>OX328125.1:27952855-28500355 GCA_946811695.1 Gonocerus acuteangulatus
TACCAACCTGCAATATTCTTGCACCCAACGATAAGTGTAGGGCTTACGATTAATAGAATTGCCCATCCAGTATCGGTGAATGTACAGTGCAATGAAGGCTCCAAAAACTTCATCCTGGAGATTGTGATCTCAAAGACAAGGAAGGTTTGGTAGAAGAAAAAACTACTTGGGACATTGTATGAGAAGGTGGTGTTGATCACTCAACAGTTGTTTGCCAACTGGAACGAATTGGACAAATTCAACCCATCGGGCCTGCATTATTCTTGCACCAACCCAACAATAAGGACGGGGCTTACGATTGCCCCTGTACAGGATTCGGTTAAAGATTTGGATCCCATGAATTCCTATTTCCGAAAGCACAATGTCCGAAATTGATAAATTATTATTGTCAAGCTCGTTATCGGTCCAATCCAAGGGGAGAAGAATTTACTGCAATTTAAAACCAAATTAGATCCAATATTCAATCTTCTCGGCCTACTTCTGTCGCAAATTTTAAATCTCATTCCTACTTATTAACGCTTCACCAATTTTTGGACAGATTTCTCTCCCCAATCAACATATTATTTGACCCATCATGCGGGAAAATATTTACAAAAGAAACCTGTTATTATGCTTGAATTCGGACTCTTTAAACTGAATTTGATGAATTTTGACTTGACTGCACATTATGAATGTCTTCAGAGACCATCATTTTGGCCAGTTATCGGACGATTTAGGCCAGTCAAATTATTTCTTGTCCTTGCTCTTATTTGATCAAATTAAACGAATCAAAATCCGTTTTAAATGCCTGGTCTAAAAAATAGCACATGGCAGACCACCTCAGACGAAGAAAACGGGGTTTATAGTTTCTGAACCTTTTTGTGAGGAATGTTTTGAGCTTTCAAATAGTTATCATCCATTTACCACCACAATGTGTACCAATTCGGGTCTCAACCCAACCCCTACACCGTGTATCAATTTGATACACTTAGACATCTTAGTGAACCCACACTGTTTATCAATTTGATATATGTATTTAAAAAAAAATAAAACCGAAACTGCTAAAAATTTACTTTATAAAATGTATCCTTATTTTAATAGAAATTCAAAACTTAACCCGCAAAATAAAATGATAACCTACAATAGTGTCATCCGCCCAGTCATTTGTTATGCCTGCCCAGTATGGAGCTTCACATCAACTTCAGACTACAAAAAATTACAAATTATACAAAACTGCTGCCTCTGAATAATCAACAATTATCCAAGATACAAAAAGATCACACACACGCACGAAGAACTAGAAATAGCTACAATAACAGACTACATATACAAACTTACCGACAAGTTTTTTGGACAAGTAACACATTCCATTAATGCACAATTAGCTAACATACGTAACTACGACAAAAATTCACTAACAGGATACGTACACAGACGAACTAAACACATTTTACTTGACAGTCAAGATGTAATGTAATTCAACTTAGTATTATAAATGTTCTGGGTTAAAATTTTTCCAAAAATTGCAAAATTATTAAAATCAAATAAATTTCTATAAGTTAGTAGGAACATTTTTATTCTCTTTACTGTAAATGTTATAACTACTTATGTATGATATGTAAATATTGTAAGTAAAGCTTTATTGATTGATTCATTGATATATTTTGATATTCAGGAATGATGCGTACAATACCCACCTTTCTAAGAAATGTGCTATTGCATGATGGACTTTTTTCATTTTTTGTAGGTTACGACTAGTTAATTATAGGCTACATGAAAAAATGATACTTCTAGCGGAAATATTTTTCAAAAGAATCATAAAGGAGAAATCATTCGGTAGAACAGCCCTAAAGAACACCGTTACAGCATTGTTCGTGAACGGGTATCCGAAACCTATATTTCTTCGCTTATGTATATAAATTGCATAATATATGCATAAACCCCTTATTGGACGCCCGTAAAGTCATTCAATTCTAGATTTTACACGAAGAAAGCTGCATATATGCATGCATTTAAGCGAATATATTCCCCTTTCATATTTAAATAGAAATCAGAGCTGTCACGTTCGGCAGAGAAATTGCTATCAGAGGATTGATATTATAAGTAAGGCAGACATTCATTGGCGTATACATATTTATGCCTTGTTGCCGCCGCAAGCACTCCTACGCGCATACTGGAAATATCTTATCTGTCCGTAATTCGAAAAGAATGTCTCGTAATGTTACTTTATTACAATAATCTCATAACGTACATTATGGGATTCTAGTTCGTGATCTTATTATTTACATTCTGGTGATGGAAGGAGTATATATATATATATATATATATATATATATATATATATATATATATATATATATTGTAGCTGTACTCTTCCTCAAAAATACAAAATGATATGATGTAATACACCAGGTCATCCCATAGGTAATGTCGGTTTCTAATTTTGTGCTGTAAGGTATAAGATAAAATCAATCAAACTCGTTCAATTTAAAATGTATTTATCATCTTTTTGTATAACAGTTTGCCCAATAGATTTTCGTCTTTAACGACATTAATAGCCCAATAATTGATATGCCGTTAAACACGAAAAAAAAAAATAAATAAAAACAGTTTGCCATATTGAAACCAATTTTTGAATGTCTTTTTCTAAAAAAATCCTTTGGTTTTGACTTACAGAAAGCTCACGCCTAGTTTTTCACTTCATCGAATGAATTCATGTTCCTGCCGATTATTGAGTTTCGGAGACTACGGAAAAGGTTACGATAAGTTGAAGCAGCATTTTTTCCTTTATCGAATTCCCAAAGCGTAACATAGCGTAAATGTTTTTTTGGGATATCTATTTCAAATGAAATTTCAGCGCAGAATAAATACGTTTCACCGACCAAAACATGATAAATAGAAGTGTATTTAAAAAATGTAAATAAAAATAAATTGAAAAGGAGGGATTAATAATATAAACATAAACCGACAGAATATTAAAAACCTTTCATTTTCGACATTCTAATTACTTTTGTCCCATATAAATTTAAATAATATAGTTGAAACACTAATTCATCAAATACACAATCGTTTTGTAAGATGTGAGACTATTTACCAAGAATGAAATAATGGTCGAAAATTCCCACAGGTGTTTTATTGGCAAAACGTTTTCAGGGACTAAGCCCCATTTTCAATGCCCATGCATTGGCTCTTATTCAGCCGAGCCTTGCTCCAAGACTTAGTTAGCCTTGCTTGGGGCTTAGTCCCTGAAAACGTTTTGCCAATAAAACACCTGTGGGAATTTTCGACCATTATTTCATCCTTGGAACGTCAATTTTCCACCATCCAGCAATATCCAACAATGAGACTATTTATGTTAGTATGTGATTTGAGAGCATGTATGTCAGAAATTCTCAACATTCCTAACTGAAGCAGGTTCAAAACTTAAAATATTTTCAATCCTTCTTGTTCTTGTTCTATTAATCAAATAAATTACTAATGAATTATCGAGAGAAGCTTATCAGAATTTTCCTACCATTCACTGAGAACATGCAGTGGAGTTTCATCTTCAATATCACACCATCAATAGCAAAGACAGCGTATCAGTCTAAGGCAGTAGGCCTAAGAACATGCAGTGGAGTTTCATCTTCAATATCACACCATCAATAGCAAAGACAGCGTATCAGTCTAAGGCAGTAGGCCTAAGAACATGCAGTGGAGTTTCATGTTCAATATCACACCATCAATAGCAAAGACAGCGTATCAGTCTAAGGCAGTAGGCCTGAGAACATGCAGTGGAGTTTCATGTTCAATATCACACCATCAATAGCAAAGACAGCGTATCAGTCTAAGGCAGTAGGCCTGAGAACATGCAGTGGAGTTTCATCTTCAATATCACACCGTCAATAGCAAAGACAGCGTATCAGTCTAAGGCAGTAGGCCTGAGAACATGCAGTGGAGTTTCATCTTCAATATCACACCATCAATAGCAAAGACAGCGTATCAGTCTAAGGCAGTAGGCCTAAGAACATGCAGTGGAGTTTCATCTTCAATATCACACCATCAATAGCAAAGACAGCGTATCAGTCTAAGGCAGTAGGCCTAAGAACATGCAGTGGAGTTTCATGTTCAATATCACACCATCAATAGCAAAGACAGCGTATCAGTCTAAGGCAGTAGGCCTGAGAACATGCAGTGGAGTTTCATTTTCAATATCACACCATCAATAGCAAAGACAGCGTATCAGTCTAAGGCAGTAGGCCTGAGAACATGCAGTGGAGTTTCATCTTCAATATCACACCATCAATAGCAAAGACAGCGTATCAGTCTAAGGCAGTAGGCCTAAGAACATGCAGTGGAGTTTCATGTTCAATATCACACCATCAATAGCAAAGACAGCGTATCAGTCTAAGGCAGTAGGCCTGAGAACATGCAGTGGAGTTTCATTTTCAATATCACACCATCAATAGCAAAGACAGCGTATCAGTCTAAGGCAGTAGGCCTGAGAACATGCAGTGGAGTTTCATCTTCAATATCACACCATCAATAGCAAAGACAGCGTATCAGTCTAAGGCAGTAGGCCTAAGAACATGCAGTGGAGTTTCATGTTCAATATCACACCATCAATAGCAAAGACAGCGTATCAGTCTAAGGCAGTAGGCCTAAGAACATGCAGTGGAGTTTCATGTTCAATATCACACCATCAATAGCAAAGACAGCGTATCAGTCTAAGGCAGTAGGCCTAAGAACATGCAGTGGAGTTTCATGTTCAATATCACACCATCAATAGCAAAGACAGCGTATCAGTCTAAGGCAGTAGGCCTGAGAACATGCAGTGGAGTTTCATTTTCAATATCGCACCATCAATAGCAAAGACAGCGTATCAGTCTAAGGCAGTAGGCCTAAGAACATGCAGTGGAGTTTCATCTTCAATATCACACCGTCAATAGCAAAGACAGCGTATCAGTCTAAGGCAGTAGGCCTGAGAACATGCAGTGGAGTTTCATCTTCAATATCACACCATCAATAGCAAAGACAGCGTATCAGTCTAAGGCAGTAGGCCTAAGAACATGCAGTGGAGTTTCATCTTCAATATCACACCATCAATAGCAAAGACAGCGTATCAGTCTAAGGCAGTAGGCCTGAGAACATGCAGTGGAGTTTCATCTTCAATATCACACCATCAATAGCAAAACCAGCGTATCAGTCTAAGGCAGTAGGCCTGAGAACATGCAGTGGAGTTTCATCTTCAATATCACACCATCAATAGCAAAGACAGCGTATCAGTCTAAGGCAGTAGGCCTGAGAACATGCAGTGGAGTTTCATCTTCAATATCACACCATCAATAGCAAAGACAGCGTATCAGTCTAAGGCAGTAGGCCTAAGAACATGCAGTGGAGTTTCATCTTCAATATCACACCATCAATAGCAAAGACAGCGTATCAGTCTAAGGCAGTAGGCCTAAGAACATGCAGTGGAGTTTCATCTTCAATATCACACCATCAATAGCAAAGACAGCGTATCAGTCTAAGGCAGTAGGCCTGAGAACATGCAGTGGAGTTTCATTTTCAATATCACACCATCAATAGCAAAGACAGCGTATCAGTCTAAGGCAGTAGGCCTAAGTTTGTAGTGCCAAGTAAAATTTTCAATAGTGCCCTCGAGGACTAACCCAAATATTATTGTTCTTTCATAATGTTCTTGTCGTTGGACATATCGTCCCTACCTTGTCAAAAACTCTTTTTTCAAAGTCGAGACTTTGCTCTTAGATTGTGGACGATACGGCTTGACGTAAATTGTCGCAACTCTATCTCCTTTAGAATAGCCTTTAATGCCTCAAATAAAGTATCGAATAAGACCATTTCTCAATACATCACTTTGTCAATGGATAGAATATGTTAGTTCTCTAGTTTGCGCAGATTGGCATATTCGATAGTTTATGGTAGGGACGATATGTTGAACGGTATTCAGTGCTCTGCTTGCTCTTTTCCAAGCACATGCAGTTTCCTAACATTGCCTAATTCTCTGCGATTTCTTTGGGAACCATTTTTTGTTTTTTAATTAATTGTGCTGGCCTAAGTATACATATCAATGAACAGTATATGGAAGGAGCGAAACATTATTGACACTTCCTAATATTTGTTAATATTTTTATTTTTACTGTTTTTAATCACTGTTAGGGTAGCTGGTCACAGGGCCAAAGTCTCTTAAGCCTCCTGCGAAGGTCTTTAGGATGGGTCCGAGAGGAAAGGGATTGACCACTAGGATTTGGGTGGAATGACTGTTTGGAACGAAAGGTTAGGAATCGGGATTTGGCGAGATCGTTTACGAAGAGAATATTAAGGTCGCTATGTATGTTTTTGTTGGAGACATAAAAGGGGACCAAAATTTAATGATACTCCTTATTATTGACCAGGCGTCACATCTCGTGTCCGTTAACATCAACGTGTGCTTAAGTTCCTTACATCGCAAGCTCGAATTATAAAATTCCTAAGCGGGAAATAAAATCACAACGACCGAATTAATCCTCTATTGTAATCATTCATAATTATAAGCAGCAACTTATTTTAATACCCTAAGAGACTTCAAAAACATTCCTGTCGTTAAGTGGCAACATTGCATTGAGCGCCCTAAGCGGCTAGAATAGGAAACATCAAACTAATTACAAACCCAGTATCTTATGTAGATTAGCCTATAGCTATTGTCCCAGGTTAATGGCAGACTTAATGAGCCATATTTACCTACTGCTTCTTCTTCAGGTCTGATTTAAATCATTACCTCCTTGTTATGATGATAGCCTTCTTGGTCCTATTGTCTCCTGGGCCTCCGATCTAAGTCCTTCTTCTTTAGCAATTGTAATTTCATGCATGTTACAGAAGGATTCCTTCTTCTTCTTTTTTCTTGTTGGTGTTATTTTGCTTTATTACCCGCAGTAAGTGTAGATGCATAAATGTAATGCTCTCTTCCCTCGGATATTTACACATTATTAACTTCTCTACTGGATCTGAATGTTCATGCATATGTAAGAGGGGCTGAGGGGGCTGCAGCCCCAGGAAATTTTGATCAATTGGTAAAATTGTGTCATAAAAACCTTCAAAATAAATGTAATAAGATGACAGTTCAAAAAAAAAAAAAAAAATGTTTTTTATGTGTAATAGCGTTTTAGTAGTACATATACTATTCCAAGTTCCAGACTGTTAGTATTCCATACCCCCTAAATGCTCCCAGCCCACTGTCAATATTAGATACATAGTTTATTTGTCTAAGTGTTATTTCCTTTTAATACCCTAAGATCTAAACGTTTTTCTTTGTTATTATTTCATTAACTAAGGACCGAAGGCCGTTTGTTGTAAGATCCTCCGTGCTGAAGGTCTGGGGTTGTATTCCCTCTAGCCTGGTTAGAAAAGAGTTCTACACACTAGATAACCCTACCCGACTCCGTATTATTCAAAAGAAGACGTTAAAATTAAAAAAAAAAAAAAAAAAAAAAAAAACGATTATATTTTTTGATATATGAAATAATTTGTCTTTTTAATGAATTGGCAGGGGGCTTAAGTGCAAAAAACTTGTTGACTTTCATTGCACCTGTAAGAGTAATTCGTGTTATTGAAGATGTTTACCACTTTTTTGGTTTTGTTTTTTTTTAGAATGGGGCTGGATAAGATTTTGGGGAGATGAGGATTTCGTTACTTTAAAAACTGCCTAGAAAAAAATTACAGTATAAAGTTGTCGTTTTTTTTTTAATAAAATAATTAACTATTACAATGAAGTAATAATAACAACCAGTAAGGGAAAATTAATAACTTGATCCTGGAGGAATCTCACATGGACCGATCTTGTATATTTTGTAGAGCACGTTATATACCGAGTTTCGTTGTAATAAAACAGAACTTTTGATGTGTATATGAATATGGAAAGTAGACTTTTCCTTATCCGGCGTTCTCTTATCCGTCGCTCTCTTTAATCCGGTGGTCTCCGTGAGGATTGAATGACGGATCTCGGAGCTAGAACGACTCGAGGCTTCCTAGAAAACCTTTCCTTCAAAGTCAAATAGTTGTTTCGTGGTATTTCATGGAATGGAAGTCAAAGAAGGCATGTATGTTTTGTTTCAGAGGCACGAACTTGTGTTTCTACTAAGAAAAAAAATGTTTCTAAGGCACTTGCGCCTGGAACGCCTGATTTTAGCCAATCTGGTTCAAACATTCATCGCGAGTGGAGTTCAAGTTTTAAAATTAATTTTTTTTAATTTGCTCTGTTATGGCCACGAAAAGGACGAAGACAACTCTTGCAAGAAAGTTGATCGAGGAGAAGTTTAGAGCTCTTGAAAAGCACACATTATTGTATCCTCAAATAAAAAGGGTTTCAAATTTATAAGAGACCGCTTCTATCTGAATTCTCTTATCCGGCGGTTTCTTTAATTTGACTGTACCCCGGTAGGTATATATCCGTGTCCTGGATACTTCACACGACCTCAGAGTTGTGGCATCCAGGACAAGTTAGTTCTTCCTACCTCCATAGCCCCAATGAAGGCTTGTATTTCAAGCCAAAACGTCGGCAAAAATATAAGCCATTTTGTTATAAAATTTTAAATGTCTCTCGTAGGAACATTTACAGCCAGTAAAGCTGGGACTCCTGAATGTGATCCGAAAGCGTTGTAACGTTTATTCATGAAGCCCTGATGTTAATTACTGGAGAGGTAGCTATCAGCGTTGCAAATGAGCTGGTCCTAGTAGCAGGTGACACATGTTAATTGGTGCCTACGCAATGTCTCCTTCCCTTTGATATATTTTAATTATCTCTGACAGCTCATCTAATTATATTCTCCGGGCTGCTACTTCAGTTCACATGGATTGAACTTTCAGGCATCGTTTTGGATTAAAAGTAAAAAGTGTCCTTAGGCACCTTAATTAGGCGTTTTTAAAAAAAACGGAAATTTCAAAGACTAGGGTTTTTGGATTGTCTGGCTTTTTGAGAACCTTTTAACATACAGAAAAATGGCTAGACCCGACCTTGGTTCTTTTGGCTTACATCTTATATGCTCATTTTGGTAGCAAGCGAAGAGGTCATAAGAGTTTACATGTAATTTTGGTAATGGGTTATTTTTCTATTAGATGTTTATTAGAATTTTGAACGCACTTATGATCATTAAAGAAATCTAATTTTGTCAACACCATTTAAATAAAACTTCTACATCTATAGCATTGAATGTTTTTCTTGGCTCATGGAAGTAAACATACTTTCAATGTACTTGAAAATAATTTCCACTTTGATGTAAGGAAATTGTTTACTCAAAAACATACATTGAATGAACTTTGATGATACAAATATTTTACCAGAACAGAATATAAAAAAAGCGCCAAATTTCTCAATGCGTACTCCTTAATTTAAATATCAACAATATAAATTACAAAACCGACAAACAAGGCATTTCTCGTATCTACTCCAATATTTTCCATATGCTCTCCGGACGTTAGGGTCAATCCATATGCTCTCCGGACGTTAGGGTCAATCCATATGCTCTCCGGACGTTAGGGTCAATCCATATGACATGATCCAAGGAAGGTGGCTTGACCATTTTTAATTTTTTATATGTTTTTTTTTTTTTTTTATGTGAACCAACTTTTTTTTGGCTCACTTCATATGGATTGACCCATTAACAACTTTTTCTCCCCTTCAGGAACTCTCCGATCACCCTCCACCTTCCTTGGTGTATAGTCATATATAGTTCTGGAGATTTCATCTTTTTCTATTACGTATACACCGAAAGCTCCTGTTGGTGGTCAAACGGCTATCCCATGGGTAAATTTTAAGCCCACCTCCAGGCTCCAAACTATTTGGCCTGGAACTCTTTTGTAGTAAATAGATATTTGGAGGGTGAGGAAGAAAATTGTTTTCTATATTTTCCATGATCACGTAACTCCTATCTTTGGTCTTCCTCCACTCCCTAGGAAACCATCGGTATATTATTTAATATTAATAAATAATATATTATCAGTCATTTTATCTGTACTTATATCTGTTTACTATGTTGCTCTGATAATTTTTCCTTCTTCTTAACTAAGTTCTATGGAAAACTATGGTCCAATTGCCTCTTTTTTTTTTTTTTTTTTTTGTTACTTTGTCGATCTAATATATTTTTTAATGATTTTAATTATTCTTTTTGGTTATTCTGCATATATTTGTTGTTTTTTTGTTAGCTGAAGAAGGCTACCAAAGAGCATGCCGAAACGTTCTAATTATAGACATTTACGAAAATCTGACTGTTCTTCTTAGCCGAATCCCAACTATTCTCTGACTTCTTAACACCTCAACGGCTAACTGTCTTCATGCCATTACTTACTAACATAGGGGGGAAAAAACAATGCTTGAATATTATGTGCAAAGAGCTCACACATTGTATGACACACCTAACCGTGTGAATCAGTGAAACGAGTGTGTATGCTTTAGATTATGTTGTTTTCATGCGTGGGGTGGGTGCGAGTCGTGAGTCTTGTGCCTGAGCACGAATGTGTGTGTGTTTGTGTTTCTGGGCGTGGAGAAGCTTGAGCCAAGAAAATTAAGACATTTAATCTTCTAGAACATTACATAATGATTTTATCTTTTAATGAGATGTCTATTATTTATTGATGTAATGGTTTCTTTATTCTGTTAGATTTAATTATTTTTTTAATAATGCAATTATTTTTCGGTTAAATTTATTTAGTGGAACATTTTCTTAATATTTAAAGTACCTATATTATAAATAACTTTTAATTTTAATTATATATTATGATTTCACTTAAACCGTGAGCATTTCAACTAGCTGCTGTGATCTTATTAAGTAAATAATGATGATATTTGTTTTAGTTTTTTGTCATTATTATTTAAGTATAATTTGGTTGCTATCAATAATACAAGAGTCTCCCCGTGGTCTGCTGGCTAACGCCTTATAATCTCATGCAGGAGATGGTCCCACTAGGAATTTTTCTCAGTTCAGGGCACGTTGTGAAAATTCACGGCTGCCCCATGGATGTCGGCGCTAGTGGCCCAGTTGTCGGTGCGCCGTTAAAAAAAATAATAACAGAAAAAATTAAGAAGGTGTTGATTATCAGGGTTCCGTCGTACGTTCAATAAGACTACTTCTTATAACTCTCAATCTCAACGGAAAACTATGTATTCTCAACACATGAAATTAATATAATCTCGTTGCCAAAATTAAGGCTGGGTAACCAGCGCTCGTGAAGGATAACTGATGTTGGCATCCTAAGTGCTAACAAACCAGGGCTTACAGCATAGTATGCGCAGTGGCAAGTAGGTATGTCCTTGGAGGCGGCGATACGACAGATATGCTAAGAAGGAGCTGAGGTAGCGACGGCGTGGGTCGCCAGCTCCCGGCTCCATTGTCCCCAGAGAGCGGCGGGACTTGAGCTCTATTCAATGTAAATCCTTCCTATGGAATCCTGTTCAACCACCGCTCCGACTCCTTCTGCGTCTGGACTCGAGACCAAAGCAAAACCATCCCTTCAAACCTCACTCCGAAGAAGTTTAAAGACACCCAAAGTCGAAGGCCGAAACTAGTACGAAGGGTCCATGTTATAAAGGCTGAAAGCGATGATGAAGATCAGTGGGATGATAAACCACAACACAAGAGGTTTACTATTCACCCAAGCGCTTTCAACAATTAAGCACCTTAAGAGCTCAGGAGCTAAAAAATACTTTATAACATTCAATATAGAGAGATACAAAAATGTGATATACCAAATAGTACCACTTTAAATAAAGATATTTTTTTTCTCTCTTTTATTGATAATTTACAATCTGTAAATTTGTTCAAAAAATGGCAACTCCTGCTAGTCCCAATGACAGTTCTGGTCTTATCTTATTTTAATGCAAACTTGGTGGAACTATGTTCACTATTTACACTATGTCTTGCAATAAGTTGTCTCGTGGCCATTGGCGGCGAGGAGGATTATCAAGAATAACATTGGAAGAGAGGGATCTGCCAAGAGGATTGGAGTAGGCTGGGAGTTTAGAGAAAAAAAATTCAGGAATCGGGATTTGGCTAAATCATGAACAAAGGGTATATCAGTGTCTCGGTGGATAGTCAAGTCAAGACGTAGAAAGAAGCGTTGAGGATTTCACGGAGGACTTTGGATTGGACACGTTGGATAATGTTTATATTTGATGGCTTAGCTGATCCCCATAGTTCTATCCCGTATGTCCGTATTGGTCTTATTATTTAGATAATGATAACATAATTTTTCTGAAACAATTTATTTTTTTTTAATTGAGCATATTTGTGTAGAGTTTTATATTGACTTTCATGAACGTATTTTGTTGACATTGCTTAAGTGGATTGGGTGATAATTGCCGAAATCGCTACTGAATACAAACCACATTGGTCCTCAATTTGATCCCTTCGTTCAACATTATTACCAAGTTGATCCCCTAAGCCAAATATTATTGAAAGAGAATTTTTTCTAGTATTACAGATTGACTAAACGTTGTTTTGGCGTATTGTTGATACTAATTGGGCCATCAAAAATATTTTGGTTATCAAACATTTAATTAAAACTGCAAAAGCGGTAGATTTAGGAAAGGACTATAGCTTCCTTCACGATCCCAACGGTCAATGATCTTCCCTGAATTAATCAAGTAATGTGCGTTCCATATATACCCAGTCTGCTCAGAGGAAGCCAAAGCTCTAAAAGCGCCCAGACCATTGTGTAAGGAAGTAGTGCGTCATAAAAAGCGCAGTAATTGGTTTCATCTGCTGCGGGAGAAGACGGCTGACTGGTTGCTGACGACTGGTTAGGCACGTGTAACGGATCCATAAACCATACCTCGAGTGGGAGGTATGTTGACATTAGCTGACTGGTAGGCTCTTCGGCTCCTTATCTTTGGCAGCTTTTTATAGACGCATAAAGGAAGCGGTATATGACGCTCCTCTCCGCGGGGGGCTGCCTTCACTTCCAGCTCGCTCTCTGGTGCGTACCTTTATCTTGTGCACTTTGTAGCAGTCTTACTGCATCTGTATGCAACTACGGCAATTTACTTGCTCAGCTTCAGTACTAAAGACGATTTGTTACGATTTTTATGACCTTAGCTGTAAAAGAAGGTCGCGACTTATTCAATTCGGTGAGGATTGTATAAGCGTTGAAAATTTAAGGCTTTTGTGAGTTTCCTCGCTCCTTATCAGATCATCGCTGCCCTATCATCAGATCACCACGGCCGTATCATGTGAACGATGTTTATAAAAAATATTTACTTATGCATATATACAGGGTGTCCCGATTTTAAATGGCAAAACTTTAGGAGCATGTAGGGGACATCGAAAAACAAGAAACGAAACAAGTTTTCATTTTTGTACTTACTTTTTTAAATATTCAATGGATAAAAATTGTCATTGCGAATTGTTTTAAGAAACCAATTACTAAAATTCTCAGTCTCCCGTAGTCTATTAAAAGTTAACAAAAAGACTCGTCGATTTAGTAATCTTCTATTTGTGAATCGGCGCGCAAAAAACTCGCACCGCTTCTAAAGCATTACCGTTGTAGAAACCGTTTATGAAAACTATATCAGCACCAAGAGATTGAATTTTAGTAATTGGTTTATTGAAATAATTCACAATGACAATTTTTCTCTACTGAAAATTTAAATATGTAAGTACAAAAATGAAAACTTGTTTCTTGTTTTGCGATTTTCTCCAAAACGAAGCAAAAAGGAGCAAATCTCTAAAGGTCTTTTTGTCTTAGTTTTCGGTCCCCTACACGCTCCTGAAGTTTTGCTATTTAAAAGTGGGACACCCTGTAAAAATATACTTATATATATATATATATATATATGTGTGTGTGTGAGTGTGTGTGTTTGCAGCCCCCCCCCTTTCAGTAAAAAAAGTACACTCTAAACAAAGAATACTCTTGTATATTTGGGTGTAATAGCGTTTTATTTGGCTAACTATTCCAAGTTCTAGATTGTTAGTATTCCATACCCCCTAAATACTCTCAGCCGGCCCCCCCCTCGAAATTATTTCCTATATACACCCCTGATTGAGTAATGTGAGTAGGACTTCGGAATGAACTTTGTATTTGGAGGACACTAAAATTCTTACTTCCCCCCCCCCCCGAGTTCTATAAAAAAAAAATGTATTTGTGGTTAACCTTATACCGTTAACTGCCGTAACGTGTATAGTTGTCAACATTTTCGGTTAAGCTCCAAGATATCCAAGATTGACAGGAGTAAAAGCTATACTGCCTCTAGAAATAGGAGTTATCACGTCGAATGGGTGGATTAGAAAAACTTATGTGAATTGGATCATGTTAACAACTTAAGAAAAAAAGATAATAACAAAAAAAATAATCCTTGTGGCGCTCCCAACGATTCGAATAGGAACTAATTCCTTTAAAGAGAACAGCCTCTCTTGTATAATTCCTTGTTTTTTCTCTAAGGAATCGTGCTGCTGATGATGTGTAATTTGGTTAGGGAATGGTCTATCAGCTGCCCCCGTGAGAATCTATCTCTCTCAATTACAACCTCCATGTGTTCATTCGTATAGCCGTGTAAATGTGGTAACATTCAATTTCCTTCACGGCCAATCATCTGCAATGAAAAGCCCAGCTCCAAACCTGTTGTTAGGAATTAAACGCCTTATTACTCAAGTATTTTGTTGATAATTCTCTAGAGTATCACTTATCATTTTTGTTTCATATTATAAAAATATAACTGCACGACATATTTGTATTACCGACAGGGTTGGAATTTAGGAGTTCCAAATAGTGATTACTCCGAAAAATTCATAGTGAAGAATCATTGTGATTTTGAAAACACTGCGATTTAGTCGCAGCGGGATTTTTAAACGTGTGACTTAGTTACTGCTCAGTATAATAACGAAACTATTCTGAGGACAACGAAAAACAAACCAACTGGACCAAGTTGGCTTTGCAATATTGGACTTAACTATTTACTACTCCTCGAGGACCAAGGTATATTTTCGGAGGAAATGTCACTACCAATACTACCTTTTGCACAAAGTTGTGATTTAAACAACTTTGACGCGTGCGGAAATATATTGCACCGCTACTAGTGTCAAGCCAAGTTAGTTTAGATTCAGTCTCCGTATCGGTGCTTGTAAACCATCTGTACTTGATGTAAAAAGCAGCAGTCAAGGAATAGTTGACATTCGCCTAAGAAATACAGTAAGAATTTCAAAAAATCTATATTTTGGACGTTTCGACTTGCTCTTTGGCAACCTTCTCCAGCAAAATGCCTAGGGCACGTTGGATGACCAAAGGTACAGATGAACGTAAAAAATGGTTACGTGACCATGAGTTAAGCGTTTGCACTAATCTACCCGGTACCTTCGGTTTCTCTTAATCCTCTTTGCATTTATTACTGAAGAAGGCTGCCAAAAAGAATGCCAAAACTTCCAAAATATAAATTTTCCCGAATATCCGACTGTTTTTCTTGCCAAATCCCTACTATTACTTGGCGTTTTATCACCTTAACGGCTAACTATTTTCGGCTCTTTATGTATAAACGCGCTTTGAAAATTAATTTAATCGTATTCCTTCATAGTAGAAGATATATATTTTTAGAAAATGAGCTCTTATTCCACCCGGTATTCGTCGCTTTGTAGACCACTTCATAGTTTTTAATGACGAATACCAAAAGTGATAAATTTTGTATGATCCCATTTTATTGTACATGAGTGTTAACAATAACAATAAACTCAGCATGCGTCCTACTTACTCTTGATCCGACCCGAGAGAATCTCGTTTGGATTTGGCAAAGAAAAAGTCAGAATTATGGAAAAATCAATATTTCGGCATGCTCTTTGGCAGCCTTCTTCAGCAATGGGGGTGGAAGGAGACCAAAGCTAGCAAGGTTCCTCCACCTGTGGCAGCCTTCTTCAGCAATGGGGGTGGAAGAAGACCAAAGCTAGCAAGGTTCCTCCACCTTTGGCAGCCTTCTTCAGCAATTGGGGTGGAAGAAGACCAAAGCTACCAAGGTTCCTCCACCCCCTAGGTATTCATTGCTGAAGAAACGTGCCAAAGAGCATGCCGAAACGTTCTAATTTTCCGAAATTCTGACTGTTTTTCTTAGCCAAATTCCAACTATTCCTTGGCAAATTATCACCTCGATGTCTAAATCTGCGTCTCATTATATTATTTACGATATGTTGTAGGAAAGCATTCCTGCTTTATTGCTACAATCTAGTTAAAAGGTGCATAAATATCTCTTAACTAAACTTAACTAATACTACCCAATCTAGTGTTCAGAGCGGAACTAACAAGAAGGACAAAAAGACCTACACGACAAGAACATGAAAACAATAAAGGAGAACTAGCCCAGTTCCGGTTTGAGGAGTCGGATCCTTGGCTGAGGTCGCCCGAGATCATTTAGATAGTAAATTGGGATAAGCCAGGATTGGAGGTGGCGATACCGAAGGAGGTTTTACAACAAAAGGTGTCAGTGGGAGCCTCCTTGTCTGCTGGAGGAGGGATCTGAATGACACTAGATATAATTTACGTGGCACCTTCCCTCCCTCTCTCTCTACCTCCTGGAGAACCTCCATGGCAGCGAGGTGCTCTCCGCTCTCCAGAGCCTGGAGATCCGGCAACGCGGCAGAACCGGTCCTACCTGGCCTCTCCAAGCTCCCGTCTAGCCCTCCTTAAATTTAACTATCCCGCTTTTAGTGCTTCTCACTCACTCCGGCTCCGGTGTCAAGATGCAAGTGCACACTCCAGCTGATTGCCAGCTACACTCAAGGGTATTATATTAAATTTAGAACGTTTAGTGGAAAAGTCAGAAGAGCTATTGACTGAAGAAGTCATCTGACTTACTTATCTACAAGCCCTACAGACAGGACTGGAAAGTTGAGCAGCGATTCGCTTATGAGATACCTTGTGATTTGTGGTCCATTTGGTTTGAAGAATTGGAAGAACCTACAAAATATCCAAAACCTTCAAATTGTTTGTAGATAGGAATCCTAATATAGACAAGGCCCCTTCGCGCCCCCATAAAGCCGATACAGATCCGACATTCTAGAACAGTTAAAATAACCTTCATAACGACGGATATAATGCAAGGAGGTAAGACGACCTTAACACATAGACTACTTGGGCCCTATTGTATACTGCTCGCGGCCTATGTGCTCAGGTACTTCCAATATAAAATGTTTCTTTAGGAGTGACCGGAAATCACTAATTTTCAATATCCTGATACACATGGAATTAATATAACTCCAAAGCCAAAATAAAGTTGTTAAAAGAATTCTTCTGGACAAGTGTTCTGAACTTGAAGAAGGCGAAAGACATATCCGCCAAAGAGTGCTTGAACGAGATCTCGCCGAAGGTGAGAAAATATAGAACATTAGAGGCATTTTGACCTCTCTGGAATGCTCGTGAATAGAAGGTGGACGGTGGGAAAGGTGGTAGCATGTCGATAATAACCACACACATTTTAGCATATTGAACATGAAATCAAAATTGATGGACGGACAATATTAAATGCAGACGAAAATATTGTCTATTAAACAACAAATAATAGCGTTTATTTATGGAGATAAATTCAGATAATTTAGCTGCTGAGGTTCATTTAGTTAAAAATCTCGCAATTGAACATTCTGAAGCATAATATCATTCCTGGAAAGTACCGTCAGGCTTAAGTTTCAGTAGGATTAACTCAGTCGGAGGAAACTATGCTTGAAGTCAAAGGACATGGATGCTTGAAGTCTTGAATGTGTTGGATTTGCTCCATTGAAGACTATATATTATCTTTAGCCATCCAAATTAATATTGGATATGGGTTTAGTTAACGCAATTCACACGAGTCGGATACTTTTTAGCGCGGTTCCTCCCTCCCCCATAGAGAGGAACCCCGCTTATAAGGTTGATCTCATGACGCAATCCAGAAGTGCCGACTAGAAAATTTTGCGTTTCAGAACCCCTAGAGACCGAAAATGATGGTGGTTCAAATTTGTGTATATATTTATATATATATATGTATATATATAAAAGAAAATAATTATATATATATATATATATATATATATGTATATATATGTATATATATATATATATTATATATATATATATATATATATATATATATATATATATATATATTTGTCTGTTCGCTCTCTAGGTAGAAGACGAATGGTCCGATTTTGATGAAATTTGGTACAAAAATCCGTCGTCCAATTTGAAAGGTCTAGTTCGTTAACCAGCAAAATCCGTCCACTGGAAGATGGCGTTTGGGGCGAAATTCGCGCAACAAAAATCGTAACGCTTACGTTTTTGAGTTCATGAGCTTGTAAGCACTCGTTTTATAGGCTTCTTGGGCTAGGAAAACGAATGAAACAATTTTCAATGCGATAGCTTTCACCGTTTTCGAGAAAATTGGAAAAATATTTTTTGAATACCGCTTTTGGTTTGGGTACTTAGAATCATGGGATTCAGTTGAAACATTTTCTGCGTGTTCTACTTTCATTAAAACTAATATGTTGAAATTTTGGTTACGTTTGGAGTTAAGGAAGGGTTAGAATAAAATATTTTATTAACAGGCATAAAAAGTTTTGGTAAGTTTGTATACCTTCCTTAATATCTCGAAAAAGGTTGAGAATCTTGGTAAACGGAAGAATGCCATTAGAAAGCTTACTAAATGCTCTACAAAAAAGGTTATGATGAAAGTTTTGATTAGACGATGTCCATCGGAGAAATAACTGCTTAAAACTTTAAAGTAATTGATTTCGCTTATTCGAACTGTTCTTTTTGTCTGTTTTTATTCCTTGTTATTTTTTAACTGCTTATAGTTGGATAATGTATTTGATAATAAATCAGGTTAAGAAAAATAAGAAAAACAATTTAATCTTAGAGATAGGGATTTCCAAGATATAGCTTTTCAACTGCCTAGCGGGGTCGTTCCTAGGGCGGGTTGGCCTATCCAGGTAAGATCGTAAATAAGACCTTTCTTGAAAGTAAAGATGGAACTGTCAACATTGGTCCTCCTCTGCCTCCCGGCACTTTCATGCTGACGACGCTACCAATGAGTAGCTGAAACGTCCTTAATATAGATTTTTTAACAAAAATCGTATTGAGGTTTCTTTAGCCAAATCCCAACCTTTCCATCTTTACTTGTAACCTCGACGGCTAACTATCTAATCTTCATGCTTTCTAGAAATGTGGACCCAAAATAATAACAGCTTCTATTTTAATCATTTTAAATGAGTCTAGAGATAAGAACGGAACCGCGCTAAGATGAGGCAGTTCCTGCGAGTCGGACTTTAAGTTTTTCCAATAAAAACTTATATTTATTGGAGGCCAGGCAGAGTAACGTTGCCACTTTTTAACATACCATGATATTTCTCCTAAGTTCCTAAGAGTTCCTTAAGATTCCATCACTTTGAAATACGATTAAAACTATGGTACTTGGGAAGGGTCGAACGTAATTTGTTGTCTCACTTGGCAACCATGACAATGTTCTTGATTATTTTCCCTTTAGTAAAACTGGCCCACTTGGCAAAGTTGCCCCGCGCGGCAAGATAAAAGGGATTATCGCTTTCCCAAGTCTTGTTGTCTTGGTTAATATCGCTTTGGGAAAAATTTCCGCACTTCGGAATGTTTTTTATATGTTGTACAATGAAATTCAAATTGAAGCATAACCAACCAAATGTCCTTGAAATTATTTTCATTTCTTCTACTAATGATAATATTGTAGAAACACCCTTGGAACTAAACAATGCACAGGTGTCCGAAGAGTCCCAGATTAAGGGTGGATCCGTAGCGGGTGGAGATGCTACCGACAACCACCTGTTCTCTTCACCAACCCCTTCTGGTAGTCATCTCGTCATGTTAGCTGGCTCCCTTTGAATAAAAACACCTGCTACTTAACATTCGAAATAAAATAAACTGATCGACTGTCAGAAATTGTCTTACTGGGTAATACCTTGCAAATGTTTTTTTACCATTTTCTTTTTTATGACCTTAAAAGCTTCCTTGACTAATCAAAAATGATATTCAAGAGCGTTTATGTGCCGGAAAAGTTTTTAAATGTGCCAAAAATTCGATTTTTCAACTTAACTCCAGATACTTTTTAAAATTAAAACCCTTTATTACAATAAATTATGAAAACAATTTTAAAAAATTATCTTTTCGGTACATTAAACTTTAAAGTAGATTTTCTCAAAATTACGTTTTTTAAATTAAGCGATACGCTAGCGCTTTCAATTTTCTCCCGATTAACTACAAATTTTACCAGCAGATCCCTAACGATATTTGCTAGTAAATTACGTACGGATTTTTCCATTCATTGTTGAGTTTTCGAAAAGATTAATATTTCTTAAAAATCCTACGTGCACCTTCTTTCTTCAAAATGATTTTAGTGTTTTGTTCGAGATTAAATTTTTTTTCCTGCAGACTAACGCCTAAAAGAGATGGTTAGTTTAACATCACTTGTAAATCTTCAGGAATGAAGAATTCAAAAATATCGATTTATTTGTTATCCATAAATTGGAAAAAATGACTTTGATTTTGACCAGTTGTTTACCTTCATAGATTTCTGCTCTGTATTAGCAACAAACAAAAAAAAAAAAAAAAAAAAAAAAAAAAAAAAAAAAAAAAAATCTTAAATCTGACGAGAAACTATGATTGGTTGCAAAGCTTTTAATCACTCGGATCATAGGTTTATATTCGTTTGACATAGAACTTTGCGTGAAACGATGAACCGCAACGAGACCAAACATTGTATTAAACCACAACTATTGAAAATAACCCATTTGTACATCTGGAGGTTGTTGCTTTTGATGTCGCACTCAAGAATGTTTGTTTGCTAATATGATACCGACCACAATATATGTTCTTTGCCGCGAAACTCGTTTTAAAGCATTGCTGAGTGTGCTCTGCGGAATGTTTAGTACACAGCGCGAGGAATAGCTTTTCCCGAACCTATATATATATATCTATATATATATATATATATATATATATATATATATATATATATATATGGCTACAAAAAACAAGAATATATATATATATATATATATATATATATATATATATATATATAGTGCGAGGTGCGAGGTTAGCTCAGTGGACTCACATGCTGGAGAACCTGAGTTCAAATCCCGAGCATGCACTAAAGATATTTTCTTCTAGTGTCTTCGTCCATGGGTTAAATTCGGTCTCCCGGACCGTCCTTAGGCCAACCCAGCCTTTAATTAATTTTTTAATGGTTACCTTGGTGCTAGTGACCATAGCAGTCGAATCAGCAGGGGAAAAATCAGGCGGCCGGAGCATAGTACTGACCACACTAACACCGAGTGCCGTATGGTCTTGAATCAGATACCTCTACAGTGACTGCCCCTCAGGACCCTCGTAGCATGTTACGGGACCAACTTCTTTTTTTTTTTAATTTTATATATATATATATATATATATATATATATATATATATATATATATATATACATATAAAATAAATTAATAAATGTTGGCTGATATGGCTTGATAATACTCTCTGAACGGACTCCCATTCACGTCCTTTGCTTGCCTTGATGATCCTCTTATGAATGAATTCCATTCACATCTGGATTTCTGATTTTATCTGGAATTGTTAATTAATGTCTTGTTTTAGAAATGACCAAACTGCAATCCTGAATAAACTCTCTTTATTCAGCTCCTTAAAAAAAATGATCTCCCAACTAGAGAGTAGATTTGAAAGCGCAGTGACCTTATTCACATTCGTGTAGATATATTTGTCGATTAGATTGTATTCGGATAGTGAAATAGTACCGCTAAGGATATAGCACTCACTGTGTGAAATTACATTATGTAAGGTTGAACAGTTTTTGCTCCTTAAATAGCACCGGGGTTTATTATTTGAGTTTAACGGTTTGACAAAAGCAGATAAACATTCTTATATATATTTCACAAAAAAAAAAAAAATAAAATCTTTTGTCTAAAATAAAAAATATTTTTAATTTTTTCCCCTCATTTACATTTAAGGACATTCTCTTGATTTTTTGAGGGATCAACTTACCTTTAACTGCTTTACGACAGAATTTTTAGTACAAATTAGGCCAAAAATGCCAGATTTTGTTTATGTAATTTTAATTACCTACAAATATATGCCTGTTATAGGCGCAAAAAATATATATATTTATTATGGCTCATGACATTACCCAATTTAACTCGGGCTTTAACGAAGCAGCTAAAGAAGAAGAAAAAACACAATCAAGCCAAATATAATACAAAACTGTAGTCTAGATCAGGGGTCTCCAAACTACGGCCCGAGGGCCACATCCGGCCCGCGGACAGATTTTGTCCGGCCCGCGGAGAGCTAGCATACTTGAAAACTCCTTTTAAAGAACATATTTTTTATAGCAAATTAAATTTAGTTTACTGAAGTATTCTAATTTTATGTTGAATAATTATTAATATGACATCTACATTGATATGGTCATGGGCTAACTACTCATAACATTGTTGTAGGCTTATTGTTATTGTTTTTGTGATAAGTTGGATAAAGAAACACAGAATTGTAATGAGTAAAGACATGTATAATATGCAGAAAATTTAACTTCAGTATATAATAACTAACAAATTATTGAAATGAATCCAACTAACATTTTATACATTTTAAATAAAAACATACCTTCTAACAAGCATAATGACATATGAAATACTAATGAGATTTATGTAATTGAGATTTCCCACAGACAATAGTTTGTAGTTGTGGACTAATTTTACTTGTACCAATTATTAAAAGAGATTTAAGATGCTCATCAGTTAATTTAGATCTGTAAACATTTTTTGTGTACTTCATTTTGGAGAAGGTCTTCTCACACAAATAAGTAGTACCAATATGGTTTTGGCCCTCGGAACCTACTGGAGTAATCAGTATGGCCCTAAGGCTGGAACGTTTGGAGACCCCCGGTCTAGATAATAAGCTTTCAAGTAAAAATGAAGTGATATATTTACGGGCGTGGCATTCAATATCCGTAACTTTTTCATCGCCCGAGTTAACTCGTTCATGGGAAAATCGAAACGGTATCTACACCCGAAATATCTCGGGCTTGGTCTTGAAGCGGTTAATTGAATTATATATTTATAATTTTTAGTTAATTATTACTCCTTTTAGTTCATGCTTGTTTATAGTTGTACTATTAAAACGACGTATTAAGAATAAATTGACACGTTCTTTAATTATATTTTTCTTCATTAAATACTTAGAAAATAACTAAAATAAAACAGTTACATTTTTTTGTAAATTATTTTTTTCGTGCTAAATGAATATTTTTAATAAAGTGCAAATAGTTGACCTTCACATTAAGGTTTTGGTCACTTACCTGTTACCTTCAGTCTTTTCCAACACCCCCCCCCCCCCCCTTGCCGGAATTTACTGCTGAAGAAGGCTGCCAAAGAGCATGCCGAAACTTCGGATTATAGAGTTTTTTCCAAGATCTGCTTGTTCTGTAATCTGGAACTATTCCTTTGACTTTGAACAAGAATATTAAAAGCAACTTCATGAGTTTGTTTGAAATATTTGGGTCCAAAAACTTCATGGTCGTCACAGGATGCTTGGATTGAAGTGTGTTTAAGGAGCATTCGTGTCAGGGTTTTCTTTTTATTATTTTCATATATTGTTTTAATCATTTTTGCTTTACTCGACTTTATTTATTTATTCAATTGTTTTCCCCCTAACGCGACCCCACACTCTCCCTTAAACATTCATGTAGCAACAGCTATTGCTAAATTTAGAAAATAAACTCAAATAAATATTAGGTCAGACGGATAAAATAAACAAAAAAACATTAACAATTATTACAGAAAATGATTACCTACTTAAAAATTAAAGAAATATAATTATATATGCATATCACAAGCGTAAAGAAAATAACAATATTTAGATAAAACTACGTCTGACAACTAAGAGTTAAAAAGAAATAAAACAAAAAGGTACAAATTATCAAAATAATGCCTAATTAGAAATAAAAGTAATAATATTATTTATACATACCACAAACATTAAGAAATTAACATGATTTGGATAAAACTTAAGTCTAACAACAAATAAAAACGACTGAAGTAAAATAAATAAAAATTATGTCATTTGACAGTCGAAAATTAAAAAATTAAATTATATTAGTTCGTATTGAAATAGAATAATTATATTATATTATTATAATTATTATTTAATTAGCAGTAATTGCATTATTGTTATAATGCAATTAATAGCTTACTTGGCGCTAATAGCCAAATAGTTGATGCGCCGTTAAAACCGATAAAAAAAAAGAAAAAAAGAAATAGCTTACTCATGATGATACTATACATGAGTTAAACCACTGAAATTTATAATAACCCAGTGTGGTTGATATTGCCCTTAAAAAATTCACAAGAAAAAAAACAACTCCATAAAATTCATTGACTCATTGAAGTTCGTGAGTTACTCCAGAATTTTTTTTTTTTTTTTTTTTTTTTGCGCCTGCTACTGGGGCCATTAGCACTAGAAAAATAATATGCACAATAGCTTTATGAAACGCACCGCTCTAATGAAGGCAGGGTCCTTGTTAAGTTTTTCTATTACGAGTAAAATGAACTTCTTTTTTTATCCACATTCCATTAAATGGCACCAATAACAACATTTCACAAGTCAAGATATATGTTCACTTTGATTCGTTCTACATCGAAAAGATCAAATGATATTTTCAAGTATAGCTGGATAATGATCTGAGTAGCCTTTATGAGTAGCTTACATGTTTCTCGGTGAGAAAGGTCAAGTCTTTATTGCACGTGGACTTATCTACGGACTTATTCACACTTATAGCAATGTGGTATTTCTACAAAAAAAAAAAAAAAAAAAAAAAAAAAAAAAATCGAAGAATTACATGAAAACTATTAATTAACTAGTCTGTAACGGATCCAGGAAGCACTTACTCCTATTAGGACAAATCATATTCAAGATTAAATGGATTTCAAAAACACATTTCTTAAGTTATTTTTTATTTTAAGTACCCAGCAATCTGACAGAACTACTTGTAAACTCTAGTGCTAATAAGTATATTGAGGAATTCATTAAATACCTCAATAACAAATATTTATAAAAGAATATTTAATGAAGATGATTACAAAAAACATTTAAACTTCGATTTGGCGTTTACTTTCTTCATATAAGAAAATGATTTTTTTGTTGCACGAATGGGACTACAAAAAAAATTCATAAATTTACACAAAAAATATAATTAACATTTGACACAAAACTTCGAATATAATTTACTATTTAACACGAATAAGACAAGAACCATCATAAAAAATTACGGAGAACTATAACGGGCACTTAAATTATAATTTTAATGCTACCATTTATAAAGTAAGAAAAATAAACTCATCTATTGCCAAAAAAATGGGAGGATAAAATAAATACGTATTTTAAAAAGATATCAATAAATCAAAAAGTGTAAATTGTTGTTTTGAAAAATCCTTCTCCCCCCCCAAGAAATAAATCCCGATCTACTTCTAAAATATCATTATTACAGCTATTGCCTTAAATGTTGCGTTCTCTTAAATGTTAAGGCCCTAAATTCTTCAGGGGACATTTCATACCAAAATATTCAATAAATTTCGTTTTTATTTCTATATTTTTGTTTTGTTTTTCGTTGAATTGGGGCATAATTTTAAAATATTCCAAAAGCTCTGGCAGTATCGAATAGCAGAGATGGGCATAATTTTATTTATAAATAAAAATACGAATTTATTCGTACTTTATTTGTGAATACGAATATAAATAAATTCGTACTTCATATATGTTTGTGAATACGAATATAAATAAATTCGTATTCATAAGTGTGAATACGAATTTATTTTTATTCACATACGTTAAATATAAAAATACAAATAAAATTTTATTCGCAAATTTTTCTGCGAATAAAAATAAATTCACAGAAAAAATTGTAAATAATCACAAAAAATGTGAATATTTACAAAAAATCAAGTGATTACAAAAAAAAATCACATTAAAATATCCGAATAAAAATTTATTCACATTATAATTTGTGAATAAAAATTTATTCACAATAAAATTCGCAAATAAATTTTGAATTTATTCGTATAAAGATGATATTACGAAAGTTATTGAAGGTGATGGGCGGAAGTCGATAGTTACTATCGATAGAGTTATTACTTTTTTTTAGAATTGAAGTTCTCTTCATCTGGAGGGCTGTGGTATGAAATACTGACACTTCTGGTGAATTAAATACTGAAAAGGAACCGTCTGGTGTAAACATCCAACTACATAATGTAGCCAGAAAATAATTTTATGTTCCAGGCTCGTCTGTAGCCTCAGAACGTGTATTTTCAGCCGCTGAAAAAGAAGAATTTCGGACCAGACTGAGCCAAAGAAAAGCGGAAATGTTGTTTTTCATTTCTGGTAATATGTGCCTCAAGGAGCACAACTATAACAGTTTGAAATAATTGCACTTCTTTGTGCCTCTTGATATTTTTATCTTTGTAAATTCTTTTTATAAATTTAGATAAATTCGTTTTTGGTTATAAACCTTTGTGGAATCTTATAAATATACCTAATCCTGCAAGTTATAGATAATTCAACTCAATAACATTAAATTCTTCATTGGATAGGTACGTACGGAATAGGGGAAGACACTATCGAATAACTATCGATAGTATCGATATTTTTTAACCTATAGTATCGGCCTATCGATAGTGCTGAACTATCGACTATCGCCCAACCCTATCTGGTTGTAGACAACCGCTGTGGTCATTGTTGAAATACTTAACAACAAAATATAAGTTAATAGATCATTTTGGCTCTTCATTAAATAAATTGCGAATTCTCACAGTTCTAATTTAATAACTGTGTGAAGTAATATGGAGGATGTGTTTGACAAGCTAACGTCGACACCAGCATAAGGTGAACTGACTAGATATAACCCCTCATTTCCTCGGTAGGCCCTCGCGGCAAAGGTCAAGCTATACGGACGCCTTTCACCGGGGTATAACCCCAGCTGCCGAGACTCGCAACCTTTCCTGCTCTGGATTCTATCAAACCTTCTCGATAAAACGGCATCAGATATCCTTCCCGACGTCATTGATGATTTACCGACAGCTCCGTCACAGTATTACCTCTTTGTAATGGGCTAATACCGTTTACCTCGGGGCTCGGAGAACCGTTCCGATTGAATATTTCAATAACGAACTAGCAGAGAGAGGTAATAAGTTCGGAGCGGTATGGGTCGTGCACCGCCCTCCCGCACGCGCGGGATTTATACACTTTGCGACATTCTATGGAGAAGGGGATATTGTGGTAGGGGTGAGGGATCTCTTATACATGCATCAACCAACACCCAGCAACGAACTAATGATATATGATAAGGATGAAGAAAAACTGATTAGTTTGAGGTCTACAACTTCAATATCGAACTAGTCAAAAAGTAAAACGAGAGATAACAAAAGCCCGTCACGCAGGAGCTACATAACTAAGCGCATATCATAGAAAATAGATCATTTTGAGGCACATTGCTTAAAAATCAACGTAAATTATCCTACAAAAATACAAAATAAACATAAATAGTTTTTCTGCTTACATTTGTAATGAACAAACAGTTAGCCCATATTAAAAAGAAGATAATGCCTATATAAGGTGTGCATATAAATGCTTAAAATAGAAACTCAATGGATTAAAATATTTCATCTACAATGGAGCGAAACCAAAACGTTGGAAAATTTGAGGACAATTTTCTCCGACTGAGGTTGTTCCACCGAAGCACCTAATCTTATTTTTTCGAATATGCATTAGAGTTTCGAATGGACCCCTTTCACTTTTCATAACCGTTTCTGGATTCAAAGAGGCTCATCTCTGTATACATTTTGGTTTTATTTTTAACAGTATTGTATTACAAATGTTACCAAAATTCAAACATAACAGTTGGATAAATGACACACTTTTGAAGACTTGTTCAACTCAATTCGTCGTTCTAAATACTTACTGTACTAAATACTTAAGAAAAAAATATCACGTTGAATGTGGTTTATACGACTCCCATTAAAAGCTTATCCTTAAGCCTATTAACTATAATCTGTAAGAAGAACGACTTTTTTTTCATACGAAAGAAACGTGTTCTGGCGGATTCTCCTATTTATCAAAGTAGGACGTTGGTTTTACAAAAAAAAGTGTATCTGACAAACAAATTTGAACAAAATTGGACCACTTTTTCAGAGACTAAAAAGCAAACAATCTAAATATATACATATTGAATGATGAAGAGGAATGTCTTGAAACCATTTTTTTAGTGGCTAAAGAAGAGGTATCTCTTTAACCCTTTAACACACAAAACCTTTTTTTATATAAAACAGTTTTTATTTTATTTTAGGACATTGAAAAACCTGTACAAATTTTATTCAAACATTGTTCCAAGTAATAGATTGGTCCATATATGTACCTCTGAGAGATCTTACTAATTTCTGAGCCCCTCCACAACCTTGCACAGGCAAAGGATTTAAGCGGAACATATATGTCCCTCTGTGCGTTAAAGGGTTAATCCAGAGTATGGCTCACCTCTTGAAACACGAAAATTCTTGTGAGGATTAGTTCTTAGCCAATCACAATCCTTTCTAAGCCCTGACAATAGCGTCTATTTAAAGCTGCTTTATCTTGGAGCTTCATCCGTGGACATCTATTCTAAAAAAAATGGTGAAACACCGTGTCCTATAGAAAATAGGGGCTCTCAAATTATATTCTTTTCTGCCCCTTGGATAATAGTCTTGGGAGGATGGTTTTTTCTGCCCCCTAGGGTCCTCCATGGAGGATGGGATTGGTAAAGCTGTAGTATTTTTACACCTGATCCTCCGTTACCTGTCCGGGACTGTGTCGTGAGACACGCCAGACCTGGAAGACAGGTAGTCTCCCACCTGTTCCGAAGGTAGGATCCATCTACCGGCGTGTCTTTGTCGAATTATCTTCGTCATGGGCCTGACAGCCGGAACTGCCCATTAGGGCTTTAGTAGTTTGGCAAATTGAGGGTGTAATTGTTGCGAAAAATCATTTTCCCCCCCATATATTGCCTATGGAAGAGGTATATGGGCTATAATCTTTGAAGAATTTCAGGTTATCTAGAACAACGTTTTCCATAAATAAAGTATTCATTTTATTTAAGTTAATGTTATAGGTGCCATCTTATTGACATAATTTCTTATTATTACTTCCAATTTATCTGACAAATGGCTCCTTGTATATTTAGGTCGGGCAGGTACTATTTGTCGATATTATTCTGAAGCATTTTGGTTGCATTTAAAAACCAATCCTGCAGGAGCACATTGCTCAAGAAGGTAGCGACTAATTTTTTTTTTTTTTTTTTTTTTTTTTTTTTTTTTTTTTTTTTTTTTTTTTTTTAAGGCGCATCGACATAATTCTTGGCCATTAGCACCGAGATCCAGGGTGCAACCAGGAATTTTCTCAGCGAGCCCTGAGATGAGAAAATTTCTGGCGCCGGTGGGGATCGAACCCACCATCTCCCGCTTATGAATCTAGCGCGCTAGCCACTAGACCACGGGAGACCCCGGCAGCGACTAATATAAACAAAAACGTTTTGCTTTTAACGTTTTGTTTTAACAGCTACTCAGTTATTAAAATAATAATAATATTAATAAGTAAAGGGTCTCCCCGCGGTCTAGTCGGTAAGGCCTTGGATTCTCATGCGGGAGATGGTGGTTCAAGTCCCGCCTGCAGCAAGGATTTTTATCATTTCAGTGACCTTTGAGAAAATTCCCTGCAGCACCATGGATGTCAGCGCTAAAAGGCCTATATGTTGGTGCGTCGTAAAAAAATAAATAAATAAAAATTAATAATTATAGCCTGACTTTAAATTTAGCTACTTTGCATGTTTTCTTATAAGTTTAGTTTAACACTTTCACTGCCCCTGTAGTAATAACGATATCTAAGGCCTGTGTTCACCACCTCTGTAGGAAATACGGGTTGGACAAGCTAGGAGTGTCAGGGGCACCTAGATAATTCCATGATGTACAAGCCTGGCGTTTCAGGGGCCCTGAACGTACTAAACGAAAGAAACTTGACGGCCACAAAGATCAAAAGATGTAGTTGAAATCGGCGATTTCAAATTAACCCCTTTCTCATAATTGACAGATTTTCGTTATTTTCATAATATTCCTCCATCTTTAGTTTCGGGTGTCTCATTCAATAGAACAATAGTTTCGTTCGGTAAAGGCGAATTAATAATTTGGATCCAATACAAGAACCCAATCCTGATCGGTACTATCTATTTTTCAAAATGCAATTCTGTCATTAGTTTCTGTTCTATGGTGAGTTTTTTTGTTTAAATATCAAAAATAATTCGACCGTAGGGCTCCTAATAAAAATTAGGAACATGCAAAATACAGCGAATCAAGATTTACGATGGAAAATTATGTTAATTCTGTCCCTTTTAGTACATATTTTGTAATAGAATCTACTATTTGTATATTTCGAGCGTGATTTTATATGTGTTTTGTAACACTGCATTTGTAGTATTAAATTTACATTTATAAATTGATATCCTATTTATTTATTTTTTCCTCTATTTCTGAATTTACATACTCACTTTGATGATTTTTTGGAGCGGCATTGATTGCTGCAGTGCCTAAATCAGCTCACACTGAGAATAACATGCCATTCACCATAGATACGGAGCATCAACAACAAGAAATAATATTAATATTCACAGTTTCACAAGTACCTGTGGACATTACTACATAGGTCCTTAGTTGGGATTGTTGTGTAAATACAAAATATATCATTGGATTGGCTTTATTATCGAACGCCAAAAAATAAAAAATAATTTAATGTTTTTACGTTCTATCAACAAAAACGAATTGCATAAATCAAGACCAGAAAATATTTATCTGGATTATTGTTCTCATCTGTATTGGATTTGTTTTCTAAGCTGATTTCCTCAGTGTCATTTTGATATTTTGTTTTTGGAAAATAAGTCCGGTATTCATGTACGATGATGGGAATCGTATGAGAACTCAATCATTGCTGAAGTGTCTCTGCCAGTCGAGTACTACAAGTAGAGCTGCACACGCTTAATGAATCGATGAATGGTGCAGATGTAGCAATGGGGTAGTTTTCAATACCACAAGCCTATTTAACGGCTCAGTTCACACCCCTCAATAGTGTAAGGGCTCTTATCGATTGTAATGGTGCTCATGCTTGGTTTTGTCTTTTGTTGCAGGTACATCCATAGCAAGGAGAAACCCTTCAAGTGTGGCGAATGCGGCAAAGGCTTCTGCCAGTCCAGGACGCTAGCAGTCCACAAGATCTTGCATCTGGAAGAGTCGCCGCACAAATGCCCAGTTTGCAGCCGCTCCTTCAACCAGCGGTCGAACCTCAAGACGCACCTCCTCACGCATACCGACCACAAGCCTTACGAGTGTGGTTCATGCGGCAAGGTGTTCCGGAGGAACTGCGATCTCAGGCGTCACGCCCTCACCCACGCAGTAGGAGACGTGCCTCCCGATCTACCGGACTCGCCGGAGAACTTGACTCATCGTCCCGATGATCGGCGATCGCCTTCTCCAGGTCCGTCGTATCGCAGACGATCTCCATCGCCGCAGACTCAGTGCCACCATCCTACGGAGAACTACACCATGAGGCCACAGCTGTCAGTGAGGAAGGACCTCCATGCTCCTTCGACCTCCTTGTTCCGACGCCCAGAACCTCCCGATCCTCCTTCATCCTGGATAAAACGGGAAGAACAGCCTAGTACTTCTAGCCAGCAAGAACCACCACCTCCACCTCCTCCTCCACCTCCACCGCCTCCTCCGGCGAAAAAGGGGTTCAGCATAGAGGACATCATGAGGCGCTGATCAAAAAACATTATTTTATAATTGTGCTGTGTACGTATGAACTTGAGCGATCTCAAGCGCGAATTTCGTGGCGCCAAATGGTGATTTTTTTAGACTTTCTGTGCATAGTTATTTTGATAGATTTTTTATTGATGTTATATTTTTCAATGTTTTTAACAACTATTGGACACCCCAGGAAACGCAATATCTCTTCCAGAGAATATTTTATAATTGAGTTGTAATCTCTTTTTTAGGATATTACTAAAAATTAGAGAATATATTAAAGAACTTTGAAATAAATAATGTAAACTCCATTTCAGGTTGGAAACCATGTTGAATAAAGTCTGAGTGCCTATTTATTTCTGATAATTTTTTAATTTTTTTCTATAATAGTTTATTATAATGGATCGTGATAAAGAGTACTCCTGCTCTAATTCACACAATTATGTCTATTGCTTTCATTAATTGGTTTATCCAAAGTGATTATATATCAGACTTCATGTTAATATTAATGGAGCTTGATTCACAATTAGCTTTAGATATTAAATAGAATCCAAGTAACTGAAATTAACTTAATTAAAGGATCCTTGGATTTATATTTGGTGATATCAAGTTTTGTATGCTTCAAAATTACAATTATTTAAGAGAGCTGTTGCATAGTAATGCCATTTAAAAATAAATATATTCAGAAGAAATTACTTCTGATTTTCACTCTAATGATCATTCCACCAATAAAAAAAAACTGTTTCTCACTCAAGTACACTTCATGTACATCTACATTGCATTTCTTCTTATTTTAGTAAAATACCTAAGAATAAAATAAAGTTTGTGATCATTTACAAAATATATTTAATTGAAAATAGGAATATCAAATTAATTAAAAAAGCCTTCAATAGCTTCTGAAAGTAAATTTTCATATTACTTTTATTTATCAAGGTTAATAATGTAAATATGTATTAAATGATTTTAATAATATCAGAATATATTAGTTAAGGAGTTCTGTACACACGACCAGGATTTAATTATTGGTTTTAAATGTGTTTTGTAATTTTTCAAAGTATAATTGTAAATAATATAATTGCAATATAGGAATCTCTATCAGTGTTATTGTAAATATATGTTGTTTTTTTTTACACTAAATATTACAAAATTGAGAATTTATAAGAAATTTTTTTTCTGTTGATTCTCAAACTTGTGAACTAGTTCTAAATTAGTTACCACAGTTTTAATCATGGTGGCAATTTATTTATATTTTTGAAGAAAAGTATTATTCTCTAAATGTATAGAAAATTATTTGTGAAATCTGTTTGGTGCAATGTTATTTTTATGTTGATAGAAAATATTTTAAAGTTTAAGAACTTTAGTCAAAACAGAATTAAATGTCTGATGTTCCTAATAGAAATTACATCGGCATAAATACAAATCAGCATTAAATAAATACATCAAATGAGATGTAAAATATATAAATATTGTTGTGAATATAATGTTTAATGTACATTGCATGCTTAAATCATAGTTTATAAATATGTTTGTGTTAGTGTTGCAAAACAGATTTTATTTTAGAATAATGAAAAAATTATGTAGTCTTAAGTTGTAAATATATTTTCAATAAAAGGCACATCATTCTATATTATTGTTGTAATGTCTATATAAAAATAAAGTGAAATATAAATTGATTCAACTTTTTTTTACAACCTCCATCACTTAAATTCCTTCTTAACTAAAACCTAAACTTATATAGAAAAATTCATAATTTCAACTCTCGAAGATTAAAATGTCATTGAAGTGGTTGTAAATATAGTTTACAACTAGTAGTATTTTAGTTACAACTATAGTTATTATTGACTAAAAACCATTTTAAAGCATTTGACACATATTTTTAAACATAGGAAAAATATATGTAAGTTGAAGGTGAGTGTGAGGAAGGATTAATGGGATATTGAAGTAACTGGCAGGAGTTGCTCCTCAAAATTGTTTAAAACATTAACGTATATTAGTCACTATAATTCTTAAACCATTTCAGAGGATTCATACCCTGATTTAATATTTATGGACCTTAAAATGAAATTTAAAATCACAATAGAGCTAAACACAACTTTATATAAAGTACCTAGTATATTGTATCACTATATGCCTCATTTAATGTATTTGTATTGTTATTAGTGACATAGGAAAAGGTCCCTCCTTATTCTTAATTTTACTTTCATTTTATTTAAGTAGATGCCTATTATGAGCCTGAACAGGTTTGAAACGTCGCTAATATAAGTTAATGTTTTAAACCATTTTGATGAGCAACTCCTGCCAGTTTCTTTAAGAATATAAAAAATAAGGGCGGCTGAGTCTCCCCATAGTCTAGTGGCTAACGCCTTAGTTTCTCATGTGGGAGATGGTGGGCTCGATTCCCACCAGCGCGCCGGTATTTTCTCTGCAGCGGCTGGAATTTTCCCATCTCAAGGCTCGTTGAGAAAATTCCTCGCTGCCTCTTGGATTTCGGCGCTCATGTCCCAGATGTTGAAGCGCCGTAAAAAAGAAACAAACAAACGTATGGGCGGTAACCTATAGATAGCCTGGCGATAATATCCCAAGTGTGTTGGTTGATACGCCGTTAAATAAAAAATGAATTTAAAAAAAAAAACGAAAAAAAGTAGAGTAAGACTATTATAGAAAATAAAACATGCTCGTTTTTTCCACGTTGCTCCAATATTCAAATCATTGACATTTTAATTTAACTCCGAATTTAAAGCTTTTTCTTGGTTTATTAATTGAATTAAAGTGCTTCTTTTTTGTGAGCGATGAGCTTTTAATTTAAAATTGGAAATGGTAATCTTATTAAAAGAAAAGTTAATGAAATAGCTAAGAGGCCTAATTTTATTTTGAGATTTTATATTTTTGTACGGTAGGAACAAGTAAGAAAGTCTATGTAATCTCAATAATATTTTCTTTTTAAGAAAGTGAAGGAATAGTTGGGAAGATGAATTATATTTTTCCTAAAAATCTTTATTTTGAACGTTTCAAGCAGCAAGATAGCAAGATTCTACCTCCCCCGAGGCATTCATATGCTGAAGAAGGCTGCCAAAGAGCATGCCGAAACGGTCGGAATATTTATTTTCACGAAACTCTGATCTGTTTTTCATAGCCTAATGCCGGCCGCTTATTACCTCGACGGCTAAATATCAGCATCTCATTATAATTTTTACGCCAATTGAGTGAAGTGTACAGTATCCTAAACAAAAAAGTCCGACTCGCAGGAACTTCGTCATCTTAGCGCGGTTCAGTTTATATCCCTAGTGTCATTTGGGAAGATTGAAATAGAAACCGTTATTTTGGTTCAACCTTTCACCCGTAAACAAAGGGCCCGTTACCAAGGGGCAGCGTACCCTTATACCTGGAATGGCACCCACCACTGGTCGGCCAGCCCAACTGCTACAAATATTTATTTCAAATATCAAAATGTTTCTAATTTTCTTCATTTCTTCTACAGTAATACTAATTCTATTAATAAATGCAATTAAAAAAACAACAACAACCCATTAAAATGTGAGCTAAACAACTACGAAAACCCGGTCAAAAGAACAAAACAAACACATTTGAAGTTTTAAGCACTTATTTCTTCGATTGACAACGCCTAATCAAAAATTTCTTTAGAATCTTTTTTGTAGAGGATTTAGAAAGCTTTCGAATGGTAAACTTCCGCTTCCCAAGATTCTCAACCGTTTTAGAGATCTTAAGGAAAATTTACAAAGTTACCAAAACTTTTCATGTCTGTTAATAAAATATTTTATTCTAACCCTTCCTTAACTCAAAACGTAACCCTATGAAGGGAGGGAGGAACCGCGCTAAAAGGAAACAGTTTACTCACACAGGCAGAATCAATTGAAAGCGAGAAGAACTTATCTACGATTAAAATATTGTAGCCTTACATATAAAATTTAATTCATTAGAATTTATTCCTTACTAGCAGTTACCCGACGTGCTATGCTACACCTACTTTCTGCATCTATAAACCCAAAAATAAATTAGAAACCAAATAATTAATATTAAAATCTAATAACGCAAATCTGAAACTATTTGGGTTCATTGTTTCGAACTCGTGATCTCCGAAGTGGGAGTCATAGACGATTTTAACCTATGACTTATGATTTTAACTTATATGACTCTCCCCGTGTCAAGACCTACCTGTGTGCCACGTTTGGTCAAAATCGGTCAAACGGCGTGGATTTGTATAAGGAAAAACATACAGACCGACAGCTGGTAAGCGTTTTTGACCTAGCCTATGACACTCCCCGTATCACGCCTACCTGTGTGCCAAGTTTGGTCAAAATCGGACGAAGGGTGAGGATTTGTATAAGGAACAAACATACAGACAGAGCTGGTAGACGTTTTTGACTTCCCCTTATCAAGACCTATCAGTGTTCCAAGTTTGTTCAAAATCAGTCAAACGGCGTGGATATGTGTAAGGAACAAACAGACAAACGGACAAACAGACAGACACGTGTTATATATATATATATATATATATATATATATATATATATATATATGTGTGTGTGTGTTGTTCATTCGGCATCTGTCTCCAGCGGTCTTGCTCCTCCTATCATCGCAATATTTCGCCGGATTCCTCTCCGGCTTCTTCTGGCCTTCATTCCCTTGCCGACTAGCAAGAAGAAGCCGGAGAGGAATCCGGCGAAATATTGCGATGATAAGAGGAGCAAGACCGCTGGAGACAGATGCCGAATGAACAACACATTTAATTCCCAGCGAAGTAGCTTAAAAAACAACATATATATATATATATATATATATATATATATATATATATATATATTTATGGAGGAATATTTGTTATTTTTAATTATTTTCAATAAAAAGAATAATTATCATTATGTGATCTTGAAATCCTTCACGAATAAAGAATCACTTATGACTTACAAAAAATTTGCGTTCTTTTACGTTTCTGAAAGAATTAAAGCTACTAGAAGGATTAAATGTCTTGAACCAATTAAGTAGGAAAAAAGGTAAGTAACGAAACATTTTCATTATGTGAAACAGAAATGTAATTCATATTCATAAATTTTTGATGATGAATTTATAGCAATACGTAATAATCTAAAAGAGAAATGGCATGAATTCGACAAATTGTCCTTTAACTTAAAAAAAAAGAAAAAAAAAGTGCAATATGATTATCAGAACGTTTGCAAGACCTGTTTCTATTTGAAACAACATTAATATAATTTCTCCGGAGTGCCTGAAGACTACGAAAGTATGTTGTACTTCAAAAATACTCGATTTATTTAATAAAAAAAGTTGAATGAATCCGTTGCCCAGTTTTGATATTTAAATCATTTAAAGGCAGTGGATAATGTAAATTGCGGAGGAGTAAGATGGAATTCTTGAATAATAAAATAAATAGCCGAAACGTTTCCACAACAAAAATGTAATTAAAATACAAAACTTTTGAAGACTTAATAAGCTGTTACCAACTACAACTACCTAGAACATCTTAGTTTTCAACTTAGGACCTACAAAATATATATATATATATATATATATATATATATATATATATATATATATATATATATATATATATATATAAATTTATAAAGAGATAGAGAATAAGAATGACTGGAGTAAATTAGCTAAGATTGGTGTAAAGGAAGGAGTTGACTATCCATATATTCCACGGTCCGATATTTTAACTCAAATCAAAGACGGAATCTGGCTTCATTGGGAAAGAACATGGAGGGAAACTTCTGATAATAAACTGTGAGAAATAAAACGAACCCCCGGGATTTGCAGAATAGGGCATACACGGCTTACTCACTCATACCTCATGTCCAAAGATGAACCACCCAACTGTATAAGCTGTGGAGTCCTCCTCACGGTGAAGCACATACTTACTGAGTGCTTAGCAAATCAATTTGAAAGGGATCGATTCAAAATAATTGGCACTGTAGAGGAAATTCTAGGAGATTATCCAGAAAAAAAAATCAATTAACAGTTTGAATTCCTAGATGCTACAAATTTTACAGATAAAATTTAACTACTGTATTTTGCTGATAATACTCAATATTCTGTAATATCAACCTATAGTATCAACGTATTGTAAATTATATTCTTTAAATGTCTCCTTATTCCAACTAACATTTTTCACCAATAACTAGTTCTTCTTATTAAAATGACAGCTCCTCTGTTCCCTCTTGGTGCTTACTTTCACAGGGTGACCATGACCCAGTGTAGTTGATATTACCCTTTAAAAAAATAATAAAGACTGGAGTATGTACATAGTAATTGGTAATAAGAGTACACATGCCTAATTGTCAAGAAAAGTTTTACTATCATATTAAGTAAAATATATCAATAAAATAAGCAAAAGTTTATCCTCTCCCTTAAAGACATCACCATTACCCCCAAAGAGGTAATAAATACCAATACAAAATTTAACATTCTTAGCTCATCTGAGGACGTGCAAATATTTGAAATGCGGGTTCAGAATCTCCCCACTCATCTTGAGTTGCATCCAAGAACGCCGAAGGACAAGACATAAAGTCTTCCATAGCTACCGTCAGCCTGACCCGCCCTGTTATTTGGAGTTATTGCTTTAAGACGACCAAGCTTTAAAAGAGCCGCTCAGACCTGGTGTTCTCTAAGCCCTCGGATTATAGAACATAAAGATAGGACTCTGAGTACTTCTCGCTTTGAAGATATGAAGGCTGGTTGCATCTACCGTGCCAGCTTGTGATCTTATGGGCCGGAAAGGAGTGTACGCTATAACAGTCTGAACACTTAAGACATTCATAAAATCGCTGTATAACGCGAATATCGCCTTGAATTGTGCAATTATAAATACCGAAATGCAGTATAACTGTTTTATTATTCATAATAGTGCTTATAATTTGCCTGTCACACATTTATTTTGTTTGCTTGCAAGAAATCCCAGTAAGACAAGAGCTAGTTGTTAGAGCGTTAGCCTTACTTTTAGGTACCTCTTATTTTTCGGAAATAATGGTACTTACGTGTTACCTTCAACGCAGATTAAAGATGTGGGTCTCGCTCAGCGACCTGGATCATGGATAAGGCATTCTATTGGTATATTCCTGTGAGGAATTCTTATGAGAAAATCTTAGGTACGGACTAGTCAGCCACTAATCGTAAAGCCCCATTTACACTTTGGTTAGTGCGAATGCAAGTGATAAGTGATTAGTGGTTCCTCTGAGTGATTAGTACTTAGTGTTTAGTGCGATTAGTGTCCACTATACTGTTTAGAGCCCACTGTTTAAAATAGCAAGTATTATCGTCGAATAGCCTCAAAAACTTGTTCAGGTCCGCTTGCAGTTGCAAGAAATCCTTAAGGAAGTTTTAAACGCGGTAGTGTATGAATGTGAAGAGCTCGTAGAATCAGAACATTCAAGACCAAGAAGAATACAGGATCGAAAGTGGATAAGTAGAAGAGCCATTCATGGCGCGAGCTACCAACTCCTTATGGAATTGACCTCTGAAGATACCATGGAATATTACTATGCTATCAGGGTGACTAAAGAGTCATTTAATACGTTACAAAACCAAGTCGCACCCGTCATTCAGAAATCAGACACATTTATGAGACCTGCTTTGCCAGCAAAAGTGAAATTGCACGCTATTTTATACTTGCTGGCAGGTCCCAGTATGTTAAGGGGAGGCTACTAAATAGAAAAATAGAACGTGCTTCTATTCACTGTTTAGTAATCACTTGCACTTAATTACTAATCACTCGCATTAAACAATTGCAGTCCACATGTGTTTTGTACGGATCACTAACGCCCGCACAAAGCACTCGTACTCGCACTAATGAAAGTGTAAATGGGCCCTAAGACTAGAATAGTCAAAGCAGCTAGGAAGCTTGAAACTAAAATAATAATTATTTGTTTTCTAAGTATTCCAAATCACACGAGGAATCAAAATGATATGGAAACAAGCTTCTGCTTGTCTGGCTTAATCATTGACACTGGCTCTAGTAGCGAATGGGGCTTGAGTCAACGTCAGCTGATTCTGGTTTTTGGACTTTATCCTCCCTGTAACAGCTAATTTTTACTTCTACCCAAATATGGTTAACATTTCATTAAAAGAAAATATCAGAGAGAAAATCATTAATATCTAATACAGTAAATAAATAACAAATTGAAAAAATTAAACTTAGAGGATCAGGCAGGATCACCACTTCATTAGGCATGCAATTTATCCGCGAGCAGCAAGTGAACACAAAGCATGAAAGGCCATTCAACCCAGGTCGTCTGCCCGCGGAAAATAATTGACACACACACAGACAGTAAACATAATAAACCCGCCAGGCGGTGGCATGAAGCGGCAGTCGGCCCGCCAAAATAGACTAAAAAAATAATAATAAAATCTTCATTATCGACTTCTTCGAAGAGCATGGAGAAGAGTACAATAGAAATGGCAACGATACTTGCACAATGGGACAGCGCGTAGCATGTATCGGACCTTTATATCTAGCTTGCTCAACAATCGGCTTTTGTGAGTGGAACAATGTACACAATAAACCTCCCCGCGGCGCTAATAACCAAGGCATAGGCCGTGTATTTAGAACTGTTTCCCGAGACCAACCTCATATCGGAGGGGATTGGGACGAAATCAAATGGTCCTCAATAATATTATAGCAAAACCTATGTATAATCAAGGAGAATCTTAACCATTCCACAAAGTGCTCTTTATAAACGAGCAAGCTTTTGATTTAGGGCGCAACATAAAAAGGCCTTAAGAGAACACAGAATCAATTTACACAGACTTCTGCATAGGTAGCTTTTCGATAAGGTAGCGCATTTTGTGTTTAACAAACGAAGAGAACAGGACATTATTCTTTGCAGGGAGATAAGCCAGCGAACCCTTTGTTTGGGGAATGTAAGAAGCCCTATACAGTGTTATGATAACGTCCTGCACAGTCCTGTTAATTAGAAGATTCATCTAAAAGCTATTAAGGTCTGACATTATGAGAAATCAAAGAAATCCTCAAGGTGTAAGAAAGCGACCCCGGTACAATCCTCTTCATAACCAAAAACTTTAATGAGATAGGTAAGTTTGAGTTGGTTCTAGAAATCTCATTTATCCCCTAGAAGACTAATTCTTTTGCCTCGCTAAACCCACAGTATGTTGAACCCTCACCCACTAAAAGACCCTTGTTATTGGTATGATTCCTTCTAGGAACAGCAGCTGTCGCCAATCTTCAAGAAGGTACGGTATTATCCCCTAAAGGGAGACAACTATGTTTTGATTATTTATATGTATACGGGATCTGTTCCCCTTTTACTTAAAGCAGGCTAAACACGATTCAGGCATGCCTGTCAGTTAGACCTGAACAGTACTTCTGAAAGTCGGTCGCCTGAACGTGTATATATTCCGGCCGCAGTTTTAACTGACAGGCCGGCAGGAATATATACCCGTTCAGGTGACCGACTTTCAGGCCTCACTGACAGGCATGCCTGGCCGTCCGTAGCCTGCTTTGTTCTTTTTCCTACAGTTGCACTGAAGAAGATGTGCACCGTCAAGGCCCGAGTCCTCATAACGGCATTGCGGGCCGTCTTTCCCAACTTCCAACGGAATTTCATAGTCCTGCACGTGTTCACCTCGGCACCACCACCTGACTTCAGGACTTTATGCTTGGTGTCCCAATAACCTGACATCCAAAACTTTATAGACCTTCCTCCGTTAGCAAGACCCGTCTAGCTGCTATCTTCAGGAATTTTCACCTATAGGGTAAGAATATTGAAATCTCCATTCTGCTGCACGGGCGTTAAAATTCCCGGGCCAAAAAGCTTTTCCTCAACTGCATGCAGCTTACCAATGATGGGCTCGTTCAGGGTAATATAACAACTTACTAAAGTGATCAAGAGCACACAAAGTCACAGCCTGAACAATAACTGTTCGACAATTGTATTGGCAGGCACCCAGATAGCCACAGTGCTTAATTGGTCGAATTTTCCGATTTCGGTAATGCTCATTATCGATTGGTATTGTTAGCAAATCGATCTTAAATTCCAAAACAAGCTTGAAAAGAAGATAGTTAGCCGCTAAACTCCACGAAGGACTCTAATGGCGAGCTGGCCTTTGTAGCTTGCTCCAGTACTGGCCTGAATTCGGGGCTCTGTTACCCGCAATATGCAATATATTTGAATTTCCTGAATTTTCGTGAACCATTGGGTTCTGAAACGTCAACATTTCTATCAGTTACTTCTGGATCACAAGGAGAAGGCAAAAAAAACCCGCTGAAATAGTACCTTCATCTATGCTAAATAGTAGGTAGACATTACTAATTTATGATCTATTCATGAGCTCAGTCTTTTTCAGTCTATTCATGAACTTCTTTTTCTTCTTGATTTTATTAAATTTTGAGTTTTGGAATTGGATTAAAAGGTGTGGACCTGGTATTTCAATTTTAATGGTGTTTTAAATAACACTTTCTCCTTGGGGGCTGCATATAAATCCTGATTCATTATATGAGTTTAAACCGAGAATAATGGCATTTGTCATACATTTATAAAATAAAATAAACTTATTTTTATTAGTATTTTCTGATACTAATACTGAAAATGTCATGAAGAAAGGATTAAAGTATTAACTTAAAACCATTTGGCAGAAAGTCATTGAAGATTAAAAGCCATGGCATTCCTAGATGCCTTTTGACATGGTTAAACATTGTTCCTGAGGAATAGGGATTTTCAGGAATGTAAAGGAACGTCCACACTTTCACGTTTTATTATTTTATTCCATAATCTTCATTAATCTTTATCGGCATGTTAATTTCATGTGACAGGGAGTTTAGACTTATTGTCTCACGAGTGACGGGAAATTGTGTGTCATTGGCGACATACTAGGAAATTTATTTTGGCGGAAAATTAAATTGAATTTAGTCATAACCTGTGGTCCTAGTACTCGTTTACCGTAGATTTTCAACCTGAGAAAGTAAATTCATGAAAATACATAAGACATAAGAGAGTATATTTGCGGCAATCTCTGGTTTGTGGATATCCACATAGAGAAGAGGCTAGGTTTATCTTGCGGACAGAATCCAGGTTTTGCAACAAGATCCCATCGACTTCGTGACTGTGCGCTTCCACAGAATTATTGCTTCGAATTGAGCAGCATGAATCGATAAGGCTTCTGTAAAATTTACATATCGTTGAGATTCTTTCCTTCTTAGCAATAAGTTAAATTCGTAAAAATTGTATTAGGTCACCACTAAAACACCTATGAAAACAAGTATGCAATAAAATAGATAAAATTCGTTTAGAGCCTTCTCCTCGAAGTCAGGAACATAAATATGCTTTAGGCCCACCCGACAAACCTATGTAATGTACAGTATAACATACAGAGTTCTTGCCCATGCATGAGCGCCAGCGGAAACTTTTTTGTAACGGTTTTTATCAGTTTAGTCATTGGAAAAGCATATTTATGTTAAAAAAAAAATACGTCACACTGGATCTGCATTACTAAACGCCATTCCTCAAAAGGTGGTAGTGTACGCTACATTCATGAATAATTTGCTTAAAATGGCCTATATAGATATAAATAGTCCGACATGCAGGAGCTGCATAACTACGCACTTTCCACAGAATTTGGGTAGTGTAGACTGCATTCCTGAATTATTTCCTTAAAATGCACTTTATAAAAAAACATGAATAGTTTTGCTCTTTTACTTTTGTAATGAGCAGATCTTTCGATTACATTTTTTTTTTTTAATAAATTTGCTTCCAGAGCTTTGTTTATGCGTGGTACTAAACTGCTTAATAATAATAGGAATAGTCAACGCCCATAACCACGTTGAATGCACCGGTGCCCGTAGATCACCGGGCACCGTTAAGTTAAGCAACGTCGGGCGTGGTCAGTATTTGAATGCTGACCGACCACGTGCTGTTAGCACTATAAAAGGGTGGCAACCTGTAGATAGCCCGGCGCTATAAAAAAAAAACCCCTAGTGTTAGAAGTTAGAAGGAAACAACTCATATAAAATCATATGAAAATAAGAAAGTAGAGGACGGATACAGCTAGTCAGCGCGCCTAGTGGCAGCTTTGTCAACCTACGTATGTTGGCTTAATTCAGTTTAAACTTAGTACGGAGTAAACCCCCCTCCCCTTTCGATGGACATATTTAGTTTATTTTTACAAAACATCTTTTATCAATAGATACTTAGGACTTATATCGAGTTTGGCTGCAATACAACAGAAATGGTGTGAGCAAATCAGTAATTTGGGACCGGATTAACCCCCCCCCCCTCCAAATAAAACGATTTAGCTTAGTTTTGTAACACATATTTCTCATTATATAACACCAAAGATTAGATCATTTCAATTTGTTATAACCAGATGGCGACTCCACTCACGCACCGACTAGCTATCCATCTTGCGATCCAACTTTAGTCCTAGTCTGTTTTCACGACTGTGTACGTCACTCACTACCGAAAAATGTATCGAGTGCGGACCGATGTTGCCCAGGGATCACTGCCTGAGTTAAGTTGGACGATTTTGATCCGACTCCACCAGTCACGCTCCAACTCCGTCGTACCTTCGAGTAAATGTTCCGACTTGTCCGACTAGACTTAATAATCCAACAAGCCCATTCACGATCCGATATTGGCTCCAACGTCGGTGTTTGGACCACAAGTTGAACTGCAAATCGGAACGTGCTTTCCAAACCACTTTCGCATTGGTTATCCATTTTGATGATCCATGGAAGGTAATATGCGTCCGATGGTTAAGAGATAAATTGGTCGAAATTCTATATCTCATATAAAATTCTTAAGCAGCCATTGAATTAATAATATCCGGATAACATGTTAGAAGATCGTAAAACTATTAAGCGAACTTGTAATAAAAATCGTGTTGAAAATCCCACTGTAATTTGGTTTACATAAAATCAATATAAAGAATGCCGATCCAACCCACTCCTAGGGTTTAACATGATTCTCCACCATTTCAGGTCGGCTCAACACAAAGAATATACTAGTAAATTTTTATTTATGTCTTGTATTTTAGTCGCAGGCTTCATTAATATATTCTTAATTTTTTTTCTTTCATAAAATATTAGTTCTCAGGTAACCAATATTTTATCGCTCTAGAGTTATTTTTCAGGTTCAGGAAACTATTTTTTTTTTAAATATAGTGATTTTAGAACAAATTCATGGATGGTTGAATCTTGTTTATTTCTTATTTGTAGATAATTAATACGGAGGTGGCCCGGTGGCCGAGAGTGTTAAGGCGTAACCCTTTAGGGTCGTGGGTTCGATTCCCACTGTGTTGGTGGCTTTTCTTTAGAAAAAAGAAAAGGCATCAGCCTTATCCTGGCTAGAAAAGGGTGGTAACCTATAGGTAACCCGTCCTAATATTCTTAGTTAATAATAATGGACGTTAAAATTTAAATAAATAAATAATTACTACGGAATGAAAACTAAAGATTTTTTCCCCATTCATGAAGGACCTTCCATTCTGGAGGACCTGAGAGCTTACACTAAAGATTTTATCTTCTAGAGTCATCTTTCGAGGGTGGGATTATGGATCCCAGACCGTCCTTAGGCCCACTTATCCTTTAATCAGTTAATTGGGTACCTGACCATATTAATTTAATCTTAAAATTCAAATTCAGGTTCACTCATTACAATTCGATTCTTTTTTTTGGAAAATGTTATTACATCCCAGAACTAATGTAGTACTTATATATATGTGTGTCTATCTCGAGCGGTGCTGTTGCTCTCCACAGTGCTATATTTCACCGGATTCCTTCCCAGCTTCTTCAGACTAACATACGTCCTTGGTATTCCCTTGTCACCACACCGAGGTAGGATGATAACGTGAAGAAGCCGGATAGAAATCCGGCGAAATATTGCCCTACAGACAAGAACAGAACCGCTGGAGATAGAAGGCATTTAACCAAACAAAAATATGATGCAGCACCTAAATGTAATCGTTATTTATTCTCCTATTACATAATCTGTGTGAACGTTATGAAAAAAAGGTGGCTGGAAATTTTATCATAAGAAATATCAAATGTGATATTAATATAGACTCTCGGCTAACAAATTCTTCTGCGGCTAACAAGTTCTACGGGCAGACAGATTTCGTAAAACCTTCAAATAAATTTTTGAGTCCCGAATATGAAAACATGTTTAAATTATATTGGATCAATTATATTTAAAATTTCAAACATTGTATTAAGACTGGATAATTTTCTGTAAAATAGGTTGCAGTATTTTCGAGTTTCAACGACTTTAACACTAGATTTACCAGACCTGGTACTGGTATAAATGTCAATTACAAAAAATACATTTTTTTTTTGTTATTGTTTAACGGCGTATCAACATTAGGGCTATTAACGCCGGGCTGTCTACAGGTTGCCGCCCTTTTCTAACATGCCAACAGCACGTGGTCGGTCACCCATTCAGGTACTGACCACGCCCGACGTTGCTTAACTTCGGTGATTTACGGGAACCGGTGCATTCAACGTGGCAAAAAAAATATATATTTGTTACTAATATATATAAAGTAACATTAAGTTCATTAAATGTATTCTCTACTTATAGAGACAAAAGTCATAACATCATTTAGGAAAGCAAATGTTATATGTAGTAGGAATTTTGAATTGAAATTGAAGGACGAGTCAAAATGACGGGTCTGGTAAATCTAGTGTTAAAAGCTGGGTATTAAAGAACGCATATGAAATCCTTTTCTTTCAAGAAGACTTAGCCATTTTGGATCTGGGTCAAGCGAAGAACACAAGAAACCTTTAAAACCAATGCGTCTTGTTCCATGAGAGTCTTCGTCCTCCATATAAGTTTCTGGCCTTCCAGGAGTTCGTACGCCCGTACCATGTGTGTACCCATCATGCACCCAGGAGAGTCTTCGTCCTCCATTCTGGCCTTCCAGGAGTTCGTATGCCCGTACCATGTGTGTACCCTTCATGCACCCATGAGAGTCTTCGTCCTCCATTCTTGCCTTCCAGGAGTTCGTATGCCCGTACCATGTGTGTACCCATCATGCACCCAGGAGAGTCTTCGTCCTCCATTCTGGCCTTCCAGGAGTTCGTATGCCCGTACCATGTGTGTACCCTTCATGCTCCCATGAGAGTCTTCGTCCTCCATTCTTGCCTTCCAGGAGTTCGTATGCCCGTACCATGTGTGTACCCATCATGCACCCGGGAATGGTTCAATGGGAATGAGGACTTGAATAGTTTGTAACTTTCAGTATCTTCTCCAGGAAAACTAAGTAAAGAAATGTTCATTGTGAAATAACAAGGATTAAGTTTATTGTTACAGTTTATATTACTTCAAGTCTTTAAAATTACTTAATCCAGCTCCAAATCTTTTATTTTCTGCTCTACATGTTTTACGCCATTTTGGCACATCCTCAGGAGCTTACAACTACAACTAAAACTATGTCTGGTCACATCATTAATATATGTTTTCGAACATTCCATGGGCTCAACCTTCCCCTGTTCCCGGCTGAGTCGATACTAATAATAAGACTTACATAATAATTAAGGATTTAAGAATCAATAATTATTGATTCATAACTTCGATATATGTATTTATAAATAAGGTGATTCTCAGGTAGCCATACTCTAGGATGTCATTTTAGACATAATTTCCAACAAATAAGTATATTTGAATTATGATCCGATTCCGAAGAGAAAAGCAGTTATGTCAAATTTTCTGTTTTTTAAACGAACACATTTTTTTTGTTTTAATAAGAAAGGATTGCCCAAAAACTGTTCAAGATAATTAAATACTAATTATGCCATCATAAAAAAGACAACCTTTTCTTTAAGAAAACGGTGATTCAATTACTATACTCATTGATAGAAGACACTTTCTGGACCACGAATAACGCACTTCTGTTATTCTCGATGAATCAAAGGTTTCTCCCGATTTTTTTTTTCCTCATCACCCTAACAGAACACACATTCACTACTTACAGAAAAACTTCTACATTTAGTAAACATCAAATCTCTGCTAATCAAATGGAAGTTTATTGAAGGATAGGTTGAACGATTGGCTCCCTTTTGTCAAAAAAAATATGAAATTGAGTTTTGTTACTTTCAAATACCTTGTGTGAAGTAATGATGGATTACTCATCTTTTTTTTCCTTTTTTTTTTTTTTTTTTTTTGGCAAAACTGTGGGAATCCATTCTCCAGATCGTAACAATAATAAAAAATAATTGGACATAACTGCTTTTCCCTTCGGAATTGGACCATACCTCAAATGAACTTTTTTGTTGTAAATTATGTCCATAATCGCATCCTAGAGTTTAGATACTTAATCCTGAATCAACCCTGCATATATAAAAATTTCAATAGCCTGTTTTTTCGATAGCTAAGGGTTGTGAAACGTCCAAATTATTCGTCAGCACTTCCGGATTGTGTCTCCTGTTAAAATCTTACCATGTGGTGGATAACAAAAAGGTTCCCTTTTTCTTTTAGGAATATCAGACTTAGGTCTTAAATGGATGAGAAATATTTTCAAAACAAGATTGGGTGGAGTTTCGATCCAAGGTTGTTTTTTATATCAAACAATAAACAAATTTTATTTTTGATAATTAAGTTAATCTTTAAATCGAGAAAGGAAAAGATGAAATAAAAAGTACTAAATGTCAGAAAATACTTTTCGAAATATTTGCTCTTTTCCTAAGTATTTTACAAACAAGAAGAAGATGAAGAATTAAAAGAATTCGCGTTACACCTAATATCTATCATCATCAAAATCTTGATGATCTTATATTCCGCTTTTTTGTCTTTATATTGGTTTAATAAGCTATAAATACGAGACTAATAACAGCTGAGTGCTATCTTCTGATCTCCGGACCACCCCCTCCAACGGAATCATCTTTTTTTTTATACCCACTTTTTAATAAAGAGAGCCCGACCTCGGATCAGCTACTACCTTTATGGAAAACATCAAACTCTTACGGCCTGTTTAAAATGTCGGAGGCCGTTCGATCCGGGTTCAATGGCTGGACGAAATGTAAATGTGAAGCCCGATATCTAATTACTTGTCATTTCCATATTGATGGAGACCTTCCCTGGATCTTGGTGTTATGTCTAGGGGAGGGGGGGGGGAGACCTGTTGCTACTTCCATCAAGGAAATTATAGCTACCGTCAAATCTACTCTTCAATGTCTTCCTCAGGAGGGATGGGTGGGAATCCTGCCGTCGATGGATAAAGGCTGGGTCAAGATCAAAATCTTCTAAACAAGAAACAAGCTTGGAAAAGCAGTGAGTGGTCCCGCAAGAGCTTAAAACATATTCCTTAAGCAGGCTACACACCGTCAGGCAGGCCTGTCAGTTAGACCTGAACAGTCCTCCTGAAAGCCGGTCGCCTGAACGTGTATATATCCCGGCCGCCTGAACAGTCTTCACTAACAGACCAGCCGGAATATATACATGTTCAGGCGACCGGCGGAATCTTCAGGCCTGACTGAAAGGCCTGCCTGACCGTGTGTAGTCTGCTTTATTAAACCCCGCGACAATGATGATGAAAACATTTCATCTTTTTAATTCACATTTATACCCTACTTTCGTTAATCAAATATACGAAAGGCGGAAGTTGAATAAAAATAAGAATTAACAAAGTCAATTCAGCTCTTCTTGTTTCATACTATAGTAGGTGCCTCTTCAGGAGCCAAACGCTAAGCTTGCCCTGGATTCGGAAAAATCTGAAGCCATTGTAATAGGTTTCCAAACTCTTATAAGTTCCACCTCCTCTTTTCCAGCCCTTTACCTCAACAGCACCCCTATAAAATATTGTACATCGGTTAAAAACCTTTGTACAAAACTTTTCCTGGAAAAATTCATGTATCCCAAATTTCCCGACGACTCATATTTACCCTCAGACATCTCAACCTTTCCTACCATCTCCTGCCAACAACGACCTGTTAACTGCGTGTAACATAAATTTTATTCCGTTTGGTGATCTCGAAGCAAAAGTTAAACATCGGCCTAGACATTTCAATATATCACACTTCTACCACAGCCAGGAATTCCTCGGCTCAGTCCTTTAGCAAATCATTCAATCCCGAAGAATATCAATAAAGCAGTACCAATCATTAGAACCATTTTTAATTGTTATCTGATGGTAAATTGTTTTAGCACCATTCAACAGAAACAAAAAAACGGATAACCACAACCGATTAAAATCGTCGTGTAATAAGTCTGCCCCCAACGGCACACGACTTCTTCCCCTGATTTCGTCCTGCATTGTTCTATCCACCTTTTAACTTGACTTTCTTGGTTATTCCTTTTTTGCAATTTATTTTACTTGATTTTATACTTTTCCCACTTGACTTGCCCTGTTTTTCTACTTATAAACAGACTTTATTTTATATAATTTTATAATTTCTAATTTTAAAGTCCCTTTGTAATCTATATTATACTGAGTATTTGTAGAATTTAGATTTTTTTTTTTAAAAAAATTATTTATTTACAATCACAGGTTTCAAAGAAATGCCCTTGCGTGCGTGACATATTGCATGGCAGTTTGTCATCTAATTTCGCAAGATAAATAATAATAATAAATACATTGTTAAAGCATAATATCGGTGCTCCGATGCCATACTAGCCTGTAAGATTAAGGATATTTAAGAAGTATACAATCAAGCACTGGCTTGATCTTGAAGATGAGTAGACCTTCTCCCGCTCCTGTCAAAAATTAGCAAAGAAATACACAGAAACGCAAGAAATTCAGTCAAGAGATTGTATTACATGGCCACCACAAGCGGGCTAGAATACAGGGCGCTGTCCATCTGCATTCTGCAAGAATCGTCCGATACTTCTTAAATATCCAGTGAATGTATGTACAAATTATTTATTTCGGTTGGATAGAAATCCCACGAAATAAATTGAGTTTCCCGGAAACGGAGGAAACCCCTTTGACAAATAGTTATGAAATATCTTTATGTAATTATTATCATTGAGTATTATCTATACGATATCCCAGTTGAATTCAACATTTCCCATTTACTATGAATTGCAGGGATATATTAGAACCTATATGTTTTGCTTCAGGGAATCCATTTTCTTTAATAAAATTGTCATCATAATGATATGAGGAATCACGCACAATTACACATACCTCATTCGAAGTATTACATTGCACGTTGCAATTACCCTTATTGGTGCAGTTGATGCATAACCACGAGCCGTAAATAGCAGAAGCAATCCAGAGGGGGCGAAACCTCTATAAGGCCAAACAAGTTTCCGCCATAAAATCCAACTTAAGTACGGCAGAATGTCTGCACATTTACATTTTAGAATATGCAAATTAGGGAAAATGGAATCGCATAAATTATTTCTTAACAGACATGCTACTGAATATCTGAAGAAGGCGGTGCACCTCTTTCCTCGCCCACGCCTTGTATTGATTTCTATACTCCTCTTCTTTTTTTTTTATTGTTCGACAAAAAATGGTCCTGTCCTCATACATATTAAAATATGTTTTTTTTATCTATTTTCAATTTTTTTTATGCACTCTATATTATTACTTAGGTAAAAACATATTCAGGTAAAGAAAAAAATACTGATGAAAGCAAGACAAAAAATACTAAAGAAATGTCATAGAATTAATACGACTATTAAGGACCATTCTGATTATTATCTTTGTGCAAATACATATATATACATATACATATATATATATGTATACCCAAGGGTCAGATACTGTAGAGGTATCTGATTCTAGACCATCCGTCTCACTAGGGAGATAGTATGGTCAGTAATATGTTCCTGTCGCCTGTTTTTCCTCTTTGCAGGTAACCCAATTAAAAACTAGGTGTGCCTAGAGACGATCTGGGACCATGAATCCAACCTAAGGACGAAGATACGATAAGATAAAATCCCGAGTGTGCTCTAGTTTCATCCCAGATCCCCCAGCATATTAGTCGAGTGCTTTACCAAGGAGCTAACTTCGCCCTTATATATGTATATATTTAACTCAATATTTCGAATAATGACTCAAAAAAATCAATTCATTTTTTTTTTTTTTTTTTTTTTTTTTTTTTTTTTTTTTTTTTTGGGGATCTAGGCACAGGAATGTAGTTATTATGAGATAAAAATTCATGCTCCTCAATTATTTAATTTGGCACATAACGCCCCACACGTTTCTTGTCTCTAGTCGCGCCCCATCGTTCTCGTTTGTTTCAATTGAATTTGTGACAAAACATCTTGTTTAAAACGAAAGGTTAAGTTTGTAAACCAGCAGAATCAGTCCTGTTTTTAAGGAAAATTTTATTAAGAAATCTTATATTATGTACATCCCCAAAAAAACATAAATGTGAAATAGAGGCCAAGTTCCTGCCCCCACAAAGAAACACTCCCTTCCAAAACGCCTTACCATTCTACACCCCAAAAAAGTAGTATGAGTTGGTTTATTAATTCAACCAAAAATATTTGCCAATACAAGATATGATACAAGAAAGAAATGTCCAAGTTCATTACTTGGAAGACCTCATAGTTACTTACTAAGAACAGTAAAGACACTTCAACTGACCTTTAAAAACAACAATAAAAATACTTATATCCAGTTACTAAAATATCACTTTCCTCAACCAGGTATATTCTTAAACTTGCCAATGTTTAGTTTTTCTCTAAAGATAATTTCGGCACCAAAAAAAAAAAAAAAACATTGCCAAGTTTAAGAATATACCTGGTAGAGGAAAGTGAAATTTTAGTAACTGGATATAAGTATTTTTATTGTTGTTTTTAAAGGTCAGTTGAAGTGTCTTTACTGTTCTTAGTAAGTAACTATGAGGTCTTCCAAGTAATGAACTTGGACATTTCTTTCTTGTAGATATCATCTCTTGTATTGGCAAATATTTTTGGTTGAATTAATAAACCAACTCATACTACTTTTTTGGGGTGTAGAATGGTAAGGCGTTTTGGGGGGTTTCAGGAGGGGATATTTTTGAGGAAGGGAGTGTTTCTTTGTGGGGGCAGGAACTTGGCCTCTATTTCACATTTATGTTTTTTTGAGGATCTCATTACTTTTTTCTAAGTATTAAATAGAATTTAGTTGCCGCATACCTACTGGCTTTTGTACTTCATATAAAACCAGGGTCTTTGGATTCTGCATAAGGTTCTCCTTACTGCTTGATATTTGATACCAATAATCAACCTACATACATCTAATCACTAGACTAGAAAAGTTAGAAGCTCTTCCAGATGACATTACTCTAGAGGACAAATTGATTGCTCTCTTAACTACACTATTACACTGTAAAACACAGGAACCTTATCCCGAGGATAAAGATCACAATAGGGAAAGTGCAGAAGGCCTTCAAGAAAAATATAAGAACAAAGACGATACATTTTGGGTTTGTGATCCTAAACTTTGTAATTTAGATGGCTCGACTTTGAAAAACTTAGTATCTGCTTTGAAGTAAATTATGCAGTGAACCCATACGACTTTATTTATTACATTTAAGAAAGAAGTCACAACTGTTTTTGTTAAGATGCGTCGAAATGTTTTTTCAAACATCAAATATAGGTTCTCCTAACCAAGACGATTCATTTGATACCCCACATGATGGGTTTCAGAAGAAATGATGGCATTTCGATGGAACAAAAAGTACAAAACGTCGTAGGTAATATGACACTCCCGTATCAAGACCTACCTGCGTGCCAAGTTTGGTCAAAATAGGCGAAACGGTGTGAATTTGTATAAGGAACAAACATACAGACAGACAGCTGAAAGACCTTTTTTACCTAGCCTAGTGCATTCCCCGGACCAAGGCCTACCTGTGTGCCAAGTTTGGTCAAAATCGGTCAAATGGTGTGAATTTCTATAAGGAACAAACATGCAGACAGGCAGCTGTTAGACGATTTTGACTAGCCTATGACACTACCCGGGTAAAGACCGACATGTGTGTCAAATTTTGTCAAAATCGGTCAAACGGTGTGTATTTGTATAAGGAACAAACAGACAGACAGCTGATAGACAATTTAACCTAGCCTATGATTCTCCCCGTATCAAGACCCATCTGTGTCCCATGTTTGGTCAAAATCGGTCAAACGGTACGGATTTTTAAGAGGAACAAACATACAGGCAGACAGCGTATAAGCTGGTATAAGATTTTTAGCGAGCCTATATGTTTTAATTGTTTCTTAAAACATCAAATATAGGTTCTTCATACCGAGACAATTCATTTGATACCCCACATCATGGGTTTCGGACGGAATGATGGGTTTCCGAAGGAAGTACAAAACTGGAACGCCCCCCCCCCCCCCCGGAAGCGGAGTCAAAAACAACTTTTCGCGATTTTTCGATGTTTTCCTTTAATAACGTCTTCATATCTATCTTCGTGCAAAATTTCAAGTCTCTAGCATCATGGGAAGTGCCTAATAATTTTGATGAGTCAGTGAGTGAGTGAGTGAGTCCTAGAAATCCTGATTTTCGATCGCTTATATCTCTGAAACTATTCGATGTAGAATTATAAAAATTTCCAGTTTTACTCACATCTAGTAGTATAATACCTGTGTAATATTTCATAACTTTATCTTTACCTGGTTGAAAGTTATGAGAGGGTAAAAATCGGCTCTAAGACCGCCTGTAATATACACACAGTATGCTTAGGCCGGAACTTGGCCTGGCGCACTACCGTGCGCCTAGATGTTAGACGTGAGGTATCGAATTAAACCTCTTTTCAAGATGGTATGTCTAACTGAATTTGAAAAACACCTAATGGGTTGAAGAATTATAAATGTTAGCTGCTTTTAAGGTTATGTTAACAGATATTTTATGTATCGGGTAATTATCACAAAAAGCACTTTAAAAAATTGTGTCAAAAGTGACAATTCAAAGCCTTATAAATCGCAAGCAAAAATGCTTCGGACATATATTTTCTTAAGACCACCTCAGTAGGGGAAAACTGTGCTTCACGTTTCATGTGTTGGTCATTTCCATTCTGTAGCCTGTTCAGTTAGATGGAATAGTTCTAATTCCGCATGCGTGAAATTCTGAGGGAAATATTCCCGATGGTTCCGCCATTTTCATTTCCATTACAATGAACAACACGCTACTTTAAACTCAATAAAGACTGATGATGTCTCGTTTAGGACCAGGGAAGGCTTTGAGAGGACAAGAGAGGTAGTGTTTAATATTTATCAATACATAGCCAAAGCTAAGGCTAAAAACAATTTAAGCTATAGCCTGTTCAAATAGATAGTTTAGTTGGGGGTAAAAATTCTCTCTGTCATAACCTTATCACTAGGAGGTTTAAAACTTTTTAGTCTTAGCTTTGACCAAGTATTGGAAAATATTAGACACGATTTCCTTTTTCTGACCTCTCAAAGCCTTCCCTAGTCTTAAACGAGACATAATCAGTTTTTATAATGTTCCTTGAAATTGGATTTGACAAATTGTAGAGACGTCGGGAATAGTTCCTTTTTCGCGAAAGCGTAATTGAACTTTTCAGTCTATCTGGACAGGGTATAGGCGAAATATTTAGAGTCTGGAATTCTATGCTTTCCAGAAAAGCAATATACGGAAACACGCTAAGAAAACTCAGTTCCTGCAAGTTGGGCTTGTATTTCAGAAAGAATCTGCACCATTATTTAGAATTACTTGAATTCCTCGTAGCTTCGGAATCATTGTCCTGTCTCTTGCATCCATCGAAGAACCCTGGTTATGTTCCACCTTCGATCCTCCATCTTATGTTCCTCCTTCGAACCTCCATCTTACGTTCCGGGTATTACTTCTGTTCCTTGCTCCAAGGATATAACTCAGGGTTAAGCCTTTGTCAGTGGCGTCCTTTATTTACAGGCTGTATATCCTCGCTGTAATCTCTGCCGGCACCTGCAGGCTCTCACGCCTTCCTTTTGGTCAACCGTTTCATATAATGTCGGATGTTACTCTGTGAAAAGTCATCCATGGATTTGAAAAAAAGTTGACCTTATTGTTCCGCTGTGGGATATTAAAAGTACCCCCATTTTTAGGAAGTGCGTCAATATAGCTTATTTCTACATCATTTTTACCCCCGGGCGATTTGGAAAGCTTAGAATATTATTAATTCTTCATGAATGTAGCAAAGTAAAGCCCCTTATTCTCTTAGGTAAATATGAATGAGCAATATGTAGCATTATTCGAGTAATGGAATCTGCGGATGTAGCATCAGGAGCTCATGCTACGCGCAGTAAACGATTCTAAACCCGAAGTAACTATATTTAACAAATGTTCTTATGCCATGTCACTTAGAAGAGCTGGAAACATCATCTGGAGTGTATATAGAATTTAAAATAACGAGAAAAATTAAAAAGTCGGTAGATCACGCCAGATTTCAGGATTGACTCGTCTCCAAGATGTCAGGGTACTTGGCGATATTGCATAAATATGCTTTAGCGATGACTAAACTGGAAAAAAGCTTTACAAAAAAGTGTCCACTGGCGTTCGCGCATGCGCAGTGGGCATGTACGAAAAATAAGACTGTGCGGCGCTAATGGCCCAGATTTGTCGATGCGCCATTAAAAAAAAAATAAAAAAGACTGTATGTCATACAGTACATTACATAGGTTTGTCGGGTGGTCCTAAAGCATATTTATGTTCCTGAATTTGAGCAGAAGGCTCTAAACGAAATTAATTTTTTCCTCCTAAATCAATAAGCTCTAATTTTAGTGATGTTGAAGCTTGTAAGCTGACGGTTGTAAATAATAAAATTTAAAATGCGTTCAGTCACTCTATATGCACTTTTTTATCATACCGTCCCTACCATGTCAAACTATAGAGTATGGAAATCGGAGCAAACTAGCGAACGAACATATTCGATACATTGTCGAAGTAATATATTGAAACATGGTCTTATTCGATACTTTATTTCTGGTATTTCCGGCTATTCAAAAGAGGTTAGAGTTGCGAAAAGCCGTATCGTCCACAAGGCAAAAGCGAAGTATAGAATCTAAAAAACAATATTTTTCATAGTCGACAGTTCGACATAGGAGGGACGATTTATAACACTTCCTGACAGTTGGCCTCTTTACACTAGCAGTTCCAAATCTTGAAGAACCATTATATGCGAGTATAATGGTTCTGACAAAAATTAAGTCGTCTGACTTTCTTGTAGAAATTTTAATATGCTATCGAATGCCCACCGTTACATTTTTAGGTAAAATTCGCGCGATAAAAGTAGTGCTTATTTTTGGTGCCCTTGAGTATTAGTGTGTGAGCACTTCTTGTCTAAGGACCAGGTTTCATTCCTCTAGAGGTAGTGGCTTTTATTTGGTTAAAAAGAAAAGGCATTTGCCCTATCCTGGATAGAAAAGGGCGGTAACCTACAGATTATCGTCCCGAAAATCTATGGTCTTTAAAATTTGAATAAATGAATTTAAAGAAATTGTCATGCAGTGTAAAACGTATAGTGCCTTAAATCAAATGAGGAATTGAATAATGGATTTACGCCAAGGCGAATAGTTTAACTCGGTTTAAAATATCTGTGAAAAATTATAGGGAATAAGTTAAATTCATACTTTTCGCTACGGTATTTTTTCAAACGCCTTTCTAGCTAACTGACTTTTTTTCGTCCGACACCCGCTCTTGATGTTGTGCAAGCTCGAAAGGCTAGCGAAAGGCTGCTTCCAGAAATAATGAGCTAGCTATGCCTGCTTAATATATATTAGGGCTACAGTTGAAATACTAGCCCCGACGACTAAGATAAACCGCACACGCCTTATTAGGATTCGGATATTTTAAATGAGCTAACTGGATAATTTGGAGGAAGAAATGTTGACTATGATTAGATTTGGAAAAATATCAGCTCCAAAAGACGCGATAGTTGTCTGTAATATATCAGGTCATCCCAAAAGTAATGTCTGTCAGGGGCGTATATAAGGAGGGGCCTGAGGGGGCTCCAGCCCCCCCCCCCTCGAAATTTTGAGTCGATCGGTAAAAATGTGTCATAAACCATTTCATGAAATTTCAGCTCAGAATAAATAAGTTTTACCAACCAAATCATGTAAAATATAAGTTTATTTAATAATTATCCTTTTAATAATTCAAAAGGAGGGAACATAATCAGAGAGAATAATAAAAACCGACATTACTTATGGGATGACCTGACTCTTCAGTATTTAAGAAACTCGGGAGGAAAAAAAAAAAGGAGACGGACCCGCGGAAATGCTAGTCATCTTAGCGCGTTTTCCTTGTTCACACTAGTTCATTTACTCTATGCCTAAATTACTTACTGCGCATGAACGCAGTAAGTAATACTAATAAGTGCTATAATGATGATGATAGTATGAGCTATGTCATTCTTAAGATGATCTTTACAAAGATGTTTCTCATTCACTTACCTTGATTTTACATGCTAAATTAGAAAAAAAAAAAAAAAAAAAAAAAACACAAGTTTTTGATAAGCCGTAAAAACAAACAAAACTGAGGAAAAAGGTCACGAAACCAACACTCCAGAATATTAAGAACCGATTTCTCCGGGAGAGATCGCTCTATCAAAAATTGTACAAGTTACATTTTTGTAAGAAATTTGGAATGGTTGCCTTGCACTCATTTTGCTGTCACAACCGCTAGAGATATATATAAGAAATTAGACGAAAACATCAAAACTGCTAATATGTCTTGATAAAAAATTGTTATCTAATACTTCCTGAACTCCAAACGCAATAAAACTGTTTATGGCTAACTTTGGATGAATGAAAAACAAAAATATCATTTATTTCAGTTTCAACTTTTCTAACATATTCTTGATTTGCGATTAAGACTTTTTGGCTTCCTTGATGTATTTTGTAGGATTTCTATCTGTGCTTTTGTCAAACTGGCCAAAATTCGTAAATAACTTTTATTTAACCATTAAAAATATATAGCTACATAATTTTGTTAATAAAAGTTAAATAAGCCCCGAAGCATTGTAGGAGGAAATACCCCACTAATTGAGCGAGGGGGCTTGTCGCATTATGTAAAGCTAATCCCAAGCCCCTTACTCCATCACTTCTTAATCTAAGTAACTACTTATCTCTCTCTCTCTTTTTTTTGTCATTAACTTGTTTCTTTATTTTATTTTTATTTACTTTATTTTTTTGCTTTTAATTTTATGTTTATTCCTCCTCCTGCTTCTAGACTGCTGTAAATCAGGCCTAATGTCTCCCGGCTTTGATGTATTATCGGAGAAGGGCGACGGAATGATGAGCTGGAGTTAAGAAGTAGAATCGATCAATGTCCATTTCTCTTCATTCAATAGTGTCCGCTTCCTCAAAGTTCAAAGTGAAAATAAAATGTGGTTGAAAAAATCATCAAGTTCTAATAACAATGTTAAAAATTCTTACAAATTGTATTAACCTAAACAGCTACATACATTCCGACGTAAATTATTTATGTACTTATTTACAAGTGGTTCACTACTACGGCAATGTCACTCGGTACGTGTGTGGTGTAATGAACCATGGTTCGTGTGTGGTGTAATGAACCAGCACTAGGATACAATTTCGATGCACTTATTCACATAAACAGAGGTATGGAAATTTCTGTAATATGCCTGCAAGCCACAATGATTCAAAAGATGTCTTCAAATGAGTCTATTGTTGTATTAGTGTCCTGCAAGTAAGAGAGTATTGTGTTTATGTACAGGCTGCTGTGCCACAACAATTTGTTCATGACTTGTGGAATATTTAGTTTTTGTCTTCTTCTGCTGTGTATGTGCGTATATAAGGGGGGGGGGCTGAGGCCCCCCCCCCGAAATTTTGACTTGATCAGTAAAATGGGTCATAAACCCTTTAAAAATAAATTAAATAAGATCACTTAGAACATAAAACATATCTTATTTTAGGTATAATAGCGTTTTAAGGGGACTCCCGTGGTCTAGTGGCTAGCGCGCTGGATTCATAAGCGGGAGATGGTGGGTTCGATCCCCACCGGCGCACACACGGTAAATTGAACCATTTAGCGCGACAAAAGTATTTTGTGTTTTTATTTTAATGTTTTTACTTTTTATGTTTTTTGTTTTTAAATGATTTGTTTAATAAGCCTGAATACATTATTTTTTACATTGTTTTCAACTATTAAGAGTGTTTAGAATCGGTTAGTAATAAAATGAAACGCAGAATTATAGAAAACTTATAGAAAATTCATGATCTTCGGCAACTGGATTTCTTTTCGTAACCATTTTGCATGTTTTTTTTAAGAATATTTCTTCCATATAATTACAATCTTTCCATTTGGCCGTTATCTTAGTTACAAAGACTTTCATTATATATTTTATTTGTTCTTCGTATATTTGTGAGTTAAATATTTTATATTTATTCACAATATAAGTACACAATTTTTGATTGCACGTGAGAGCTGAAACTTTGAATAAACTTTCATTTTTCATCACAAAAAACAGTTCTTTTCAAAAACGGGTTCTTCAGCAGCTATCTGACTACCTAAACAAAATTTAAATTTACATCAAAAGGGGGAAGAAGGGGGAGCTAAAAGTGTCAAGACAGTAAAGTAGAAGCTTAAGGCTTTTTGAAAAAAAATATTTGGAACTGGAACTTTGTGGAACTTTTTTTGAAACCTTACTCAAACTTAAGTAATCAACAAAATATGTAAAATTTAGTAATCATTTCATTAATATTTTTTTTTCTTTGATATGCCTTTGTGTTATGACAAATATATTATATATTTATAAAGAACATACCACTAGGTATGTTCTAGATGAAATTTGCACACAATTTTTAAAACACACCTAACTAAGACCGTAGTTGGAACAAGACTAGACAGTGGAAGTGGAAGAGACTAGCAATGGTTGCCTTCCTTATTGTCTTAGACAGGTCTGGATTAAACTAGATAAAAAACTCGTTCGGTTTTCAATGAATAGAAGACTCTAGCACGTGTTGACACATGAAATGACTTTTTACGATGACATCACATTTTCGACTTTTGTCGCCCTAAAGTAGGTGTTTTGCCCAGTGTGCGGCGGCAGGAATTTTCTCATCTCAGGGCTCGCTGAGAAAATTCCTGGCTGCACCCTGGAGGCCGGCGCTAATGGCCAAGATCTGTCGATGGGCCGTAAAAAAAAAGAAAAAAAAAGCGTTTTAGTTGTCTAAAACTATTCCAATCTCTTGATGGTTAGTATTTCATACCCCGGGTGAGATCGTAGCCCCCCCCCCCCCGAAATTTTCGCAGCCCCCCCCCCCCGAAAATTATTTCCTATATACGCCCACGCAGCGGTGAAGACTATTGCATATATCACAAGTTGGTTTGTAAGTCCTGTCCCGAAATATTCGTGTGTTAGTCTTGTGTGGCCAACTATGAGTCGAGGAAGTGCAGTTTCTTCTCCTCTGTTATCTCGGGAGCTAGATGTCCACTCCTGAGTTGTATTCTTGATTGCATGTAATTTATTGTCTGCTAGTCGTGTCTAGTATTCTTGCCAATCATTTAATTGCATTGGCCAAACCTTGGTGTGTGATTGTGGTTGAGCTCATATTTTGATGTGAGTCTGCTAGTGGGCTTTTTCCCAAACCATCATGAGCTGGAAGCCAGTACATTGTAATGTGCTTATTATGTGAGTAAATAGTTTTGAAGATGTATATTATTACTGGATGTCTATGAATCTGTCTGCTAGTGAATGTAGTGTGCTCAATGAGTCTAGTACATGCAATATTATTCAGTCCGATAGGTTCCTCGGCAAGTTTGTTGACGTAAACTAACGTGCAGTTACGCAGCTCCTGCGCGGTGGACGTTATTTTTAAGGCCAATCAACCACGTGGGTCATTGTCGTCTATTTAAATTTGATAAGTATAATAAATGGATTAATCAAGTAAAATGAAAAGAAATAGTATTTATTGAGGAAAAAGAGGTTAAATTCAAAAACATATAGACACGTGAACTTAGACACAAACAAATGCAAATATACTACATCTAAATTAATGAAGATATTTGACACATACATAAACAATCATATACATACATACACAATCATATACACACATACACAATCATATACATACATACACAATCGTATACATACATACACAATCGTATACATACATACACAATCGTATACATACATACACAATCATATACACACATACAGAATCATATACATACATACAGAATCATATACATACATACACAATCATATACACACATACACAATCATATACATACATACACATACATACACAATCATATACACACATACACAATCATATACACACATACACAATCATATACATACATACACAATCATATACATACATACACAATCATATACACACATACACAATCATATACATACACAATCATATACATATATACACAATCATATATATACATACACAATCATATACATACATACACAATCATATACATACACAATCATATACATATATACACAATCATATATATACATACACAATCATATATATACATACACAATCATATACATACATAAACAATCATATACATACATACAAAATCATATACATACATAAACAATCATATACATACATACAAAATCATATACATACATACACAATCATATACATACACAATCATATACATACATACACAATCATATATATACATACACAATCATATACATACATACACAATCATATACATACACAATCATATACATACATACACATCTATGTAGTTAAATATAAATTATATTTCATGAAAAAGATCTGTGGCTCTTAGGACTTTTAACTCACTCTGGCTCAATTCATGGTTGTCTCCAAGTATATCACAGAGAGGACCATAAATGTCCATTTGGTTAAGAGCGGCTTCGTAGGCTCTACATTCTGTGGAAATATGTTTAATAGAAAGATTTTCCCCAAAAACTATGCATTCAGGCCTAGGCTCTATTTTAAATAAATATCCATTAGTAAGATTAATTTTTATAGGTGACGGAAGTTAAATCAATATCCATAGGTGACGGACGTTTAAATTGATAGAAAGCAATTGGAAAATATGGATTTCCAAGGTGATCTAGAGGAAAAGATAATTTTGGATGTCCACTCATCCTTTTTCTTTTATAAAAATATATGATTTCTGTTTCTCGTATTTAATGTAGAGCTAGATCCTAGATTACGGTATCTTGAGCTGACAATTTGACGGGAGTAAGCCGACATTCATCCCTCTTTATAATGAGGATGAGAGCAAAAGCTAATCCCTTCCCTTCTCACTCAGGCATCATCAATTTTACTTCTCCGTTCTATGCTTCTTTTTTCTCAAAGCTCTTATTAAGATTTTTTTTCTCTTTTTAGTCTTTCTTTTTATTTCTTTTCTTCTTTTTTTTTCCTAAAGCAAAATCAACTCGGCGGGAACATATTCAATCAAATATGATTTATGTCCAGCATCGGTGCCCTTTGTTGCTACAGGGCTCATTCATATATTACACTTCAATACAACTTAGTCATGTTTTGATTTTTCTAGGGTTTACATATTAATATATATTTCCGTTCACAATCCACAATTAGAGTGAATATATCTTCACCACCGCGTTTATGCAAATGTTTTTATTTTGACCAGGTGGAAATCGTTGGCGTCGTCCTTATTGTCTACTTTTATATTTTTATTTACGGTACATCGACAACTAGGTCATTAGCGTCGGGCTATCTATAGGTTGCCACCCTAACATCCAAGAGAATCTTTTTCAAGGGGCCCTGAAATTAAATAACAACCTACTGCAGGCAAGACTTGAACCCGCATCCACATAAGAACCCAAGTCAATAGACCACGGGGAGACCCCTTAAAAGCTTAATAAAACATTTTTATAACAACAATGAGTGTGAATTTCTACCAACGGGTCGGCTTAATTTTCAAGGCCTCTTTGAAGCTATAAAACAAAAATGAAATTACTATTAAATGAAATTAAAAAAACAATAACCAATTAAAACGCTAGATAAACAGTGACAAAACCCCGTTGAAAAGACGAAACTTACAATTTTTAAGTTTTAACCACTTATTTCTCTGATTGACATCGCCCCATCGAAAATTACATCTGAACCTTTTTTGTAGGGAATTTAGTAAGCTTCCACTTACCCTTTTTTCCCATCCGTTTTCGAGATATTTTAGAAAATATACGAAAATCCCAAAACTTTTCATGCCTGTTAATGAATTATTTTAGTTTCTAGTACTTCCTTAACTCCAAACGAAACCAAAATTTACCTATCATAGACTAAATGAATATCAAACGTCTGGAACAAGTTTCAACTCAATTAATCGTTTTTGAATACCCAAACTGAAAATTAGTTTGGAAAAGAAGGTGTTTCAATGTTTCTCAAAAACGGTTAAAAATATCGCTTTAAAAATGGTTTCATTCGTTTCTCTACATTAAGAAACCTATAAAACGAGTACCTGCGAGCATATGAACTCGAAAACGTAAGCGTTACGATTTCTTTTCGCGCAAATTACGCCCTAAAACCGTCTTCCGGTAGACGGATTCATCTGGTCCAGTAAAATTATAATGTTATTAATACCGTAAAATAGGGACACATTAGTACAGTATGGTGAAATTTTTACAAACCTATACTGCATATATATTTGTCTGAGTGCGAACAGACAAATTATATAGGTACATATTTGTCTATTCGCACTCTTTCTGCAAAATTCGACGCTTGGAAATCAGTTGAATGAAAATATCCTAGCAGTATAGGTTTGTACCAATTTCAGAACACTGTACTAATATGACCCCATTTTACGTGGTAATAATGGTAATAATTTTATATAATAATTTTATATGATTAGGAATAGTTTAGTCTAGGTAAAAAAAAAAAGAAAAAAAAAAGTCAACTACATCATGAGGATACCCTGGCAGGGAATTATTCGGTGCATCCCCGCATTTTACGAGATGTCACGAGAGGGAGCCATTTTAATAAACCAGCCAGTTTTATGGAGGGAGAAGTACTCAGCTGTTTTGACGGAAGGTCAAAATAGCATTCCCCATCAGGAGTGTCAATCAATGACCAAATCCAAGTACATACTTCTTTCTACGGACTCTTACAACTTTAGTGCTTTCTACTCTATCGTAGAAGACATGCATTTGAGGCAATCCTATGGTTTCAATATTGACCTGTAATTACAGACAAAAATAGACTTTTTCCTATACATGTACAATTGTATGTGACTGTATATATATGTATATATATATATATATATATATATATATACATATATATATATATATATATATATATATATATATATATATACATATATATATATATATATATATATATATATATATATATATACATATATACATATAGATATATACATATATATATATATATATATATTTATATATATATATATATATATATATATATATATTTAGGTGTATATATATATATACATATATATATATTTACACCTATATATATATATATATATGTATATATATATATATATACACACACATATATATATACAGGGTGGTCCCGAAGGAAAACGCCATACTTGAGGGATGTGTAATCCGACTAAAGTGTAGTTGAATGCCACCAAGGAGAAATTTTTACTTGCATTATTACCCTAGATATAGGCGTTTTCGTGTTTTTTGTTTAAATGCCAGTTTTTGTGGTATTTGGCGTTCACGCCATAGGGAAAATCTATTTGTGATGACATTTTCAAATTCTGCATCAAATTTCCTATAAGATCTCACGTACCTTGTGGAAACACTTTCTAAACCAAATTCACAGCAGCCACCCAAACAAATAGCTTATCACGAAATAAAGTTTTTTGTGTTTAATGTTCCACTGTTAGGCAGATGGGACACTCAGAAAAGTTACCTGGACATTATTTCATTACCTTGGCTTATTTGTTAGTAAGTGTTAAAGGCCAAAAAAGGATGGGTTGCATGGGTAAATTGTGGTCAATAAAAAAAAAATTAATAAGCAAAATATTCTGACTTTTAATGATTAACTCATTAAAAGCCAAAATGTTTTAAGCCAAATTTTTAAGTTATTTCTTTGGGTAGCTGCTGTGAATTTAGTTTGAGACACTTTTGCACAAGGAACATGAGATCTTTTGATGCTGAATTTGAAAATGTCATCAGAATTAAATTTTCCCTATGGCGTGAAGGACAAATAGCACAAAAATGGTCAAAACTAGCGTTTAGACAGAAAAACGGAAACGCCTATATCTAGGGAAATAATGCAAATAAAAATGTCTCGTTGGTGGCATTCGACTACATTTTAGTCTGTGTAAACACTCCTTAAGTATGGCGATGTCCTTCGGGACCACCCTGTATATATGTATATTTATCACACTTTTGGAGTCGGAAGCTCCATCTTCAGTGCATCTATTCGCAGGAAACATGGTTAACAAAATTGTTTACATACATGTTTGTTGTTTCATAGATTGTTTACCGAGATTTTCAATTGAAATATGATAGCGACTGCTATTTTCATTTCACGTAATTGGCAACGTCCTTCAACACATAATAAATTACAATCTGTCCAGTGTCGATCGTAAAATCGTAAAAGTACCTTTAGAAGAAATAGTAACAAGACCTTATTTTAATGTCGATGGAAGAACTGTTGAATGTCGTGGTAGAACGTAAATATTCTTTACTACTACAGTTTCGCCAAGAGCAATGAGAGTCCCATGGGATGTTTGAATGAAGAACAATTCGAATTTTTTTGGACGCTTGAGCGAGAAATTTATGTATACAGAAACGTACTTGTTTAGTATTCCTATGTATACACATTAGTGACGTCACGGGTCAGCCATCCCTCCGATTCAGACCGTCGCCAACAAAATCGTCAGTCAAAACAAAGAAATTTCGTTAATAAGACATCATCTTTTGGTACCTCTGTGATTGAAGCCTGACTGACTGCTCCGAACAGATAGACTCTCTTCAGTCACCGAACCGTCAAAAGACAATTTCTTCGCAGCGATATTTTGCCTGATACTGGCCGGTGACAGTTCAGTGAAGGAATTATGAAGTGACTGATTTGTGTGAATGGACCTTCAGTCCCGCTTCAATCGCCGAACCGTTATGAAAACATTTTTTTTGTGGCTCGTTGTAGACGAAACTTACGGGACCGAGGAATAACGTAATAGTCCAAGAGCTGGTAACACATTTTTTATGAAGTGCTTTATGCAACTTGAAATTCTAAAATCCACCTCTAGGATGGGTAAAAAAGTAAATATGTCTTGGCTAGACTTGGAACACCAGGTATTGCGCATACAGGCAAGGTGCAAAATATATTGCCCAAAAATAGAGGGTTTTTTTTCACAAGCCAACTATCTTTAATGTAAAATTAAGGCAAATTTTACTATGAATAATAAATAAGTCAGACACTTTTAAGGGGGATAACTTGCAAAAAAAAAAAGAAAGTTTTTTATTCTAAGATTAAATGAGTGTTTTATTCACGCTGCCGTTTAAACCGGGACAGCTGTACAAGATCGTGTGAGCAAGAGCCAATGAGATCGCAGAGAACAACCATAACTGCCCCGCTCACTCGTTCTTACGGTTGCACGCATTGTATTGCAGTCTATCATAGGCAACATTTATTTTAATGTTTCCTGATAATAGGCCTCACAAAAAGTGGTTAACCTTTTGTAATTATTTTCAATTATTTTTATTGAAGCCCCTGTTTAAATCGCACCGTGAATAAAGCACTTCATTTAATATTTTTTAAAAAAATAGGTACTTTGGGTTGGCTTTTTTTCATTTACATGTATTCCCACATAAAATTGTCTGCCTTATTTATTATTCATTGTAAAATTGTCTTAATTTTACATTAAAAATAGTTGGCATCTGAATAAAAATCTATTTTTGAACAAAATATTTTTGCACCTTTCCCTAATGCGCAGTACCTGGTGTTCCACGGCAAGTCTAGCCGACACATATTTAACTTATTATCTATCCAAGAGTTATATTACAGCAAAATTTCAAAGTGCACAAAACACATGAAAAGTGCGTTACCAGCTCTCCGACTATAACTGATGTCTGTGAATATACCCTAATGAGACTGCAATCCCGGTTTTCATCATCAGTTTTCATGACTACAGAAAATCAGCACAATCTTGCATTAGGAGCATTCGACGCATTGCATGGATGCATTCTGACAAGCATTGCACTCAGCAATGAATTCAGGGCATTGCACTCAGCCCCATCCCTCGTTTGATTTCTTTGCTCGGGCCCAATTAGAGAGAGTTAATTAAAATGGAGTGTCCGATTAGAGATAAGAGATGAGAAGCACATGTGACATGAGAGGGTCTATTTGTAGAGTACATCTACACTATAGAGATGACTAGATGGTAAGTAGTCTAGTAAATCTAGCAGCTGACTGAAGGACAGTGAGTGGAGTTGTCAGCCAGCTCCTAGTCCTATGGGGACATACTCATATTTACAGGCAGGCATGTATACTGTATCTGATAAGTAGCGAGCAACATGTGTGATCTCAGCCGCGCTCCCTCCCCCTATCTTTCTCTCTCTCTCTCTCACATACTTGTATATATGTATATATAAGTGTGTGTGTTGTTATTAGTTTTCTGTATGCAGTAAGAGGACGAGGTTAGCTCAGTGCTATAGCGCTGGACTAATAAGTTGGAGTACCCAAGTTTAAATCCCGAGCAAGCACTAAAGACTTTTTCTTATAGTGTTTTCGTTCATGGGTTGGTTTCGGCCCCCCTGACCGACCCCAGGCCAATCCAGCCTTTAATTAATTTAATAATGGGTACCTTGGTGCTAATGACACTAGCATTCGAAGCAGCCAAGGGGAAAATCAGGCGGCTGGAGCATAGTACTAACCACACTATCTCCCTAGTGTCCGTATGGTAATGAATCAGATTCCTCTGTAGTATCTGCTCCTCCGTGGCCTTTTACGGGACACAATTTTTTTTTAATCGAATATAGCCTATGCCATTTTCCCCCTAACTATACCATATACATATTTGAACATGCTTTGTTTAAATAAACAAAATCATTTTTCTGTCAAAAGAATATATATGGTGAAAAACGCACTGGGAAAAACCCGACACTTGTGAAAACGTAAGCAAAGTTGCCACAGACTGAAGTAGTCCTACCAATATTCTCTAAGCGTTTTTGTGGTTGGCAAGAATACTAGACACGACTAGCAGACAATAAATTACATGCAATCAAAAATACAACTCAGGAGTGGACATCTAGCTCCCGAGATAACAGAGGAGAAGAAACTGCACTTCCTCGACTCATAATTGGCCACACAAGACTAACACACGAATATTTCGGGACAGGTCTTACAAACCAACTTGTGATATATGCAATAGTCTTCACCGCTGCGTGGGCGTATATAGGAAATAATTTCGGGGGGGGGGGCTGCGGAAATTTCGGGGGGGGGGGGGCTACGATGTCTTCCGGGGTATGAAATACTAACAATCAAGAGCTTGGAATAGTTTTAGACAACTAAAGCGTTTTTTTTTTTTTTTTTTTTTTTTTTTTTTTTTTTTTTTTTTTTTCACGGCGCATCCAGGGTGCAGCGAGGAATTTTACCAGCGAGCCGTGGGATGATAAAATTCCTGCCGGAGGTTGGGAATCGAACCACCATCTCCCGCTTATGAATCCAAGGCGCTAGCCATTAGACCACGGGAGACCCCTGGTTGCTGGTGTTTTTTGTTTAGTTACACCGACTGGAGTATTGTCATTAACTTTCGATACACCCTGTAGAGGAAACGGCGTATCAAATTTTCCTAAAGTTGTTTACTCCTCAGATGACCGTAATACAAAAAAATGTTTACTTTTTAAACACAAACAAAAAATTTTTATGAATACGCGAAGAACCCGAACGTCTGAAATTCCATCTTGTCCGCATCAAAAATGCCCACCATTTTGTGCTGAATATGATCTAGACTTCCTCAACAGCACTCTGTAAGTCTAGTGGATGTTCGTGATACTCCTAGGCAACCTGGAAGCCGGGGATCCAGTTTCTTGTCCAGCCACCGTGAAGGCTCGCGAAAACAATGCCCTGTAACTAATGCTGCCTGAATTACTAATAGCACCAGCCCCTGAAGATACGGACAATTACCCTCGTCTTTTCGCCTCTTCTAGGATACAACTCCTCGCAAATGCTTTTAGCTAAACCAGTTTACACAAAAGGTCTTTGGCCGATGTAAAAGTTTGCATTGTTTAATTGGCTGCTTGTTTGAAGGTTAAATTTTCAAATAATTTAAAATGCAAGGAAATTATAGAGTTACTAGTAATGAATGTTTCAAACGTCAATTATTTGGGTCTCTAAAAGAAATGAATGAACCGAAAGGAAAGATCACGATAAGTCTTAAGAAATTGCCCTTGCGAAGAATATCGCAAAAGAAGAAGCCTTTGGCACCTAATTGTAGGTTTGAAATCAGGCTTACTTATTTAGGGGTCCAAAAACAGCTTACGCCAGCTTTACTTGTCCAGTGGTGTTGCCTTCCAATACCGGACTCCGAAGGGATTTCAGGCATCATGAACAATACCATCCTGCTATCCCAAAAGCAGAAAACACGAAATCCTAATCGTCCTCTAAAATCAGACTTTTTTCATTGGCTCCAAATTGCATATAGGTTTCCAAACAGCATACACGAGTTGTTCTTGTCCAGTGCTGCTGCCTTCCAATTCCGGACTTCCGAGGGGTTACAGGCATCATGAACGGCACATGCTGCTATTTCCACTGGTACCTGAGAGAAATGCTCTTGATTATTTTGACTACTTTCCAGGTATATAAAATACAAAAACTACAGCTCAAAATACAAGGCATAACTTTCTTTGTTCGTTCTTAATCATTCTTCGGAAACCATAAATGCAGGGCGTATGAAGGTGCCGTATAAATGTCTTGCCGCTCGCAGCTTTAATGTTTTGGAGAGGCGGCCGACGAGGTCCATAAAAATGTTCGGTACCTTGGAAACCACTTGGCTCCACAAATGGGATACTCTCACAAGTTCTGTTAACTAGGGTGATGTGATTGCAACATGAGACAAACAGAAGACTAAATTAATCGCTGCCTGTTTCCAAAGATTGAGGAAGAAATATAAATATTTGTCGAAGATAGAGGTAAGCTCATTGGTAGAACACCAATATTTGCAGAAGAGCGAGGTTTGCGCAATGTTAGAGCACTCGACTTATATACCTGAGTTCAAAACGAGGGCACGCACTAAAGAGTTTGTTTTCTATCGTCGTCGTTAGCTCACCAAGACTTTAATCATTTAATCTAATTTGTTAATGGGTACCTGCAAAGGGGAAAATCACCACTGACCAGACTATCTTTTTAGTGAGCCGTATGCTCAAGAATCAGATACCTCTACAGTATCTGTTACGGGACTGATTTGTAGATGATCTCTACAACCAAGAAGGCGTCAAAACCTAGCCTGTAGTCAAGTACGAGGAAGGACAAACAAGCTTTGATACAAGGGATATACGAACCAGTACCCAATAATGGGATATCAATGCTAACCACAGCAGAAGTGCTCATTAGTGCGCCTGCGTATGTGTTATCTTTGACCGCTTTATCCCCCTCCTTCCTCTTGATGTCACCTACCCCCCTCCATGCTCTTTCCTTCCTCTCCCCTCCACCTTCTCTAAGTAAAGCCTTCGGCCTCTCCTCCATCGCCTCCGAACCGGATTTACATAGGAATTATAATAATAAAACCAGTTCGCAACGGTCTATAAAAATCGCACTAAATCACAATATTATCCCGAGCTCTTCCCCTTGAGGGCTTTTCGGTAACATTAAAGCAACATGACTTGACATTTTAAGAGAGGATTTTCTGCTTTTGAATATTATATTAGGAAAGGATTATGATAAGTAAAATTCGTATGAAAAAGTTGGATATATGATCAGTTTTTTACGTGTATTTTCTACGTCCAATTTTATCCATTCAAGTCAGTATTGCAAATCCCACTTATAGGTTTTACCCGACTTGTCATTTGGTATGCAATAAATAAATAAATAACTTTTTCCAGGGGTGGGTGTATATAGGAAATAATTTCTGGAGAGCTGGAGGAATTTGGGAGGCACAAATTACTAACAATTAAAAACATGGAACATTTAACCAACTAAAACGCTATTACACCCCAAAAAAAATATTTTTTCTGAACTATGTGAACTTATTTAATTTATTTTCTTAATGATAAATTTTTACCGATTAAATATAAATTTCAAATTTCACCACTCTACCATTATCAGCTGGACAACCATCCATTTGAGTCCAGAGTGAGTTAATATTTGGTATATGAGCTTATAATAAACAGGCCATGTACTGTGGGCAGTATGGGACAACACCAACATCGTATGAAATTTAAGAATTCGTTCAGAATGGCTCCTTCATGCTAAAGCACATTCATTAGTTTTGACTCAGAAATTACCAAAAAAAAAAAAAAAAAAAAAAAAAAAAAAAAAAAAAAAAAAAAATAGGTTCAAATAGATTTTTTTCTAAAACTACGAGGTACTATTTTGAAGCTTATTAAATAATGCAACTTTTGAGGCGGAGGCAAACCTCAAAGTCTATAAATAGCTGATTATGAAAATATTGAATAATTTAATAAAACACTAATATCAAACATTCTGATCTATATGGATTTTAATATAGCTCTTAATTTCCATGGTAATATTTTAACAACGGGTGTTTCTTATTAAACCTTTAATGTAGATTCTAAAAATGTGGTCTTTATTTACAATACATTAATCGGAAATCCTGAAAACACAGTTTTACTTTTTAAAAAACATTAGTTGTTAAAATAGACAAACGTTTGAGCAGCTCCTCTACATTTTCACATAGAACGCTCATTTCTGAGTCCCTAAACTACAAATGACGTGCATAATAAACCCCTAAAGTTATGACATCTGTGTATGTATATGTATATATATATATATATATATATATATATATATTCGAAACTCGAACTAGGGTCGTCGTTGAAGGTTGGGTGCGGGGTACCAGAAAGTTCCTACGCGCACTCAGCCTTTAATTAATTTATTAATGGGTACCTGCAAAGGGACAAATCAGGCGGCCGGAACATAGTAATTATCAAACTATCTCCCTGGTGTTTCTTATGGTCAAGAATCAGACACCTCTACAGTATCTGTCTCTCTGGGCCCTGTTTATCTGTCACGGAATCGTTATATATAAGTTAGGCGAACATTTCTCCGATTAATAAAGTAATAAAATGGAAATAAATACTTTCAAGCCAACGGTGTTTTCAGTCACCTGCAAATGATCAATTATCAGTAATTGACCATTATTATTTGATTGCCTAAGATTTATAGCATTCCATTGGTAGTCAATTTGTAAATGTTTGGCATAAGTCCTGTTACTTATGTTGCCTATAGATCAGTATCGTCTTCCTATCTATATATATAAAAATCACGTGTCTGTCTGTTTTTCTGTTTGTTTGTTCCTTATACAAATCCACACCGTTTGACCGATTTGGACCAAACTTGGCAGACAGGTAGGTCTTGATACGGGAAATCTCCTAGGCGAAGTCAAAAAAAATCGACCAGCTGTCTGTCTGTATGTTTGTGCCTTATACAAATCCGCACCGTTCGTCCGATTTTGAATAAACTCGATACCGTCTCCACACCGTTCGTCCGATTTTGACTAAACTCGGTACACATGTAGATCATAATCTGGGGAGTGTCGTAGACTAAGTCAAAAACGTCTTATAACTGTCTGTATGTATGTTTGTCCCTTATAAATATCCACACCGTTCGTTCGATTTTGACTAAACTCGGTACACATGTAGATCTTAATCTGGGGAGTGTCTTAGGCTAAGTCAAAAACGTCTTATAACTGTCTGTCTGTATGTTCGTCCCTTATACAAATCCACACCGTTCGTTCGATTATGTTTGTCCCTTATACAAATCCACACCGTTCGTCCGATTTTGACTAAACTCGGTACACATGTAGATCTTAATCTGGGGAGTCTCGTAGGCTAAGTCAAAAACGTCTACCGGCTGTCTGTCAGTAAGTTTGTACCTCATACAAATTCCCGCCGTTCGTCCGATTTTGACTAAACTCTGTACACAGGTAGATCCTAATCTGGAGAGTGCCGTAAGCTAGGTCAAAAACCTCTACCAGCTGTCTGTCTGTATGTTTGTTCCCTATAAAATCAAAACCGTTCTAAATGTTTTGATCAAACTGGGCACACAGGATGGTCTTGATCAGGGGATTGTCATAGGCCAAGTCAAAAACGTCTACCAGCTGCTTTTTTTTTTTTTTTTTTTTTTTTTTTTTTTTTTTTTTTTTTTTTTTAATAAAAATCCAATCCGTTAGGCCGATTTTCACCAAACTTGGCATAAATGTATGTCTTGATAAGGGGGTGTTATAGGTTAGGTCAAAGTCGTCTAGGACTCAAAGTTGGGAGGTCACGGGTTCGAAACAGTTACAGGTTTGTGTTATTGAATTTTAATAATACTCTTTTGGTTTCTAATTTTTTGGGGGCTCTTCTATATGCAGAAAGTAGGTGTAGCATGGCACGCCGGGTAACAGCTAGTTACAAATAAGCGTGATAGTCAAGTATGACCAATCCTTAGTCGAGAGGGAACTATATCTTCGAGTTTGTTTTATCGAATACTTTATGTCCATTCCTCCTTGTTCTTTATTTTCCAAAATTTATTTTCATGTAGATGCGACCATGAGCAGTTTCTATGCTGTTTTTATGTCAGTTTTGTCAAGTCTTAAGGATTTATTTGTTGCTGTGGATATATTTGATATGTGTTGCTGCATTTTTGGCCTTTTCATTTTAAAATAATTGAGGTGGAATAAAAAAGTTGAAATGGAGCCTGTAAGCATTCAGTCATTTCGGGAAATGTAAGTCGTGGCTTCTTCTGATGAAACTTCTAAAAAAGCTGGAAAAAAACACACACACACACTTCTAATTGCAAGATAAAGAAGTTGATGAAGAATCCAGCCTCGGACTCACCTGGAAAGAAAGAAAAGTCATTAAAACTCCAACATAAACTGTATTTATAGATAATGACATGGTTTACAATAGAGCACCATTATGGTTTGGTATGATGGAAAGGCTTCGAGTAGCGCTCCCCAGTGGATTCCAAGGCGTATGGAATCGATCTCGTGCTGGGAGATGAACAAAAAACCTCGATTCTCCTAGCTATCGAGATATTCCCAGGCTCTGGTTTTAGGGAGCAACGGTACTAGTCGCTTTGTGGAAAGTGCCTCAAGATGAGTCACTAACTGGTAATATATAATATTGAACAGAGGCAACGTCTTGGTAGAGTTGGTCTATAGTTCTACGAAGAAAAAAAATTCTGACTAGCCTTAATGCTACCTAATTAATAAAACTGTAAGCGTTGTGGACAGATAGGCAAATAGATACATTACTGACCACATACAGTTACGCACGCGCATAACTCATTATCTTTTCTATTGGCTATTCCTTTGAGCAATTCTATTGGTTGTTGCTGGTAGTAAAGTAACCTTTAACACTCAAGTCAATCTAACTTGCAAAAATTAATAGAATTCTATTAATTTTAGCGAGTTGGATTGACTAGAGTTTTGATATCTTCTTGGGCGAGCGGAAACGCGTAGCACCCATAATGCGAAATAAATCGGCGAGGAGGCCCCTAAACTACACAATTACATTGATTTTTATAATATTAACTTTTTTATTAATAAATATTGCTTGCTGAAATATATTCTGCTTATTTTCATTTATGCTTTACAAGCCTGAAAGTATTAAAAATACAACTTATCTAACGGTTATTTAGAAAACATATTTTATAAATATAGTAGTCAAAAAAGTTACTTTTAGTAGTGATTGCAGAGATTTTAAATATTTTTCATTACTATATTAACTTTTGATTACTATATTTATATAATATGGTTTCTAACCTTAGATAACATGTAAAGAAGGGATAGATAACCTGCAAAGAACCTGTACGCTAATCAGTAAGTACCAAAATGACTGTTTAAAATCACGACAAATACTTCAAAATAACTGGATGTGGTCTTCGCATACCCCTGAACTTTTGCATAGAGGTTTCTTTTCGTACAACGCTTCGTTTAAGCGATCGGGATTTGTCAAAAAAAAAAAAAAAAAAAAAAAAAAAAAACACGGGTTTTTGCGTTTTTCTCGAAAACGAGAAAATTGCCAAAGGGCTTTTTAACTTAGTTTTTCGATTCCCCATCGATATACGAAGTCTGTCGGCTTAAGAATGGGACACCCTGATACTGCCCAAAGCTCCTTAATTAACAACTATCGACACATTGCTTCGGCTTCGGGTTCAAAACACTAACAGCTGGAACAGACCAAGGTCTAAAGAAGATTTATAGGGTAGAGAATAAGGTAAAGATGAGTAAGATATTTATTATTCGGCGAGACCCGGATTCCATCTTGGCAGGTTTTCAAGACTCATTTCACCCATTGTCAGCTACCCGTGGGACAGATCATCAGTAGTCAATACTAGACTTACAGTAGGCACCCTTCCTTGCATCCTAAAGCAGTAAAGCTAGAGGCTTTCTCACACTCGAAGCATAATGACGCTTATTACAGGGAGCATAAATACAAAGCATTAACTCTTGGTGAGCTCATGAGTGACATAACTAGCGATTCACAGTAATTAGTAATTCCTCCTCATCAGTATCAGCTGATTTTCACTACAACGATTAAATATATTGGCTATAAGTCAGTGGTTTAGGACCACCTGATATATTATTTAATAATATGATTTAATCACTCAAAAGCTTAATTACACTTAAGGTAAATGTACTATAAATACTCACGAGATAAAACACGAGTAAAATCGAGCTGCTATGGGAAAATATTGGCAGGAAGGCCCGAGATCATGTAGCAACTTCGCAGAAAAACCTTAGGGAGCCTCTAAAAGGTACTTTGGATAATGCATCATTTGAGGTGGTCTAGTGGCTAACGCCTTGGATTCTTACGCGGGTGATGTGCGTTCGAGTCCCTCCTGCAGCAAGGGTTTTTCTCATTACAGGGCCCGTTGAGAAAATTCCCTGCAGTTCTTTGAATGTCGGCGCTACTGACCAAGAAGTCGGTGCGCCGTAAAAAAATAATAAAAAAATGAGACATCAGACAAACTCGAAACGTGACATACAGCATTCCCCTAACAAACGATTATAAGAATTCGTTAACAAGCAATGTCAGTCCATTAAGAGTGGGAGACACCATTCAAGTCAGGCCGTCTTACTAATGTGCCCCAATCAACGAAGATGTCGTAACAAAGCACGATATTTAATTGTTTAAACTAATAAGAGTGATGTGTTATTATTTGAATCAACATTACGTTTCTTCAGTCTGTCCGTAATTGTTACTAACTTTCAACCACACTCGAGAAATATCTTGCTCAACAAATGAGAAAAACCTTTTAAAGTAAGCAAAATCAGTTCAAAAAGGAGGACAAAATTTACTCTGAAGTCAAATCAATAATTTCAATGTACCTCTGTAAATTTTGTCCCATTGAAATAAAACCACGACACAATAAACTAAGTATTTATCAACAAACAATTTTGAAAAATTGTAAGATTGTCGAGTTACTGTTTAAAATGTCTTAAATTTATTGTGCTTGGTATCAATTAATTAAAACATATTTTTTACCGATATGGCCCTGTGGGGTTTTTCTGGTTCACACGGCCCCCCGGAAGCTGTTCTTTCGGGAATTTGCAGAATACAAAATAAATTGATTTTATTTGGGTTTAAGTGGTTCTTAGTAACTACGGTTGGAAGGTATTATTTGATTTTACCTGAAATCAAATCAATGAAGGTTATTCAAGAAAAACAAGTCGGTAGACAAAAATATTCTTTAAACAGCACATATTTTATTCCTAGAATGCGGAAGGAAACAAACAAATCTCTAAATGACCTACTCAAGACAATATTGAAAGCAACCTCTTGTAAAGTGTTGTAAAGATTTCGAAGAGTGCCACCGAGAACAACTGCTAACAGTACACATTGTGTAATGTACAATACGCACAGAGGTATTCTCCCGGTCACGTATCTTCCTCTATCAGTAGCTGAACATCGACTAATTTATTTTTCATTCCCCCATCATTTTGTAGAAATAGTTGGTAATTTTGAGCAAGGAAAGAGAGCGGCTGCGTATGAAGGATCTGTTTTACATAATTTATGAGCGAGTGGCGAGTAAAGGTGGACACCTGCCTGACGAGAGATAACATCACCATCTGATAAGGGTGACGTTAATTGCTCTATAGCTTGGCTTCTAGCAAACAGTAGTCACCATACACCCTCCTGTCCCACCTGTTGTCCTTCCTCTTACGCTTTCTGGACTGTTATATTCCGCAGGGTTCATTTGTGTATGGCCGTCAGTGACGTATCCGGCTCCCAGATAGACCCTTACCTCCGAAAGCGTCAGGAGAATCGGAAAAAAAAATCACAGGAATTCTCCTTATAAGGGGAAGGTCAATACAACTTGGGGGTGAATTCTTTGACACGAGGAAGCGGTGCATGAGGACTCCTTCAACTCCAAAAAATGTTTACGAAATAATAAAGTTAAACCTAAATATGTTTTAGGAAACAATAAAGTTAGGAAATAATAAAGTTAAACCTATTAACTAAGGAAATAATAAAGTTAAACCTATTAACTAAGGAAATAATAAAGTTAAACCTATTAACTAAGGAAATAATAAAGTTAAACCTATTAACTAAGGAAATAATAAAGTTAAACCTATTAACTAAGGAAATAAAAAGTTAAACCTATTAACTAAGGAAATAATAAAGTTAAACCTATTAACTAAGTCTAAACTTAAATATTTACAATTATTCATTAAATGACCCTTAGCTCAAATATATAGAACTGGCGAATAAGGCGGAAGTTTTATTTCGCCTTATTCGCCAGTTTTAAATATTTACAATTCTACTTATATACAGAAGATAGTTCCATTTGAAACATATATAGTAACTAACCTTACACCTAAACCTAAACATAAACTTAGAATCATTGAATATTTACATTACTATGTCACATACTCAGATTAAAAATACACTCATACAATAAATACTAGCACACAATAAATACAAACACTCAATACATGCTGATTTATAATTAATACAATCATTGGAACAAAATATAATAAATAAAAATGAAACATGCGCTCCTCAGTTATATGAGACAATACGTTTTAATATCCTTAAAAAAAATCAGTTACTCTCTTCACGGACACTTCACTTCCATCTAACAGATCCCCCTAGCATCTTGGAGCATCTTGGAGTGCTGGGCAGTCCACCAGAATGTGTCGGACATAACTTATTTAGTTGACAAAATTTTACTACTTTAAGAATCTAAGCGTAAGATCATTAAAAGAGTGTTTGCTTCACAAAGTAATGGCGTTCCTGATCTGAAGGGTTGATACGCCATATCAAAAATCACTATACTCTTTTAATACATTTATATCCTTCTTCCCTACATCTTTCACCAACTTTTGGTGCCTTTTCACGGGAGTATGTTATAATTACAAAACATTAACAGTCTCAACTAAACTGAAACATTCAAAGAACATTCCACGTACCCTTTTAGTGGTCTAAGGTTTTATTTTTATAACTAAGGAATCAAAAAAGGAGTGTGAACAGGCAGGAAAGGGGGGAAATAAGGTGAAGCTTAAGGAAAGTATGTAGTGAAATTTAATGGTCCTTGCGCCTGTAAAAAGAGCTCCTTTATTTGTAAAAGGAATAAGTTATTTATTCATTTTAAAAAATGCCAAGTTAATTAACCAATACTGCCACCTCGTTTAACCTTAATGGCTGGATTCTTCAGAATGAGCTGAAATTATTAGAATTAATTGTAAAATAGTTGTTAACAACACTTTCTATTTAAAATCAATAGGGAAAAAACACCACCATATTTTCAGTATATTTCTTTCTAAAAAAGCATTTTCCATGAAGACAAATTCAGGATTTTGGGCATCAGTTGGAAGAGCTGCATTATAACTTAGAAGACAATGTGACGTTTGTTGGTCGCAAGGAAAATTTAAATTTTATAAGTTTTAACCAATTAAATATGGTCCTGGGATGACTAGCGGAGACGCCGCTAAAAATATAACATTCCTGTGGACGAAGAAAAAAATAATTTTAGACCTTGGGACATTATAATATAATCCTGGCTTAATGATAGTATATAAATGGGATTTTAATTGTACGTGCTGCCACTGCCTTTGATTTTCTTTTGAATATATTTATTACAGAATTAAATTTATGCAAATTATTTTTCGAGGGGCATAATTATATCAGACAACAATGCAAAAAGCATGCTTGAAGCCTGCATCTTTTCAATTACTAATATTAGACTGCTTTTTATTATTCTGATGAAGACAGCTGTCAATCATGGAAAGTTTCTCAATCCTATAGGACAGGAATTTACAAGACCCTCGTACTGCTAGTTCCTTCAAATAGGACAGGAATTTACAAGACCCTCGTACTGCTAGTTCCTTCAAATAGGACTGAAATTTGAAAGACCCTCGTACTGCAAGTTCCTTCAAATAGGACGGAAATTTACAAGACCCTCGTACTGCAAGTTCCTTCAAATAGGACGGAAATTTACAAGACCCTCGTACTGCTAGTTCCTTCAAATAGGACGGAAATTTACAAGACCCTCGTACTGCTAGTTTTTTCAAATGGCTCAGAGGCTGGGACAATGACCAATAGTGATGAGATGAAGCTGAGTGTGTATTTTCCCTCAGTAAAATACGATATTAAGGGTTGCATTTAGAATGAGGAGAAGTCGAAGTACCTAGCGGATTTAGTTATTTCCACTTAGATTTATCTACATTTTTACAGTTGTTACAACTTTCTCTTAAAATGTATAATTCTTGTGGGTTATGTGATTGTACATATTCCCACATCATGCCTCACAAAGGCATTGTAACAGAACCAGCAATATTACTGGTTATATGTAAACTCATATTGTTGTAATAATAAAAAAATTAAATAAAAAATAAAAAATAAAAAAAAAAGAGCTACTACCAGATGTGTGTGCATTGTGGCAAGGGGTAATAGTACTTTGTGCGATCAAAATCAAAGTAATTTTCCTGAATTTATAAATAACAAATAAGTCAATATTTTTCAATTCTTTGTATCAAACTTTTTATACGGGATGAAAAAGTATCCAAAAAAATAAATAAATAAATAAATAAGTTTCAATCCTTCGAAAAAAAATGGCAGAGCTGGGTCTGACAAACGGAAACTCTTTTTTCACAGGCGGTAGTCTGCAGGTGGCAATTTTTAATCTAGAACGAAAAACTAAAATTATTTCGAAAGAAGAAGGTTAAATCTAGCAAAGTAACAATTATTCATTTTCTATCAACAAATCCGACGAAAATCGTTATAATTTAATGAATCATAAAAATCCTACGTACTTTACTAGCAAATATCACGAGGACGCTGCAGTACAAACTTGAAGTTGATCGTGCAAAAATTGAAGACGCCAGAGTATCGCCCGATTAGAAAAACAGAGTTTTGAGAAAACGACTTTAAAATTTAATGTTCTGAAATGTTCATTTCTTTCCTTTTTAATTTGTTTCATACTTTCTTATAATAAAGATTAAAAAAAATGGGTTTTAATTTTCAAATTTATTAAAGGAGGACCAAAAACAAAAACTTAGAAATTAAAAAGGGACCAATCGAAGATCGCTCAAAAAATTATCTACAAATAAGCACCGCGTTCACTCGGCATCGGGATTTCACTGGGAAAATCATATTTTTTGCCCATTTAAAAATTTCTTCTTCACATAAACACTCTTGGATATCATTTTTGACTAGTTAAGGAAGAATCTTAGTCCATAAAAAAAACTCTAAAAACAAAAGTTACAAGGTAGTATTACCCCTTAATATCTCATTTCTCTTCTTGATTGGATTAGGTCTTTACATTTCTCATTGTAAGCTTTGCAAATGACACAAGGGATAGACGGTAAGATGACGCAGTTCCTGCGAGTCGGGCTTTTTTATGTATTGACAGAAGATAACAAAAGACTGGCACACAGGTGGTTGGAAATCCAGCAGGTTCCGACAGGAGGGGAACATGGACGGCGGTGATAAGAACATGACGTAGACTAAGTAAGCTGATATGAAATCATGCATGTGTTCGTAGATGGTCTCCGTCCACGGCTGTATTAGCATGTTATATCGCTTCTCCTGCTCCTGTCCTCTTACTCTGCATATCAGTCTATTTGCATACTTCTAGCTAGCTATCTGGGGACATAACAGCTGTCGTAACATATGGATGGAACTTCGCCTTATGTGCTTTATGCCTATTGTCTAATGAGCTCAAATAGTAAAACCACTCAGAAGTACTATGTAAGCCGCGAATAATAAGCATATTCTACAAACTACAACAAATATATTCAAAAAACATTTTGCTCATGAATGACTAAAAGAACAATGACAAAATTTTATAGAAGCTACTGAGAGTCCATTTCCATAACGAGCCTCATTAGAAAACAACACTTACTAGTAACGTAAGTGGTGACGAATACTTAAGGAGGTGATAGTAGACACCAAATGGAACACAAATGGTCCTTTGGGCTTAGGGTCAATTCCCAACAGGGAGGGAGAAAATTTAAATTTTGTGTTTATTTAGGTTAACCACGTTTTTCGTTGAATTGAAAGCAATAACTAAATAACTGTTATTCAATTCCCAATTGCAGCATCGTAAACTAGAAAACATTTACTTGCAGGACAAGTGGAAATGCAGTTTAAATTTGCAACCTTCTTTTTTTTTTTTAAGCGAGACATTCTCTTGCCCTTACAAGGACAGAATCGGCTGCTGCAAGTACCTTTGCCTGATTAATGTTAAACTGCGTTTTAGCCCCCCTTCACTGGTTTTATAATTAACAAAGTCTACTTGTTATTCAAATAAATGTTATCTAGTTTAGAATGCTGCAAATGAAAATTACATATCTTCAACAGTTATTTAGTTGTTACTTTCTATTCAATCAAAAGCGTGGTTAACCTAAAAAAACTAAAAATTTAAATTTCCTCCCTCCCTTTTGGGAATTGACCATAAGCCCAAAGGATCATTTGTGTTTAATTTGGTATTTATCGCCTCCTTAAGTATTCGTCACCACTTACGTTACGCCCTGTCGATAAGTCGACTACAGCAGTTACAGGCAGAATTATATAAACTTTTCTCAGTGACTATTTTCATTCATGGCCTCCTCTGTGGAGTATTAAAACAAGCGTGAGATTCAAGTGAATTGATAAGTAGTTTACTGCCCGAACGTATAAAACTAAACTTTTATATAACTTATTTAACGATTCAGATGTATATAATTTGCTGTCCAGCGATTAAGAAGTCAAGGAATAGTAAGGATTCGCCTAAGAAATACAGTCAGATTTTCGGGATAATCTATACGTTGTACGATTCGGCGTGCTCTTTGTTAGACTTCGTAGGCAATAAATGCTTAGGGGATGGAGAAAGACCAAAGATACTGGTTAAGTGGCCAAGAATTAAACACACTTAACTAGATACTATACTTCTATTTTGATATCATGTTTTCTTTGCAAAGAATTACCAAAGCGTGGGATCCAAGTCTGTAGCAGAGGGCAAAGAAGAACTAGAACTACAGCAAGCAGAATTTTATAAAACCTAGTTTCCTCCTATTTCCAAACAGTGTCTCCTTTGCAAAGAGTTACACTACCGTTGGATCTAGGTGAATTGGTCTGTAGTAGAGCGTCAATACCGACTAAAACTACAACCGGCAGAACTTTCAGAAACCTAGTTTACTACTACTGTGTATAACATGTCTCCTTTGCAGAGAATTAACAAATCATAGGATCCGAGTGAATTGGTCCGTAGTATAGTACATCAAACGACTAAAACAACAAAAGGTTGGACTTTAAAAAAAAAAACTAGTTTACTACTATTTTCAAGCAATGTCTACTGTCTAAAGAAATAGCAAAGCGTTTGGCCTAGGTGAATTGGCCTGTAGTAAAGTGAATTAAATGACTACATCTGTATAGAGAATTATCTAAAGCCATCTCCATGACCTATTCCCATACGGATCCAGGCGTGTAGAGAAGTTAGTTCCAAAGCTGAGTCGAAGGAAGGAGTGAAGGTAAATTCCCAATGGATCCAGGTTTGCAGGGAACTAATATGGCCTGGGATCTATGTAAGTGAATAGTTCCAAAGCTGAGTCGAAGGAAGGAGTGAAGGTAAATTCCCAATGGATCCAGGTTTCCAGAGAACTAGTATGACCTGGGATCTATGCAAGTGAGTAGCTCTAAAGCTGAGTCGAAGGAAGGAGTGAAGGTAAATTCCCAATGGATCCAGGTTTGCAGAGAACTAGTATGGCCTGGGATCTATGTAAGTGAATAGCTCTAAAGCTGAGTCGAAGGAAGGAGTGAAGGTAAATTCACATACGGATCCAGGTTTGCAGAGAACTAGTATGGCCTGGGATCTATGTAAGTGAATAGCTCTAAAGCTGAGTCGAAGGAAGGAGTGAAGGTAAATTCACATACGGATCCAGGTTTGCAGAGAACTAGTATGGCCTGGGATCTATGTAAGTGAATAGCTCTAAAGCTGAGTCGAAGGAAGGAGTGAAGGTAAATTCACATACGGATCCAGGTTTGCAGAGAACTAGTATGGCCTGGGATCTATGTAAGTGAATAGCTCTAAAGCTGAGTCGAAGGAAGGAGTGAAGGTAAATTCACATACGGATCCAGGTTTGCAGAGAACTAGTATGGCCTGGGATCTATGTAAGTGAATAGCTCTAAAGCTGAGTCGAAGGAAGGAGTGAAGGTAAATTCCCAATGGATCCAGGTTTGCAGAGAACTAGTATGGCCTGGGATCTATGTAAGTGAATAGCTCTAAAGCTGAGTCGAAGGAAGGAGTGAAGGTAAATTCCCAATGGATCCAGGTTTCCAGAGAACTAGTATGGCCTGGGATCTATGTAAGTGAATAGCTCTAAAGCTGAGTCGAAGGAAGGAGTGAAGGTAAATTCCCAATGGATCCAGGTTTGCAGAGAACTAGTATGGCCTGGGATCTATGTAAGTGAATAGCTCTAAAGCTGAGTCGAAGGAAGGAGTGAAGGTAAATTGTGCCGGCTACGCTTTGGAATCCAGCATCCTCCCCCACTCCTTCAGTATTTAATTGCCGTCAGACCTAAACACGCTCCGTCTTATCAGGGCCTCTGATAATCCGGCCCTTTCAGGATCACTAATTCAATTTTTTTTCCTGCTTCATTTATTTATTTTTTAATGATTATGTATATCAACTTTCTGACACGTAATTACCAAATGTCTGGAGGGATTTCGGTGAGAACATGCTGATATATGTAAAAGCGCCAACTACTTCATAAGATTTTTGACCTTGTGATGGAAGCCAAAAGAAAAAGTTGTTTAATAAAACACGAAATTTAGTAAACCAAAGGTCAGATAAAAGATTTATTTCATTAATATTGTAAATTGCATATGCTGACTCCTTGGAAATGTTGTTCCATTTATTTTACCTATCTGAGGAGTTATATTTAATGGAAAATTTAAAAAAAATTAAAGCTGTCGTTTCGGAATAAATTCATAGAATCTATTTTGGTCTTCCCAGGTTTCAGACAATTCAAAAGTAAGAGTATTATTTTTCTTATTTATAATAGTATATTTTGTCAATACTATATATCAGTTTATGTTTATTATGTATCAGTTTATTTGTTTGTACTAAGTATCAGTTTATCTGAATTATTATTCAGTTTATGTGTCCTATATATCAGTTTATGTTTATTATCTATCAGTTTGTGTGTACTAAGCATCAGTTTATCTGAACTATGACCCAGTTTATGTGTACTATTTATCAGTTTATTTTTAATATGGATCAGTTTACGCGTACTAAGCATCAGTAGATCTGAAATATGATTCAGTTTATGAACACTATACATCAGTTTTTGTTTATTATGTATCAGTTTATGTGTACTAAGCAACCGTTTATCTGAACTATGATTCAGTTTATAAATACTATATATAACTTTATGTTTAATATGTATCAGTTTATGTGTATTACATATCAGTTTATGTTTACTATGTATCAGTTTATGTGTACTGTACATCAGTAGATCTGAAGTATGATTCAGTTTATGAGGCCTATATATCAGTTTACGTTTATTATGTATCAGTTTATGTTTACTAAGCATCAGTTTAGCTGAACTATGATTCAGATTATGTTTTATGTATCAGTTTATGTGTACTAAGCATCAGTTTATTTGAACTATGATTAGGTTTATGTGTACTATATATCAGTTAATGAATCCTATGTATCAGCTTATGTATACTATGTATCAGTTTATAAACCCTATCTATCAGTTTATGTATACTATCCTAGCCGCTATTTACCAATCGGAACTTCCAAGTATACAGTGGTGAGGTAACTGATTTGGCCCATTTTTTTTTTTTTTTTTTGGTGATTCTTCATCAAAAAATAGTCAACACTTGTCCGAGCGTTCCGTCCAACGCGCCTTAGGAGCCAAGAAATAAGATAAAATAGGTTGAAAGTGCTTCATTTTATATATCGAGTTTAGAAAATGATATCGACATGACATCAGTAGTTCTGAAGTATGATTCAGTTTATGAGGCCTATATATCAGTTTAAGTTTATTATGTATCAGTTTATGTTTACTAAGCATCAGTTTAGCTGAACTATGATTCAGATTATGTTTTATGTATCAGTTTTTGTGTACTAAGCATCAGTTTATTTGAACTATGATTATTTGAACGTTTGATTCGGGTAAATTGTCTTTGAAATATGGCCGGATTGTTGTATATTTTAACGAAATTTAAAATACTTTTTTTTTATTTTTGGAATTTTTCCAAAATTATAATATAGGGTTTTTTAATGTGCTAAAAAGAAATCTGACGTCCGTTTTTAAATCTTTTTTTTTTTTATAATGGATAAGTTTTTAAAGGTAGGTGGAATATTCTGGCAAAATAATGACTTCTATAAATTCGAGTATGTAAAACAATTTTTGATTTAAAAACGTATGTCTTTGTCTTAATTTTACATTAAAGATAGTTGGCTTCTGAATAAAATACTATTTTTGGGCAATATTGTTTTGCACCTTTCATCTATGCGCAATACCTGGTGTTCCACGGTAGGTCTAGCCAACACAAATTTACCTTCTTACCTTCCAAATAGATACATTATAGCAAGGTGCATAAAACACTTCATGAAAAGTGCGTTACCAGCTCTCCGACTACGTATTTTCATGCCAACCCTATCTCCCCCAGCTACGATATGACATATTATTGCATGAAAATCTGGATTTAAAATGTGCTTCTTCCAAGGGAATATTTTCGAACGAACGAGAAATAATGTGATCCCGAAGCCAGGAACAAGCTGCTATCCAAGATGGATGAAAGATTTCCATAATCCAGTTTCCAGATCTAAATTACAGTAATTCTAGCTTCTGAGGTCTCACACTGTGACTGATATCCAGCCCCCCACTTATCTACAATTAAGGAGTAATTATTTTTTAATTTATTCTTCCCAAGGTTCTTTTTCTCTTTTATGCATATTTTAAATTTGTATTTTCTGAAGCAAATCTATTTTAGGCAACGAAGATTTTTTTTTTTAATTTTTGATTTAATAATTGTCTGAATACTTCCACAGCAATCAATGGTGATCTGCTGTGAAAGAAATTGTGTATAATAATAAAATTATGGCTTAACAAACCACTTCATGATACAAAACACAAATTTTTATGTTTTAGAAAAATTAACACAGAAGACGAGAATTGAAGAATTGAATCTAGAAACTACATTTTTGGCTGGGGTGACTTGTCAATTAGGTAAGAATTTAGTAGTAAATTATCAGTGACAAATTTCATTTTTTTTTTTTTTTTTTTTTTTTTTTTTTTTTTTTTTTTTTTTTTTTTTTTTTTTTTATAAATCCGGGTGCAATCAAAATTTAGATATGATGCCCTTAAATAAATCAAGCCCAAGTTTTAAGAAATATTTTTCAACTTATTTACCTATTAGGCCTAGGCGAGGAAGAAGCTATATATGTATATGTATATGTATATGTATATATATATATATATATATATATATATATATATATATATATATATATATATATATATATATTCCAGAAGGTAAAACAAAATTCGTCTTCACACAAAACTTATTTATTTTGTACTAGGACGTTCAACACTTATGTACCATCATCAGGTGCCAACAAAATAGAAACATGCATTAATATTATAAGACTCGAACATTAGTACATTTTAAGGCTTATAGTACATTTCAAGGCCCGGGTAGAATTGGAATTTATAAAACTAACGGTGACAGTATATAATGGAAAATGTATAACTTTATATAATGGAAAATTTATGATCTCAAGGGTTTGTCTAATTATAGTTACAAACTAAACATATCTATAAATCATAACTGCCATAAATATATAACAACCTTCGGGAGACATTTTATAATTACGGATCTGTAAACTTAAGAGTGACTGTTTATAATAACAAATTTATAAACTTAAGGTAACTGAAGTTTGAAAATACAGATAACTTTAAATCCTATTATTACTACAATTTAAGTTTGATTGCTGGAAGGACTGATTTTAACGCAGACACACACACACACGTATATATATATATATATATATATATATATATATATATATATACACACACATACAGGCACATACATATGCATGCACGCATCACAAACAATATATATATATATATATATATATATATATATATATATTTATATCTTAGGCCAGAGGGGTAAGAAGGGCAGGTTGAAAGTGCCAGGTTGAAAGTGTGGTCAGCACTATTCTCCGGTCGCCTGATTTCCCCCTTTGCAAGTACCCATTGGGGCCTGAGCAGGCATAGGAGCAGTATGGAACCCCGACTCAGGCCATCTAACGACCACACAATAAGATAAAATCATTCAGTGAGCCCCCTCCAGTTTAAAACTATACATGTATATATATATATATATATATATATATATATATATATATATATATATATATATATATATATATATATGTGTGAAATCAAAAGTAGCCCTTAGTTAGTAGTATTACGGCTGGAATGGTTCGTTGCCCTCGCAGTCTTTGAACAGTTCTATATAATGAACTAGTGAACTGTGAACGATTAGGTTAGTTTGTGAGGAGGAAATGGTATCAGAGAAAGTAGCATTATACTTTTTAAGCCATTTCAGAATAAAATTGAATAAGATCGTGCTGGGAAAGGATCTGTATTACTCTCTTGTGTAACTGTACTCTTACATCTTCTCGCCGTAATGATAATAGCTACGCTTGGAGGGCGTGTAAAGCAACAAGCACTCTTGGTTCGTCTAGTATCGATATATCCCTGTGAAATTAAAAAAAAAAAAATACCTCTATGGAAAGCATTATTTTTTTCGCGACCCGTCTGGATACATAGAACATACCCTTTTTAGAAAACTTTTCATATGAGTGTTGTGGAGAACTTCAATTCTCACTTAAAGTAACATCTCATGTGAGGTAACTTGACTGTTTTGAAACTTTAGACAAAGATTATGTTTTGGACAAAGGTATACCACAAGAGAATTTATTTTCGAATGTTTCAAGTTTACAGACGTCTGCAGGATATCTCAAAAACTATTACAGCCACCATTCTGTAATTTTTATTCTATTTCCTAGACAGAATGTTTATTCTGTATGTTCCATGCTTTTGAATAAACATTCATTTTTAAAAAAAATGAGACACATTATCAATTAATAATTTAACTTGTTAATAGTTATACTTACTGTCAACCACATTTTCTATAATAACTACTTATCTACCAAACGTGCATTTTAAAAAAACATTGGTTCTTAATTTATGGCCATGATGTTTAAAGGTTTCTTATTGTTTGAACATTCTCATTTGTAATTATATATATTTATTCTTTAGCTGAAGAAAAAAGCCAAAGTGTAGCTGAAGAGTCCAATATAGATTTTTCTTCCCACTATTTTATTTATTAGGCCTGACATGTTTCGGGGATATTTTCGCACCTCTTCAGGGGCACTTCTACAACAAAACATTATTTTTTTTTACATCCAACCAAACAATTTTTCTAAAAAGGTCGGGCCTAATAAATAATGTAGTGTAAAGAAAGGATTCCTGGATTAACGACCCCAAGCCTCCTAAAATCTGAGAGATTTTGTATATATTTTGGTTCATTAGCAAAAATAAATAATATATATATATATATATATATATATATATATATATATATATATATAAGAACATGAGTCATCTTCTGACACACAGTGCGGATGATGATGGCTAAATGCCTAGGACACACTTGGCCATAGGAAGGGATAGGCTAGAGTAGGCGGCTAGATCAAAGGCCTCCACAGCCCAGTCTTAATTTGATCGAGAGAGAAAGGAGGGGGTGGGAGGATTCGGGTACGATTAAACCTCATCAGGTGCCTTCTTATCGACGACCCGACACCCATAGTACACCTAACGCCAGCCCTTTCTACGAATCTTCTCATCTGTACCACCATTGAAGTCACCACTAGCCGTAGCACTCCTGGCTCTAACCCTAGCTAGTGGCTCTTCCCTTTCTCTACTTCCATTCAAGTTTCCCAATTTCGTCAGCCTATAGATAGATGGAAAACTTCAATTCCGCTTTCGCGAAATTCTAAGGAAAATATTCCTGACGGTTCCACCACTTATTTTGTATTTTCTTTTTATTCTTTTTTTTTTTACCCCAGCTTTTGTAATCTATCTCAAATCTATAAGTTGCCATATTTTTGTAGAGACAATGACAATTGATTATAGTAACTAGGATGCAACACAGGCCAAAAACCTCCACTTTTTTATTCCATTTATTCAACAGAACGTTTTCGAGGCCACAACCTCATCGACAATGGAGTACAGTCGAAAGAGGGCCCGAGTGAACCTCGCTGAGATTTAGGAAGACACTGAGGATGAGGTTGTGACCTGGAAAACGTTCTGTTGAATAAAAGGGATAAAAAAGTAGAGGTGTTTCACCTGTTTTGCATCCTTGTTACTATGATGAACCTCCACCAGCCAACCAACCACAATTATCACGTGTTGGCACCCATTCAAATAGTGACCACCTCTTTGTCTCAAATGTTAATTAAAAAGATATTTCGGTACTTTCATATTAGCTTCAACGCAGTTTAAAGAACCGACTCTCAGAGATCTGGATCATCAGCGGGTCTCAGATCTGGAGCATCACCAGGTTTGAGATCCGGATCATCAGGCGTGAATTTTTGCCAATGTGGCGTCGGGATTATCAACGATTTGGGTTGACTAGTGTTTCGATATAACCTTCAGGAAAACATATAAGCACTTGGGTTAATGGCATAATTGCTATACGTTTCCTTTCGCTACGCTCGCTCAAGGTTATATGGAAACTCTAGTCAATCCAACTCGTTGATGATATAGATCAAGGGTGGTTTTTCAGTGGAAAATGGCCCGATATGCAAATTAACACTATTTTTCAGTTGTAGGTTAATCCCAAAGACTCATTTTCCTAGCATAAACAAGAACAGCACAAAGGACACAAACAACACTAAGAACTCAAACAACAAACAATGAAAAGAAATCGCGTAAAAAACAGAAATCAGCAAATGAATTACGTTCTACACAGAAATGAAACAAGACGGCTACTATGAACACAATGGCCAATAGAATTGCTCATAGGAATGGGCCAATAGGAAAGCTAATGAGTTATGCGCCTGCGCTGATGATCTCTGAACAAGACCCACATCTCTAACCCGCGTTGAAGCTAATACGTAAGTACCGATTTTTCAATTCAATGCTACAGCATAGTGCGAAACATGAGTTGCGTAACCTCGAAATAACATTCACAATAGACCAATTGCTTCCATCTGTGTTTGTTAAAAAAGAATTCAGATTTTTCCATCACCTTCTGCCGCTATGTTCCTCTTTCAGCTCATCTACATAACCGTCGAACGTAAAAACCGTATTCTGATTCCGTCATCCAAAGCCAAGAGCTTTAAGACTGCCTGAAGCTATTGGACTTTGCCATTTCGGGCATACATTACCATAAACTCATGGAGTCTAGTTCCGATCGGGCTCCCTGGCGTAAAGGTCAGTGTGGTAAAGCACCATGGAAACTTTAATGCCAACCTTTAAGCGTCAAGAATGAAATAGTTAAAATCAGAAAACATGCAACTTTTAAAGGCATCAATGTCTTTACTCCTTATCGGAGAACATTCCGAAAGAGCTTTTGAGGATGAACTTGCATATTTCTTAAAATCTTTCTTGATTCTGCCTGTAGATACGACACCACAAAAAAAAAACAAAGTTTATTCTTTCATGTCAAAATTTGGCTTAGAACGTTGTTATAACAGTAGAAAATGCGAGTTTGTTAATTCTCAAAATCCTGAAGTTAGAAAAGAATCTGAAACCTTCAGTCGAGAAGAACTTACTAAACTCGCTAATTAACATACAGAACTAATGAGAGAAATTAATTAAGAAAATAAGCAAAATGGGACCGTTAGAAGAAGGGGGTTTACTCCAGGAGTAAATTATTAAGTGAACTCAGGCAGAAATTTCGATTATACCTCTTGGTCGAAGAAAACGGTGCTTAATTACAGAAGTGCTGAATTTGTTCCATTCTATGTTTTCCAAATCCTACCAGGGAAAAGCATTTTAAGGAATAACTTTAAAATGGCTGGGTTCCTGCTAGCCGGACGTTCTTTTTAATCTTAAACACAAGATTATTGTTCTTTTTCAATAAATAGGCTTCCAATGCCATGAAGAAGTCAATGGCTTGGATGAAGATGGTTCTTCGAGGTATGCTGGCATTATAGCTTTTCACAAGAATACGATGTCAGTATACATTATTTACCCTACCATTAGATATGAAACAAATTATCCGATGCAAGAAGAGTCTATTGACAATGAATAAAAATAGTCAATCAACAAAATGTATAAAGATGTATTGCGAAAAAATTCAAGGAGTGCACAAAAGCAGAAGTTTTATTTGCTTGTGGTTCGGTAAAAGAGGGACAATACCAAAAGCCACTTATGACTTCTTTGCAAAACTTTAACTCGATGCGAACAAGCTATCTGTCCTTTCGGAATCACTCTTATTGATGCTCTGGGAATTCTTAGGGTGCGTTTACATCTGATAGTTATTGCAGGATATTTATGTCAGACAGAAATTGTAACTTATATAAACTGCAAACAATTTTTGTCTGAGATATATATTTCTATCAGGAGCAATAAGGGTGCGTTTACATCTGACACTTCTTGCAGGACATCTCAAATTTCGGATATAAAAATTATGATAATTATCTATTCGACACTTGAGATATATTTCCTGCGAGAAGTGTCAGATTTAAACGCACCCTTAGCAATCACATATATAGGAGCTGAACAGTTGCTAATCACTTTTGGAAGATCACTGTGTTTTACAAATCATCTGACTAATCTCATAAAATCAAAATTGCTCCTCCCAGAAAATGTATTTACTAAAACAAATTCATATTTAGAGATAGAAATACTAAATTTGGTTTTTTTTCCTTTCCTCCTTATTATAAAATAAGTAAGCAAACGTCCCAAAATTAATCAAATAATTTTTCAAAAGAATGATTAGCAAGCTGTGATAAAGCAACCCAATTCCTTTGGGTAGCACTCTTTATTCACCACGAATAAAACTTTTCTTTTCTTTCTTCCTCTATGTGGACATAATATTTCCCTTCAACCCAGTGAAGACTTCTCAACGGAGGGAAGTAGGACATTCCCTTAAATGTTACTTTTTTCTTAATAATAATTAATCTTTTGAGGAATAATAACTGGTTTTAGTAAAAGTTTCATTAGAGTAGAACATAGCGCCTTTTCCGTTTTCGGTAATGGCATCTAATTTGAATAAATATGAGTGGTAGTTAAGGCTATGAATAAATGAATAGATCATGGCTGCTTTGAATGGCCGCTGAGAAGACCTCAATTTCTGTCTCATCAAAACTGGCATGTCGCAGGGAGCCTCTTATGTCCCATCACTATTTAACATATAATCAAGTACCTTGAAAAATAATTTTTATAATTGAGAGTAAATCAGATAATAGTCAACATTGATGATTTCAGGCGTTCGAAGCGGTACCAATATATATATATATATATATACATATATATATATATATATATATATATATATATATATATATATATATATATATTGGTACCGCTTCCAACGCCTGAAATCATCAATGTTGACTATTATCTGATTTACTCTCAATTATAAAAAGGCGGTTGGTACCGCTTCCAACGTCTGAAATCATCAATGTTGACTATTATCTGATTTACTCTCAATTATAAAAAGGCGGTTGGTACCGCTTCCAACGCCTGAAATCATCAATGTTGACTATTATCTGATTTACTCTCAATTATAAAAAGGCGGTTTGTACCGCTTCCAACGTCTGAAATCATCAATGTTGACTATTATCTGATTTACTCTCAATTATAAAAAGGCGGTTGGTACCGCTTCCAACGTCTGAAATCATCAATGTTGACTATTATCTGATTTACTCTCAATTATAAAAAGGCGGTTTGTACCGCTTCCAACGTCTGAAATCATCAATGTTGACTATTATCTGTTTTACTCTCAATTATAAAAAGGCGGTTGGTACCGCTTCCAACGCCTGAAATCATCAATGTTGACTATTATCTGTTTTACTCTCAATTATAAAAAGGCGGTTGGTACCGCTTCCAACGCCTGAAATCATCAATGTTGACTATTACCTGTTTTACTCTCAATTATAAAAAGGCGGTTGGTACCGCTTCCAACGCCTGAAATCATCAATGTTGACTATTATCTGATTTACTCTCAATTATAAAAAGGCGGTTGGTACCGCTTCCAACGCCTGAAATCATCAATGTTGACTATTATCTGTTTTACTCTCAATTATAAAAAGGCGGTTGGTACCGCTTCCAACGCCTGAAATCATCAATGTTGACTATTATCTGATTTACTCTCAATTATAAAAAGGCGGTTGGTACCGCTTCCAACGCCTGAAATCATCAATGTTGACTATTATCTGTTTTACTCTCAATTATAAAAAGGCGGTTGGTACCGCTTCCAACGTCTGAAATCATCAATGTTGACTATTATCTGTTTTACTCTCAATTATAAAAAGGCGGTTGGTACCGCTTCCAACGCCTGAAATCATCAATGTTGACTATTATCTGTTTTACTCTCAATTATAAAAAGGCGGTTGGTACCGCTTCCAACGTCTGAAATCATCAATGTTGACTATTATCTGTTTTACTCTCAATTATAAAAAGGCGGTTGGTACCGCTTCCAACGCCTGAAATCATCAATGTTGACTATTATCTGTTTTACTCTCAATTATAAAAAGGCGGTTGGTACCGCTTCCAACGTCTGAAATCATCAATGTTGACTATTATCTGATTTACCCTCAATTATAAAAATTATTTGGTAGGGTCTCCATCACATACGAAAACAAAAACAAAAACTCTCCAGCACAATTATTTATTAAATTTTCTGGGCACCATTTCAAAGTCTACAGATCCATCTTTAGAGTATCCAGTTGAACCACTAACATTAAAATACTAGATTCATGTAAGATGGAGCTTTAGACTCCGAAAGCGTGCATGATTGTGGTGGAGACCTGTTGGTTTGGTTTCCCTGTTTTATATATTTATAAAATTTAGAAACGTTTTGCCTACTCAGAGATAAAATGCAGTAAATCCAAGTTAGTATAAATAGCCGTATGATGGAATCATTGAAACAAATTCTACAAAAAAGAAAAGAAAAAAAAAGTCATTATAAAACAAGTGGTGCAAGACTGACTTCAATTTCTCAGATTTTACTTGTTTCACGTTTTTAAATTGTTCGAGCTGTTAAATGTTGTTTCTTTTAGATACTATTATATTATGTAGTCGATACTCATAATCTTTAATAATAAATTTATTAATAAATTCTTTACTTTCCATTAGCCTCTTATCTTATTATTCAAATTCATGTATACTTATTTATGAATCAGAGCTAGAAGAATGTTACTTAAAGTATCGAAAAAATACTTTTAGTACTATAAAATAGTTTATTGTTTACAGTTTATTTCAGTTATTTATTCTTGTTTCAAACATAAATTTCATAATTAATATATTTTTTGTCGAAATCCTACTCTCCCATATCAAAAATACTTTCTACAGAAAATACAGCAGGAATAATTTTTTCTTTTATTTTATTTAAAATTATTTTTTCGGTAAAATAATTTAAAATTATTTTTTTTTGGTAAAATTATTTTTTCCGTAAAATAATTTAAAATATCCAATAAAAATCATTTAATGAAATTATTTGAACAACCCAAAACAGAACCCATATCGTCCCTGCCACGTCAAACTATCGAATATGAAAATCTTGTTTTTAGATTGTTGACGATACGGCTTGTCGTAAATTGTCGCAAATCTAACCCCTTTATAGAATAGCCTTTAATGCCTTAAATAAAGTATCGAATAAGACCATTTTTCAATATATTACTTCGATAATTTATCGAATATCTTCGTTCCTATTTTGCTCCGATTTTCATATTCGATAGTTTGACATGGTAGGGACGATATGATCTAGCTATATAATCAATAAAGAACATTGAACTTGTTGGTCCGCGTTTTTTTTTATAAGTGCAATGAGTCTACAAAAGAATGTCCAGAAAAAACGGTCATATCCTTGAAATGTTTTAATTTCCTCGGTTTGTGGAGATATACGAGTGTTATTAGTGTCACTTAACAAGTCTCTCATCAGAATTCATTAAATTATAACACGAGCTTGTGTTATCTCCTTCATTATTGCCTGGTATGATGCTTGTAAATGAGGACCCGACACCGGAAATGTAAACAGAACCAACTACTGCATCCACGTGTAGATCGCTATCCCGGGAACCATCAGCCAGAACACGAAGAGTCTCGTTCCCATGAAGCGGATAACAACCTAAGAAATTATCGACGAAAGAAAAATAATATAACAATAATCAAGAACGATATTAAGCATCCCTGTATTTATAAACTTAATTGGAAATTTTTTTTAATAAGGTAGATATTGTCAGGGTTCGGTCATGTTGTTAATAAAACGAGATTTTTTAGACAACCAATGTTTTATAATTGACGACGTTTCAGACGGGAAAAATCGTTTAAAAGAATTTTTTAGTACAGCCAACAAACTAATGTTGTAGACACAATGAATTTGGACATAATGGATAAAAATTGCGAAAATATTTTTTAAATCTATGGAACATTTCAGTAATAACTATCACTTACTTAAAAATAATACATATATTCATAAAAAAAAAGAATACATAGGCTATACTACAAAAATAAAGAACAGTAATAGACAAACAGCTTAAAGACAAAAGTCATTGTACTAAATTGTTTTTTAATAATAATATATGAATACAATTATATTATGCACTAAAAATGAAGTATCCATCAATCATCGTATCATTGAATACTGCTAGATTCATGTGAATATGAAAAGTATTTGGTTTGACTGAAGTAATGATGTAAGAGTTGGCTCCCTTCTTCCAACTCATACTAGACAATATTTAGTGCGTGATTTGTAAAACTATTTTTATGAATTTTGTCCACCTAAAGGGTGATTTTCGTCCAATGTGCGACGTCTGGGGCATTAGCACCGACATCCATAGTGCAACCGGGAATCTTCTTAACGAGACATGGAATTGGTGGGACTCGAACCCACCATCTCCCGCATAAGAATCAAAGGCGTTATCCAATAGACCAAGGGAAGTCCTCCATGGTCTAATATTATATTTTTATTAGGTAATCTCTTCCTTAATTTCGTAAATCTACTTTTCAGTTGAAGAAAACTGCCAAAGAACATGCCAAAATATAGATTCTTTCGAAAATCTGGCGGTTTTTCTTAGTCCAATCCCAACTATCCCTTGACTTCTTATCATCTACCTCTTTTTGGCCTACCGCCTTTTCTGATAATACTGTGATAACAATTCTTGTTTAGAACATATGGAGGAAAAGAGAAGTCTAGAAAGGAAAACAGAATTTGGGATTCAGAATACGACTCGATGACTTGCCTATGATGACTCGGCATCATGATGATTGCTGGCCAAGGCAGTCCGTTGCATCATCATACACCTCCAACTGCCTTCCAGGACCCAATTCCAGCAAAAGTTCATCCCGCCTGATTAGACCAACCTCTGTGCTGGAGTTTCATTGCGAACCACATCACAACCTCCAAGCGGACGTGAGGGCGTATCCAATGACAGGAGAGAGAGTTAAGACCCAGTCATTTACATACAATGAAGAAAATAAAATTTCCTTCGATGGCTGCATCATCAATCGAAATACACATTAATTGGTTCTTTTGACGATTTAATAAAAATACTATTTTTTTGTCAATAAGTGATCATAAATTTTAGCAATTCTATTATAATGACACGATAATAGCAACTAGACCAAGTCCATGTTATACAGTTTTCAGAAAATGAGTATTATGCGTATTAATTGCAGAGACCTTGTATAAATCCTATTGACCAGTATAATAAGCCTTAATAAGATTTGAACTTAAACAATGATTATTTATGTATAGCCTGGTTCATAATATAGTTACAACTTGAACTTGGCTTACTTATGCTCTGAAAAAAAATGAGAATGACTTCCAGATGTGTAGCAAGAACTGCTACAAATGGCAAAATAATGAAGTTAGGACTTAGTCTCCTGTTGCACTAGAAAGAGGCATTTTAGTAATACTCTTCAATGCCATTACAACGTAAAATGTGAAAAATGGACTTGAGCTCTGAACCCTCCAAATTTCAACCAGATCAACTGAATATTTTTCATTAATACCCCCATCGATAATTTTTGAATAACTTAGTAAATATATTATATGATAAACTAGGCATTACTATTTTAGTGATCTTGGTACGCAATAGATTATTTTGCATCATGGCTTTAGTAAAGTTGACGATCATTTGAAACAATCAGAAAAAACATAGAATTTTTAAACGGAAGAGGCCTACTTCATAAGAAAAGACTATATCGTAACACTAGCGTGTATGGAAAATAATTTTGGGGAGCCACCAAGGCTTTTGGGGTCTAGGAAAATTGTTAAATATTTTACTGTAAAATGGTAGGTTTTAAGGTCATGTTGACACCTAGTAGATCAGGTTAAATGTTGAAGACATCATGTCGTTGTTATAGGCTTTTTTAGTGTGGCATATTCTCAACAAAAAAAATTTTTGGGTGGTTGCAGCCACCCTTGTATATGCCCATGTGTCCTAATAGGCATGTACAGTCAATTGAGGTAGCTCTGTATCACCAATTTGGATAAACCTGCCATGGGCGTATATAGAAAATAATTTAGGAGCGGTCTGCGAAAATTTCGGGGGGGGGGCTGAGACCATTTCCGGTTTATGGAATACTAACAATTTAGATCTTGGAAGAGTTTTAGCCAACTTAAACGCTATTACACCTAAAATAGAATACGTTTTAAGAACTAAATGATCTTATTTAGTTTATTTTTAAGGGTTTTATGAAATTTTTACCGATCAAATCAAAATTTCGGGGGGGGGGGCTGCAGCCCCCCTTATATACGCCCATGTAACCTGCTAATACAAAGCTGCTGAATACAGCCATGATGTAAAATAATCTATTGCATACCAAAATCACTAAAATAGTAATGCCTAATTTGTCATATGTCAACATATTTACTAAGTTATTCAAAATTAAGGATGGGGGTATTCATGAAAAATATCAAAAAAGGACTATTGAACAACGGTTTTTAGAAAAATTCATTAAAAATTACTAATTGGCTATAATATTTTGAGTAATTTATTTAAATGACTTAAAGAGTATGAAATATTTTCTTAAATTGACTTCATAAATTGGTTTCATTGATATTCCAATTAAGTTGGCAAGACTAATTAAGTGCTCACGGAATGAGCTGTGGTTGGCAAGGAGCTAACGACTTCCTGTAGCGTGGGCAGGGGGGGGGGGGGGGAGAAATTATAATGCATGATAAGATGGTGGGGCATTAAAAAAAAAACAACAACTATTATCGGAAACTTATCGATACTCTCTACTTAATATTCAATTATTTTGAATTCATTAACTTAATGAGATCTTTTAATATGCATATATTTAAGTTTTTAAAAAAATATACTGTAACACGAAAATAGACGTGGATAATCATATGTCAGGCTGAAAATTCCTCGTTATAATGAACTCAAAGCATTTATCTAACATGAACATAACTTTCATAAAATAATACCGTGTGTATACAATGAATTGTATTTCATGAAAAGGCTTATAACATTGCAAGGCTGAACAATGTGAAATTTTTACAAGTTAATATAAATACAAATTTAATATCAAGGGAATTTAATTTTTTGCCCATAACAATTAGACGTGGGTGCACACAAATTTGCATTAAACTGCTTAATATTAGGGCTACCATAATGTTATATTTTTCAAGTTAAGTTTTAAAAAAAATTCACCATTAGTCTGTATATATATGTCTTGTAACATATACTGCCAAAATTAGTCTTAATAAGGGAAAACCGCAATTTAAAGGTGGTACTATGTTACTCATGCTCTCGGGCTAACATTAGCCTGAGAGCATGAGGTTAGGTTAACAACCTCGCCTATTTCCTATTTAAAATCCTTCCATACTATGTCTGAAGTGATTGGTGGAACTTTAGACCATTCAAACACCTCTTACTTCAATAGAAACATGTCAACTACAGTCGTAGGGCACCAAAGAGTCTTAACACTGACGCCGCGGGTGTAATTACGGAAGGACACTAGCGATCCTGCCCGCTTACGAGTGCCCCTTTTGAAGGACTCTTCTCCATTACTTTTCCCTTTAGATTCAAAAGGCTCGTAAATGGAGGGGATTTACTGTTTATTTAACAGCTCCAGGTAAAGACAGTTGCCTTCAGTATTGTTTGGGCTTTCTAACAGTGTGTTCCGTTTTCAAATCGTCTGACGGCAAGATTTTTAATGAATTTTCAAACTTTTTCTTCTATAAATTATTTAAAAGTAAGTACAAATTTGACCCGATACTGAGGTATTCCCAAAAAATGCAGCCGCAGCGAAAAGGTAAGCAATGCATTTTGGAAGGCACAAACTGAGGACATAGACATAAAACTACTATTCGTTAGCAAACCACATGGTAAATATAACAAAATATGTAGAGTCAGTGCCTCTGGTACAAAATTACCCCAAACGGCACTAATAGTGTAAATAAAACACAATTTAACATTTTTATCAATGATATAATATAGAGGTCATGCAAGGAAGATAGTGTTTAATATTTATCAATAATTAGCCAAAGCTGAGACTATAAAAATCTTAACCCTCCTTGTGATAAGGTTATATCAGAGGGAATTTTTACCACGAACATTACTGCAGCGGGAATATAAGCAACGCACTTTCCCCTCCAACCACCCCGTCTATTTGAACATGCTATAGCTCCGGTCAGTTCAAGGCACCGACCTACAGCCTGCTTGAAACTGCGAAACTCAATCCTAAATCAATTTAACTAATAAAAATTCCGCTTATGGTATTTCCAAATTTTTAATGGCATCTTAAATTAGTCAATTTAAAAATATGCCTCCTATTTAATGGTACTCTCCTCGAGAAGTTATACATTTTCATCTAATTGCCTAGAATTAAAAGATGAAATGTCTTATCGTATTAGAATTAAAAATTTCACAGTAGTTAAGAATGAAAATTACACCATGTAGCTTCCATCGGCTTCCTTCCACCGTATTTTGCATAATATATACTCCGCTAAAATTGTTACATTTTCATAGGTCAGGCCTCTCCCATCATCTTTTTCCTTTGAATAATTCATTTAATTATATCAAATTAGAGCTCAAGGACTCTTTATACAGCCTATTAACATTAATTACAGTATTTTCCGACACTTTAGACGTTATATAAATTAAATGTGATCACTGACAGAAGTGTAGAAAAAAATTTATTCGTGTATGCAAATAACTATAACCAGTATTTTGAAAAATTCAGTAAATAATAGGTCTTTGTAATAATTTTTTTTTTTTTTACCAACAAAAAATCCAACACACAAGAACTGCGTCATCTTAGCTTATTTGCAAGGAATACTTATTTTGCCGTCGATGGTTTGTAAAATTTCGTGAAACTTCAAGCCTCGTTTTCTCCATCAATGGTTGTTCCATCTAATTTACGACAAAGCCTATTTTCTGGAATATTTATTGGTGTTTCTTATGATTACGTTTCACTTACCACTTTTTCGCAGACGTTTCCGAAATGTATGAAAGTATTCGAAAATTTCTCATGATGATTTTTTTTGTAAAATCAACGAACTACAAACGCAATCGAAATTCGTATATGAAGGCGGTTCTTACGCTTTTGTAGCCTTTATGAGGATGAAATGAGGTGGTAACGAAAGTCGGTCAGAAGTTTAAGGTACGGTCTGATCATTTTGAGGACTCGAACAATAGGACAATTGAAGGGATTGGGAAAAATAGTGCCAAGCAACATTTATATCAAAACGTAACTGTAGCTGCTATATATTGGATATTATGTGGGACTATCAGACTATGATGCAAAAGCTACTCATATATAACTACAAGCTCTGTATGCTACTTATTCTTGTTGCTCCTAACCATTTCAAGAAATAGCCCCACATAATATCCAACATGTAGCAGCTACAGTGAAGGTTTGTTAAAAATGTTGCTTGGCACTATATTGCCCCGACCCCTTCAATCGACGGCAATTCTGAGCTAGGTTGGAATGCCAAATAAATCAACCGAATGCGTCGGATTGAAATACTTGATTCGAAATTCTAGTTTTGTCATTTTATTATCGAAAAGATTAAAATATATGACATTTAAAGTGGTTTCATTCGATATCCCGAGACCAAATACCTATCAGGAATGTACCTCCAATATTGTTAAACTATTTATATAGTCATTATTGTGTTCTTTAATATCACTGAATTCGCTTAAGGTCAATTATAAAACACACCCTTACTTTAGCTCCGAATCATTTAGCATAAATATGCTTTAGCGGTGACTAAACTGGAAAAAAAAACGTTACAAAAAAGTTTCGGCGCGTTCACGCATGCGCAGTGGCCATATACGAAAAAGATGACTGTATGTTATAGATTACATTACATAGGTTTATCGGGTGGACCTAAAGCATATGTATGTTCCTAAATTTGAGCAGAAGGCTCGGAACGAATTTATTATTCAATGCTTTACAGGTTTCATGTCCTCTTGGCATCTCTTCAGGAGCTTATAACTGAAAATATTTCTGGTCAGTAAAAATAATAGACAGCCCAAGAGCATTGTCTCTAAGGGCCGATCCTTTCATGAATCGATCTTCAAGGGCCGATCTTTTAAAGAATCGATCAACCTAGAATACCGTAAAATAAAGTGTTTCTTTTTTATTTCCAATATTCACATACTTTATCTCACCTGTTATTTATTTAACTGAAGAAGACGTTTACAGAACAGTGTCCTATGTCCAATAACAGACTTTTAACACAACAATAACATTACACCTTCCGACTCAATGCCTTCCGTATCTCCAACTAGGAGGTATTACAATAAAAGTTTTATTGATATTGTATTAATAAAAGGTTTTAAACTGTGCTCTTAATTTGTATAACCTTACAAAAGACACATGGATCTAGGCGCACTGTAGTGCGCCAGGCCAAGTTCCGGCCTAAGCATACTGTGTGTATATTACAGGAGGTCTTAGAGCCGATTTTTACTCCCTCATAACTTTCAACCAGGTAAAGATGATGTTATGAAATTTTACACAGGTATTATACTACTAGATGTGAGGTATTATACTACTAGATTCATAATTCTACATCGAATATTTTCTGAGATATAAGCGATCGAAAATCGGGATTTATAGGACTCACTCACTCACTCACTGACTCATCAAAATTATTTGGACCTATTAGTTATTTGGACTTATTAGTTACTTACTAAGAACAGTAAAGACACTTCAACCGACCTTTAAAAACAACAATAAAAATACTTATATCCAGTTACTAAAATATCACTTTCCTCAACCAGGTATATTCTTAAACTTGGCAATGTTTAGTTTTCTCTCTAAAGATAATTTCGGCACAAATAAAACATTGCCAAGTTTATGAATGTACCTGGTTGAGGAAAGTGATATTTTAGTAACTGGATATAAGTATTTTTATTGTTGTTTTTAAAGGTCAGTTGAAGTGTCTTTACTGTTCTTAGTAAGTAACAAATAGGTCTTCTAAGTAATGAACTTGGACATTTCTTTCTTGTATCATCTCTTGTATTGGCAAATATTTTTGGTTGAAAATATGGTACACTTAATACGCCAACTCATACTACTTTTTTGGAGTGTAGGATGGTAAGGCCTCTTAGGAACTTGGCCTCTATTTCACATTTATGTTTTTTTGGGGATCTCTATTACAATTATGTTACTCATTTTTTTTTCTTATTTGATAAAAATATATACTTAATAATACCCACAAATTTCAATATGATGTAACAGTTTCATTATATACTATTTTTTATGAAAACTATCGTTACAATTTTCTATTTTTAGGTTACAGGTATATTTTTTATACTATCGAGTATTCAATTCGACTTATTTAGATCGATTCTTAGTAATGATGGGCGATTCTCGAATGGAAATCGATTCGAATCGAAATGAAATACGAATTTCGTAGGTAATTGTAAGTAAACGTGAAATTATCCATATTGAAGATCGATCTTCTAAGCCAAGTAGATGGATCTTTTGAAGCGATCAGGACTCGCCGATCATTTTTGGGGATCGAACATTTCATTTCGATTCGAATCGATTCAAAGGATCGATTCATATTAGAGAATCGCTCGTCACTACTCCTAGGGTTCTACAGAGCAAAAGAATCATACCCAATACAAAGATTCGCGGCAAAGGGATTGCCAAATTTGTTAATTTGTTTCTCTTCTCAAACGCAGAATCACGATAGAATGCGGGACAAGGAGTATCATGATGGTATCCATGCGAATTTATATGGAGGAGGAGGTATGAGAAGGATTGCTTGTTTGAGAAGATTTTGTAGAACATCTACCGGAGAATTAACTTGTTTTTATCAGTATTTTCATGTTTTGAGGTACCTAATTTATAAAAATAAATATACGAAGACAGGTATAGTTGGGATTCGGCTAGGAGAAAAAACGTCAGACTTTCAAAAAGAAATCTGTATTTTGGACGTTTCGACTGCAACAATGGCAGCCTTCTTCAGCTAAAAAATATATACAACTTATAAGTAAGTTTTGTTTTCTTTCCAACTACCGTATCTTCATTGTTTTTAAAAATAAGATTGGTTAAAATTTATTGTATTGATATATATACTCCGCTCATTTCTTCCTGTCTTTTACTTACTACTTGTACATTTTCTTTACTTATAAGTTGTATATATTTTTTAGCTGAAGAAGGCTGCCATTGTTGCAGTCGAAACGTCCAAAATACAGATTTCTTTTTGAAAGTCTGACGTTTTTTCTCCTAGCCGAATCCCAACTATACCTGTCTTCGTATCTCTACAGCGGCTAACTATCTCCATCTACAAAAATAAATATGTTTTCTAAAGTGTACTTTCTATAATGTATAACAGTTACTAAACAAAATCACTTGCCTTTTCCGAAATACACCTCAGAAATATAGTTATAAGCTCTTGAAGAGAAGCCATATGGTCGTGAAATATGAAAATCAGCGATTGAAGTATTTGTGGAAGAAATGGTGTGTTTTTATGACTGCCTTTAGGCCAGATTTGAATGAATATAAATGCTCATTTCATCAGAAATATAGAATTTGACAAGCGAGTAATTGCCACAGAAGCGGAACACTAAATTCATAAATAAATTTGATGGGTAATATTGTCAATTTGATAATTCTTACGCGGTAGATAGTTCGAATTTAGATGCCAAATTCCTTCTAATGATGTTGTATTGAATGGAAAATTATGAGCAAATAATAGTCTTTTTTTACTTCCGGAAGAGCGTGTCGAAGATAAGGAATGAGTCACACGAGATACATCACTTGATAAAGGTTATGACTACATGCCTGTTCTTATCTAAGTTATTGTATATATGACTATTGTACTATCAACAACGCTGACAACTATAAAACTATTCCACTTTTTCTTGTTTCTTCTTCTGGCAGGGGGTCGATAAAGTAGGACACTCTTGGTTCACATTTACTACTTTATTTGGTATGTTTCGTCCGACATGTTTCGTGCCTTTTCGCTCCTCTTCAGGGGCTTTCCTAAGCAACAATATTTTTTATAAATCCTAAACTTAAAATTTTTTACACTAATATACATCTATCCTTTCCCTAAATAAATTTACATTTCAACATATAATATTTTATCTTAAAACTTAATCCTACCTTTTCAGGAAGTCCTCTCGTCATGTTGTCTAGCTTGAGTCAGGCGTAGTACTGAAAAGTCATCTGTGGTAATGAATATGGCTGTTTGTATCGACTCTTTAGCTATTTTAATGGTATCGATTATTGGTAAATTTTTTGTGAGGTTTAATTTATAATACTATGGAAAATTTGGTGCACATTCTTTAAATCTGTTTTTTTTTTATTTATGGCAGTGTTGGAATTTTTAATTATATAGTATAGTATTATAAATTAAACCTCACAAAAAATTTACCAATAATCGACCCCCTGCCAGAAAAAGAAACAAGAAAAAGTGGAATATATATATCGGGTCCTCTTTCACAACAATTAATAAAATTATTCTTAACTATCCTGAGATATCACTTATACTTAACTAATAAAGACTTAATGCTCCAATTCTTCATTGTTTATCATTATTGTTATTCGATTTGTCAAATGGATCCAACATCTTAAGTATTAATGATAGAGAAATCCATATGTTATTCTTGACTAAGACAGCCAGTGAATAAGGTGTGTTTAGATTTTTTCAGGACCTTTCCAGAGGGCAGAAGTATTTCCAAAGAGGAAGCCGGAGGGCTTACAGCGAGGTATATTTACATAGCCAACAGGTGATCTACGCCCCCGATTCGTGTACTACAATCCTGTAATCACCTTTATCATACAAACAGCTGTTCATAGGGCACTTGTACAAATATAGAACTTATTTCTATTGGTCTCCGTTCTCATTTTCTTTTAATTATTAGTAAAAATATGAGGATTGGTAGATGAATTTCTCTTTTGCTCAAAAAAGACTTACAGATGGTTGATCTTTGATCGTTTGTTTATCGATTTCCGGAAGGGATGAACTTTTGAAATAATGTTTCATTAATTATTCCTTTGTCTATACAACCTGTTTCGTGGATTGTTACTTTTTATGTTTGATATTCTTCATTTTTTAAGACTAATCATTATAGTAATAGAAAGTACATAATATGTATATATTATACAAATAGTATATACACAAAATGTACATATATTATATAAATATGATCCATGGAATTCGTAAACGCTTTATACAAGAATTTCGTCTATGTCAGAAATATTTTCATTCATTTGTTTACTACGTAACCATTCCTAACTTCCATTCATTTAATTATATTATTTGCAGTCACATCTGCCTACATTGATATTCTGAAGTTTGTTAGCTTGTCAGAAATTAAATATAATTGATAAATATGGTCAAAAAGGAGTTTTAATAATTCTGGACCGATGCAACAACGGAACCATTTAAGCAAAGCGAACTAGGGAAACTAAGAAGATATAAAGCAGTGATCGAAGGAGAAAAACAAGCGAAGGAACGAGGGAAACAAAAAAAATCCCTTAGAAGTTCCCGTAGATCACCAAAGTTAAGCAACGTCGGGCGTGTCCAGTACCTGAGTGGGTGACCGAGCTGTTGCTAATATAAAAAAAAAGTCCGACTCGCAGGAACTGCAGCATCTTAGCGCGGTTGCGTTCATGTCCCTAGTGCCATTTGATAAGCTTAGAAAAGAAATAAACTTATTTTTTTTTTATATATCTCGTGAAAATTGTCAAAATCCTCTCGAACATCTCGAATAAAAGTGATATTAAGGCGTCAGGGACACCGACAGTAGCTAACTTTTACACAGAAGCGGAAATTACAGAATCTGGCTCTCATTCTAAAGCAAAGCTCTATAAATCAATACAAAATATGCCTAATAAAGCCTTTCTAGAGGATACAGAAGCATGGGCGTATATGAGGGGGGGGGCTGAGGGGGCTGCAGCCCCTCCCGAAATTTTGAATTGATGATAAAAACTTCTCGTAAAACCCTTAAAAATAAATTAAATAAGATCACTTAGTTCATAAAACATATTTTATTTTACGTGCAATAGCGTTTTAGTTGCCTAAAACTATTCCAAGCTCTAAATATTTAGTATTCCATACCCTGGAAATGGTCTCAGCCCCCCCCCCCCCCCGAAATTGTTTTTATATACGCCCATGTACAGAAGGATCAAGAAGAAGTACACAAGATTGAGTAGAATACCCTGCCTAATATAGCCTATATAGAATAATATGCCGAATAAAACGTATCTAGTAAATACACAAGGACAAATAAAAGTCTTGACGAATAACAAGTCAAAAAAAAAACTTTATTTAACAAAATAAAACAAAGTTTAGTTGCCCAACTACAATAGAATAATATACCTAATTAAGTCTACGGAGTAGACACAAATGGACCAAAAACAAGTCTTGTGGAATATTGATTTTTTTCTAATTAAATACTTTTTATCAATATTTAGTATATAACCTTTGTTGAAAATTATTGATTGCTAATTGATGAATCGGTTTACAACTAAGTAGTCTTTATGAATATTTAGTATATAACCTATTTTTGGATCTGTGTTTTTGGGGTGCTCTCCGCCTAGGCTTTGTATTTGTGTCGGCAGATACCTGGGGTATATTTACAGCTCTTGAGGATTAACTCTTAGCAGGTAAATTTCCTGCGGCCCCATTGTGTTCTACGGGCATTGAACCGCCATATACGCTCATAGTATCTAACCGTTGTGAAGTTTATTTTTTGGATTTAGGACTTAATATACATATGTAGACTAAATCATAGCAAGAAGTAATCCTCCGTCGTCGGTTCTTAACTATGTAGACTCGCTAATGTTATCCAATCTTAGATACATCGTATTTAAAATCCACAGCAAAAACACGACATTTCATCAGAATCCCCTGCTGAATAAAACTTATATAGAATAATATGCAAAATAAAGCCTATCTAGTGGATAAAAATAGAGGAAAAAAGCCGTTCGTGGTGGTAGAAAATCTTAAAAGTATTTCGCTCAGAAATCTCCGAAATATTGTCACTAATTTTACGTATCCTGTTTTATAGCCAAATAGATTAATATTCTATATTCAATAAGAAAAACCTACTAACAATAAAAAACTATGGGTAACAGATGAAAATAGGGAATACCAAGAATAATTCTAAAGAACGAAATCAACACCAGTACTGTAATCTAGATATTCATACGGCATCATCGAATTCTAACAAACAAAATATTGATTCTAATTATACGTATCCTGTTTTATTGACAAATACATTTGACTACTATAAGCAATTAAAAACACTAGGGAATATGCCAAAGAACTCAGAGTAGGAGCCTCGACAGTTTCAAGACATTTGAAGGAAATCGACAAATCCAAAGCTGACATTACTTCGCTTATTCAAAACTTTCTTTAGAACCTTTCTTGTAGACCATTTAGTAAGCTTTCGAATGGTAACCTTTCGCTTCCCAAGATTTTCAACCGTTTTCGAGATATTAAGAAATTATACGAAGTTCCCAAAACTTTTCATTATTTCTGACAACAGAAAATTGGTCTCATTTTACCTATCCTGTTTTACACACACATACATTTTCCTTACAAATACAACATAAGAAATTAAAGAAATAAAAAGCAATAAAAAACCAAGGGAAAGAGACAAAAATTACAAAAAGAACGACAAAAACCCGTTCATAAGAACAAAACAGACGTATTTGAAGTTTTAAGCATTTATTTCTCCGATTGACATAACCTAATCAAAAATAGTTTTAGAATCATTTTTGTAGAGAATTTAGTAAGCTTTCAAATAGTTTCAATCCACTTACCACGATTTCCCAACCGTGTTCGAGATATTAATGAAAGTATACGAAGTTTCCAAAACTTTTCATATCTGTTCATAAAATATTTTATTCTAACCCTTCCTTAACTCCAAACGTAACATAACTTTCAACATATTAGTTTTAATGAAAGTAGAACATGCACATAATGTTTCAACTGAATCCCGTTATTCTAAGTACCCAAACCAAAAACGGTATTCAAAAACTATTTTTCCAATTTTCTCGACAACGGTTAAAGCTATCGCCTTGAAAATGGTTTCATTCGTTTTTCTAGCCCAAGAAGCCTATAAAACGAGTACTTACAAGCTTATGAACTCAAAAACGTAAGCGTTACGATTTTTTCTGCGCGAATTTCGCCCCAAACGCCATCTTCCAGTGGGCGGATTTTGCTGGTTAACGAACTTGACCTTTCAAATTGGACGACAGATTTTTGTACCAAATTTCATCAAAATCGGACCATTCGTCTTCTATTTAGAGAGCGAACAGACAAATATATATATATATATATATATATATATATATATATATATATATATATAAATAAATATATACATATATATATATATATACAAATTTGAACCACCGTTATTTTCGGTTTCTAGGGGTTCTGAAACGCAAAATTTTCTAGTCGGCACTTCCGGATTGTTTCATTGTATCAACCTTATAAGCGGGGTTCCTCCCTATGGGGGAGGGAGGAACCGCGCTAAAAGGGTGGCAACCTGTAGGTAGTTGAACCGGCGTTAATAGCCCAAATGTTGATACGTCGTTAAACGCACACACACACAAAATTAACTTAGCAAAGAAAGCGAGAGAAGCAAACTTGGCAATGCGGGCGAAGGAAATTTCTCCACTTACGCAGAATGGATCCAGGTAAGGAACGAATCGGCCCCTGATAACCGGCGTGGCAGAAGCAAGTGAAGCGAACAAACCGTGCGAAACGAACGAAGCAAGCAGAACGTGCGGGGTGAACAAAACGAGCGAGGAGAATAAACGAGCGATGTTTGCACAACTACAGAACTAACGAGAGAAGAATTCAAGGAATGGTTGGGATTCAGCTAAGAGAAAACTTCAGATTTTTAGAAAAATCTATATTTCGAATGTTCTGCTATTGATTTCCGTTTATCCAACTTTTTTTCACTGTTTCGGGGTTTCGTGTGTTTCTGGTTTCGGTTACTTTGATTTGTTTGTTGTTATAAACCTCTGCTTTATCGCATTATTAAATTTTGATTCAAAAATTGTTTAAAAGTTTATAGGTCGTTATTGGTCACAGTAGATGCGTCTTAAGCGCGTTTAAGACATTAAAATAATAAAGATCTCACTTCATTAATGCTAAGGGAGAAAAGAAACGTCACCTTGCAACGTCATTGCGCAAATGTTGAGAAATGGGGCTAGAGGATGTGGGATGAGTATCACCTGCTGATCATGAGGGCAGTCTCCGGTCGCCGGTTTCGGAATTTCTGATACGCGTGCGCACTCCGTAATTAAATATGGCCACGCGCAGCCCTTCTAATCGGACCAATGATCTTATGCCTCAAGGTCGTTGAAGTGTCCAATTCGTACTCGTTTCTAAATATATCCGGCAGTTGTGTCGTTTATCAATAGTTTCCATGGGCGTATATAAGGGGGGGGGTGAGGGGGCTGCAGCCCCACCCCCAAAATTTTGATTTGATCCGTTAAAATTTCATAAAACCTTTAAAAATAAATTAAATAAGATCATTTAGTTCATAAAACATATTCTATTTTGCGTGTAATAGCGTTTAAGTTGGCAATAACCAAGATCTAAATTGTTAGTATTCCATACACCGGAAATGGTCTCAGCCCCCCCCCCCCGAAATTTTCCAAGCCCCCTCCGAAATTATTTTCTATATACGGCCATGATAGTTTCATTATTTATTTGTTGTGTTTTTGGTAATCGTGTTTTTGAACTTGTTGTTTCTAATCAATTAGCTCCGGGGTAGCTGTTCCAGAGGTTCCATGGTCAACCTGACTCAAGCGGCGCTCGAACTGGCGGACACCCCGTCTTTTAATATTACATTGTCTATATTTTAAGGTTTCGAATATTGCACAATATTAACTACTGTGTTTGGTAATATATTTTGGGTCTGTTTGCGAAGAGCACATCCAGTTACTTTGAAGTATCTGTCGTGATTTTAGATAGAGATTTTGGTACTTACGGATTAATTTACAGGTTCTTTGCAGGTTATCCATTACTTCTTTATCTCTATGTTATTTGCATATATAATATGTTGCAGGTTATCTATTACTTCTTTATCTCTCTCAATTACGAGACTTCGCTTAGGACACAGTTTACGCACTCCTATCTAATGGAACGACAAGACAGACCTGTATGCGCATGTTGTAACGAGACATTAACAGTTAAACACATACTTACTGACTGCAGATTACGAGACAACCTAACAATTCCTCACGACTTACTAGCCGAAAATAGCCCACATATTAACACCATACTAACTCACTTAAGGATAATTAACCTATATTCAAAAATCTAGCCCTATCTCCAATTTACCTCCTAAAGTTAATTTAAAATAATGAACGAAATAGCCTTTAGAAAATTATTTACATTTTTAAAACATTTTTTTTTTTTTTAAATTACTGATTGGCAAATTTTGCTTGTAATAGCCTTCCTCCTCTGAGGAGTCTACACTTCCCTGGGAGACAGCCCGAACGGGAAGCGAATTAAGTTAATTAACGTACATTTAAAAATTAAGCCCTATCTCCAATATAATCTTACCTCTTCTACCCCCTTTTTTTTCCACACTCTATTTAATATCTATTATATTACCGTATTGTTATTGTGAAATATATTATATAAAAAATGTTATTTATTTTTTTTTTTATTTTTTTTTTTTTTGGGTGCATCTACTGCTAAGGTCATTAGCACCCTCTCTCGCATTTCGAACCTGATGAATATATATATATATATATATACATACACACATACATATATATATGCCTTCACTCATACAACACTGGCACCCACATGCAATTTATGTCAGCTGTATCCTTTTGAAAGAAAGTACTCGATCAATCACTAAATCAAAACCTTGACCTAAAGAGTTGTATTTACATATTTACAGTTACAAATATACAAAAAAAAAATAAATAAATAAAAAAAAAATGTTATTGTTATTATTAATTAGCTCACAAATGTACTAGCTATACTATAAAATGTACTGACTCGTTATATACACAATGTGCAAAAAGTATTTTGTAATATCTTGATGTACTGTTAAAGAGCAAGTCGCCATAAGTTGCGATACTCTTAATAAATAAATATCAAATATATTACATCTTTACAGGTTATCTAAGGTTAGAAACCATATTATATAAATATAGTAATAAAAGTTAATATAGTAACAAATGAAAAGTATTTAAAATTTTGGCAATCACTACTAAAAGTAACTTTTTTTTACTACTATATTTATATAATATGGTTTCTAACTAACCGTTAGATAACTTGTATTTGTAGGCTTGTAAAGCATAAATGAAAATAAGCAGAATATATTTCAGCAAGAAATATTTATTAATGAAAAGGTTAATACATTATTATAAAATTGTGAAGTTTAGGGGCCTCCTCACTAATTTTTTTGTCCGGTGGTTCTGTAACGTATTTATATTTTATATTTATTTCGCATTATGGGAATACGTGCTATGCGTTTCCGCTAGCTATGCTTGCTCAAGAAGATATCAGAACTCTAGTCAATCCAACTCGCTCAATAGAATTCTATTAATTTTAGCGAGTTGGATTGACTTGAGTATTGAAGGTTACTTTACTACTAGCAAAAACCAATAGAAATGCGAATGGGTTATGCGCATGAGCTGAATCACTCTTGTAATCACTACAGATTCTTCACAAGTAACTGGATGTGCTCTTCGCAAACAGACCCTATAATTTGTATGAACGAGTATTTTTGTATGATAAACTACGAAACTTTGGTTATTCCCTCATCGGCCCTCTGTTGTACAGAAGACCTAACAGCATTTAGTAAAATGGACTGTGGAAGTCTATGATAATTATAAAAAATTAAGTTTCTCGTTATTCTTGCTCGTACAATTATGGAGCGATATGTAATGTTACATAGCTACGCAATCACTCCGTACCAATACTCTCTACACCTAGATAGATCTGAAAACATGGAGACTTCCATAGATTGTGGATCTGGCCTCCTTCTCCTGGACTCCAGGCAGTGCTGATATAAATGCAAGGTCTATTATTATTCCCTCTATAATTCCAGGCTAGATTAATCCATTCCAGACACCTGGACATCCCCTCCGGCTCCTATGCCTACTCCTGATAATAGATCTGAAACTCTCTCTCCGTCCGAGATTGAGAATCTCAGGACTAGTATAGCTCCAGTTCCATCTTCTCCTTTAGATTCACCTGCACTTAAGGCATAAAAGTGTTAAGAATATTCTATAAATAGTCTATACAACTCGCCAAAAAATATTCTTGCACCTACATCAATTTATTTTTACTATATGGTGTAACGGAAATGGCGTCATCGGTCACGCGACCGAAAATCTATTTTGGCAGGAAATTATGGCGAAAACGTTTCATGAAAACGTTATGGCGGGAAAATTAATTCATAATTTATTTATTTGTTCATTGTTGTTCATGCTCCGCATCTTTGGTGAATATCATATTTTTCATAGTGTGACCCAAAACAGGTGCTGCGCCAATGGACCCCACTCCAAAAAATCATCAAAATAACTACGTAAATTAAGATAGCAATAAAAAAAATAAATAGATAGAAAATAAATTAAAAAATAAGTAAATTCATAATTTAGCATAAATTAATGTTTAATCATCGCTGAATATTAGTGATTTAAAAGAATAATGAGTATTTACAATTTATTACAATAAATGAATAACAGGTCTTTATTCATATGTATATTACTAGCTGTTAGCTGGCATGCCATGCTACACCAACTTTATTTTAAATAGCTATTAACCGGCGTGTAATACTTAACCTACTTATATGTATTCACAGAATACAAAACATGTTCCATTAAACAGATAAATAATATATCTGCTCATAGTTAATGGAAAAAAATAAATAAATTAGAAACCAAATAAATAATATTAAAATCTCATAGCGCCAATAAAGTTTCAGAATAGACAAAAAAACATCTTCCTACGGGGCGACTCGAACCTTGCAGTTATCGGCAACCAGACATGAGAAAGCAGCAGTGGAGGGGATAGCATATTTAGCTTTGAACTTCACTTGTCAAACAACTGACTATATTCCACAGATGATAGAGTGATGTTGTGTTACGGTGAATATTTCATTTTTCAAAAGTGATGATATCTGACAATTCATTCTTCCGTAACTGGTCGGGTACGCAGTTTCGAACCCGTGACCTCCGAACTGCGAGTCCTAGAAGATTTTGACCTATCCGAGTTTCGTCAAACGGTGTGGATTTGTATAAGGAACATACAGACAGACAAACAGCTAAATTATACATATATATATATATATATATATATATATATAACTTAACGTCGGAACGATAGTAAGGACGTTTTTAAAAAGAGTAATAGCACAAGGGTAGATAAGAACACTCTCAAGTCTAGAAGACAACTGATAGCTTTAATCCTCGCTGGGCCTTATATAGGCTCAGCGTTTGTTTACATTAGACCGGACCTTCCCACCCCTAACAATCCCCCCCCAGTTTCTGACATACTGGCAGAAACTATAATATACAAAGAAATGACTGGGGGGGGGGGTCCGGTTACCCCATATAAGGTATACAATTAACACAGAAGGTATCCTATTTAGACTAACAATAAAAAAAAATAAAATAACTACAATTTACTTTAACTTACATAATACCAAAAAGAAAAACATACTGTCATAATGAACATTTTACTATCCTAGGAAGAAAGAAAAAAACATTGACATAAAAATGCAAATAAACAAGTAACACCAAAAAGGAAAGATAATGCATCCCCTTTGTAAGAATTATATCACAAAACAAAAAATATAATCACAACCCAAAAACATACTGTTTGATAACAGTGCCTATAGACTTATCGAATAGGGGTCTCTGATCGGGGTTCTGCTGGGATTTTGAGTTGTTCCATATGAGCATTCTTCTGCCGAAATGGGGGTTCTTGCGTCCGCAGAGTGACTATGTTCCGCTCCCGCAAGGCGATTACCGTGTAGGGTCCCTCGTATCGGGCATCCTGTTTGGCCCGGTTGGACGGAATGCGCCGGTAGACTGTATCACCGATCTGCAGCGGTACCCTGGGGTCCTCGGTACGTAGGTTATGCCGCATGACCCGCACGCTCTTTTCTCTGTTCAGTCGTATCGCTGCTGTGCGGCTGACCCTCCGTTGGACTGTATGCAGACGTTGGATCGCGGCAACGGTTCCTGGTTCTCCAGCTTCGTCCGGAACGTCACGGCCTCGCTTCATCGTCCCAAAGAGTACTTCGAAGGGGGTGAATCCGGTAGCAGAGTGTACTGAGTGGTTATACGCGACGAGTGCCAGTGGCATTGCTTGTTCGGGGGGTAATCCTCGATCTGCATAGCTCACCCGCAGATGTTCTCCTAGCGTGCTATGCAGTCTCTCGATGACACCATGACTTTGGGGCCGCCCTGGGGTGGTAAAATGCCCTTTTGCTCCCCACCTGTTGAGTAGTTGACGCACCTCTTCGTTTCGGAATTCTCTCCCGCTGTCGGTGACAAGAAGCTCTGGCGTACCATAACTCTGAGCCCATTTGCGAAGGGCTCTACACACTTCCGCGGCAGTTTTAGCTTGGACGCGGACTGCCATGGCTACCTTACTAAAACTATCGATTATGGTGACCCACGTGTGCCCTTTCCATACAAAGACATCCGCTTGAAGAACTTGGAGAGGCCCGTCCGGGGTTACTGTGGCTTCTTGCTTCGCCTGTGGGGGTCTCCTATCGTACTTTGTGCGATTACAGACAGCGCATTTTGTCACGACTTCACGGACTGTCTGTGACATATTCCTCCAAAAATAGCGTTTTTTGAGGGCCGCTAACATCTCCGCCACTCCACGGTGGTTTGTCTTGCCCTGATGTTGTGCCAGAGTGATGTCAACCTGTAATTGTGGATCTGAGACGACTTCACCCAGTGCGGTACAACGGATGAATCGTCGGTCTAGACCAATTCTTTGGAGCCTTCCTAGCCTTGCTATTTTCCCCCAAAGGACCTCGTTCCCGACGTAGAGATAGGTCGTCTTTCCCGGGATGGACGCGTCTTCCAGGAGGCGGCATACAACGTCGTCCGTAATCGATGGTGTAGTGCGAATGGTACAGGCAAGGCTGGACTTCGTCTTCTTCCCGTACAGGATTTGTGGGGAACCTGACGTTGCTGTCTTCCATACTATGTGTCGTTTCTTCGACACAACGATCTCGTCGATTTCTTCAATCTCTCCGGCGTCTACATCTGCGGTGTCCGTCGCCGAGTTAGTTCCTGAGGTCACGTCACGGTTCGCGGCAGCATCATCAGGCGTCCAATCCTGAAAGAATTGACGAAGTGAAGGGCCCTCTTCCGTCTCTTCTATATCCGCAACATTGATGCGTTGGAGTCGGGACAGCCAGTCCGCGACAACGTTGTTCCGCCCTGGCGTATATTTCACGGTAAAGGAGTATTGCGCCAAACGTTCTTTCCATCTGACGATGCGCGCGGACGTTTCCCGAAGAGTTGTGACCCACTGCAATGGTTTGTGGTCAGTCCTGATAACAAACTCCCGGCCATAGAGGTAGGGCCGAAAGTGTTCCACTGCCCACACTATCGCGAGCAATTCCCGTTCCAGAGCGCTATACTTTTCTTCTGGGGCAGTAAGCCGCCGACTCGCATACGCCACTGGTTGGTCTCCTTTAGGTCCACTTTGTTCTAAGACTGCTCCCACAGCCCGGTCACTGGCGTCTGTGGTGAGCGTGAATTGTCGTGTAAAATCTGGAAATGCTAAGACCGGGGCGGTTTTCAAGGTATCTATGCACGCCTGCATGCTTCTCAGCATTTCTTCTGTGACCTTGACTTTTCGCCCTTTCTTGAGGAGATCATTTAAGCCCGTCAGTCGTCCCGCCATGTCCGGAATAAATCGCCTGTAATAGTTTACAGCACCCAGTAAGCGTCTAATCTCCTTCACGTTAGTAGGGAGTTTGATATTCTCGAGTGCTTGTACTTTCCCGGGGTCGGGTGCTATACCTGCATCCGAAATAACGTGGCCCAAGAAGTTCACGCTCGTCAGACCTAGACGTGTCTTCTCTGACGATAGTTTCAGGCCAAAGTCCCGAAGGCGCCCAAATACTCGCCTCAAGTGGTCCCGGTGCTCCTCTTCTGACTTGCTGAACACTAGCAGGTCGTCCATATAGCCCTGGACAAACTCCGGCCCCAGATCTTGTAGGAACTCGTCCATAAGCCGCTGGAATGTGGCGGGGGCGTTCTTGAGGCCAAAAGGCATCCGCATAAAATGATAATGCCCCCTCTCAAATGAAAAGGCAGTTTTCTCTGCGTCCCTAGGGTTCATTCGGATTTGATGATAGCCCGCTTTCAGGTCTAGGGTACTAAAGACACGCGCCCCTGTCAACCGATCCAATATATCCTCCAGCCGGGGCAATGGATATCGCTCGTCTACAGTGATGTCGTTGAGGCGGCGGTAATCGACTACGACTCTGTACTTCCCTGGCGCTCCCGCCTTAGAAACTGCCCACAATGGGCTGTTGTATCCCGAAGTACTATGGACGATGATTCCTTGCTCGAGAAGCTTCTGAATCTCTTCTTGGATCGCTTGTTTCATGGCTTGCGGGTAACGCCGGTCCCTTACGTAAACCGTTTTCTCCGGCCGCAAGTTTATTTCGTGCATCGTTTTACCCGTGGCACTGAGGGGTTCTCCATCTTCACAGAACACATCTCTGAATTCTCGCATCAGCTCCTCGTAATTCTGGGCTTGTACTCTCACCACTCCCACAGTAGAGTCCTTTGGCTGCTCCCTGCTCCTAGCATATGTGCGCCCGCCGATTCGGATCACCCACTTTCCACCTCTTACCTTAAGTCGCGCGCCTAAAATGTCTAACGCATTGCATCCGAGTATGCCGCTGTACTCTTCAGGCATCACCTGGACTACGTGGGCCAACATCATTTTCCCCGTGACACCCCATTCGTCTGTGGGGACTTCCACTTCACCTAACACTTTGCACTGACCTCCAAGAGTTAATAAATTGCACCGGCACCCGACGACTGTTGGCCTCCTCCAGGCCACCTCCTTCCTCCGTATCGCTCCCTCGCTGACAAGAGTACAGGTGCTGCCCGTGTCAATCAGCCACCTGACTCCCGACACCTTCACGACAGGCAACCCTCCGCTCCTTCCTCCTCGGAACTTCCTCTGGTTGCCTCGCCGCTCACCTGTCCCTCATCTCCTTCTCCTGTTGACCTGGTTCGTTTTCAATATGGCCGCATAGGACCGCTGGGTTTTCCGCGGTTCCTGGTCCTGTTCCTCGTCTGAGTCACTAATGTCGTCAGAATCTCTCTCTTCCTCTACGCTTTTCCGGCTTTCACTTCTCCGGTACACCTTGTGGTAGTTCACTTCCATTGGCTCCGGCCGATTTTGAGGCTTTCTCCGTATATACGGGCACTGTCTGGCCACATGCCCCGTATTGTCGCATTCAAAACAGCGGATTTTGGGGCAACGTGCTGCAATATGCCCCTTCTTGCCACATTCATAGCATGTCCTTGCTGCTCTGTTCTGATCTGGAGGGGGGGGGGCTCTACGGCGTGGTGACTCTCGTTCTGAAGGCCGACGTCCTCTCGGTTCGTTGGACTGTCTTTCGCCACCCCAGCTACGTCTCTGTCTCGGGTACCTCTCGTCTCTTCCTGGAGAGTAGTCCCTCCTCCTCCGGTTCCTTATCTGGTTCCAGCCTCCGGCTTCGGGCTCCGCGCAATGGGGTTCCAACTCCTTCTCATTTTCCTCAACAAGTGCTTGGGCCGCAGCGACGAAGTTTACCTCGGGGCCGAATGATCTTCCGGTTTCCTTCATGAGGAGCACCTTTCCTAACTTCGGGACAACGAGCTTCATTGCTTCAACTTCAGCCTCCGCGCCTTGCTCACTCAGCTTATCTGCTATCTTCTCATACCAGGTGATAAGCTTACCGGCGAAGGCTCCAATCGATTCTCTGGGGCTCTTAGTCTCCTGAAGCATCCGAAGGAGATCTTCTTCTGGCGCCCAGCGCCCACCGCCATAAGCCTTCTTTAAGCGTTCCTTAACAGTCGTCCACAGAGTTCCTGTATCACACTGGATGTAGTTAAGGACTGACCTCTTTACTCGTCCTACCAAAGCTGCTTTCAGTGTGATGACGTCACTCTCATCCATCCACCCAGCGCCCTTCTTGTCATCGATGGCCTTAGACAGCCTGTCTCCATCTTTAAGGAAGTGCGCTAGTTCGCCTACGTCGCCATTAAATTTTTCTATCTGGCTTACTGCTGCGCGCATATCCTGTGCGACTGCCGATTTTAATTTCAGCAGCTCGATTGTGGTCGCAGTAATCTGCAGATCCCCTGCAGCCTCCATCCTTGCCGCGTTGAGGCGATCTTGAAGCGAAACTCGCCCTGGTCGCGAACACATACACTACACCGCAAATATGTCTCTCGCAACTCCCGGGTTTCGGCACCACTTAACGTCGGAACGATAGTAAGGACGTTTTTAAAAAGAGTAATAGCACAAGGGTAGATAAGAACACTCTCAAGTCTAGAAGACAACTGATAGCTTTAATCCTCGCTGGGCCTTATATAGGCTCAGCGTTTGTTTACATTAGACCGGACCTTCCCACCCCTAACATATATATATATATATATATGTTTGATGTTATTTTTCGTCGCTGGGATACTGCGGCTAGAGGGGAGAAAAGGCTCCCAGATCGAGAAAAATGTCATTCCCTTGGCTACCACCGAGGAAGTAACAAGTACCTGGCTGAAGAAGATGGAGATGAATCCATCGAAATATTCCGGGAAGAAGTGAGGAGGAGTACCACCGCTGGAGAAAAATGCCGTTCCATCTAAAAATACTATCCCAGCGACGAAAAATAACATCAAACATATAAAACCTTACGGCGAGGAAAATAGAAGCAGGAGGAGAAAAAAAAAGACGCAAGACCATCAGCGCTGCCAACGGACAGAATCCCAACTACACCAGGGAGCTTCAACACCATTCGTCCGCCGATACTGCGGCTAGAGGGGAGAAAAGGCGCCCAGATCGAGAAAAATGTCATTCCCTTGGCTACCACCGAGGAAGAAACAAGTACCTGGCTGAAGAAGATGGAGATGAATCCATCGAAATATTCCGGGAAGAAGTGAGGAGGAGTACCACCGCTGGAGAAAAATGCCGTTCCATCTAAAATATATATATATATATATATATATATATATAGATTCACCCAAATGACATTTACGTAATCAAAATCATTCCCTTTAGATCGCAACTAAGGCGATTCAACAAAAGGCAATTCAGACTTAATATATATGTATATATTTTAAGTTTGAATCTGCTATATCAATAGTCATAAATTTAATCAGTAATTAGTATTTGCATTCGTATTGTATTCAAGCTTTAGTATATTCTTCAATTATTAAAACATGCAATAATCGCTTGTCAGATATTAAATAATATATCCAAGTCTGCCAGCTTACTTATTAAAGTATCTGATATTTAAAATCTAGAACTGGCGTTCTCCGAGGTGTGAATCTTGATTAGCATACCGTACCTACCCCATTTGGGCGTGTTCATTCTAAGTAGAAATGATGATATGATTAAGGACCCAAAGTATGGGTGTTGCAAAATGGCATAACGTTATTCTAAAACCGCCCTTGAACAAGATAAAATATGTTCCAGTGGGGAAAGTAGTCACCTCGCTGATCCTGATTTGGTGCCTGGAGTATTTCGGGCTGGCTTTGATATTTATACCCGATCCCTTCCTTTTCCAGGATCGTTGCTGGTATTAGGACTAGCGAACGGGTTTTCACAGTTTTACTACCCCAATATAACTTAGCATCACTTTCTACTTTGATCTGCGCCTCTAAATTGGCACTAATAAGAAGATAATTGATGTTTACGGCTTAAATGATATTTTATGATTTTCCTGGCCTTCTTTTGGCTTCAATGAATAATTTTTAAAAAAAACTTTGGTTTTGGGGCCAAATGAAATCGCTCAGTTTCTATCGTGGCGCTTCAAAAATATTTTTTAAAACGAATACAAAATTTGTGTGTAATGAAGTTTTTCGATTGTTTCTTTATAAAAAAAAGTTTATAATCCCATTTTATTCTTTACCCTCAATCATTATAATGTTTTATGGACCTAGTAATGTTCCTTTTTTAAAAAGGTGACGTACTTACCTCGAGTAGGTCTTTTTTCGATTTAGGCTGCTCCTACATTGGACCCGTATTTCTCCCGATCCGATCCGATCCGTTTTAGTCACAGCTAGGCATGTCCTCTTAGTGAAGTGAAAATGAGTGATTCATTTAAGAAACCTCCGATTAGGTTGAATGTTGGAGGTATGAAGGAGGAGTTGAATTGATAAGAGAAGCATTAGTATTCATATTTTAAAATTATTTATAAGGAAGATAGGTAGAAGGTTATAAGCATTGAAAGGTTATAAACATTGGAAAGTTATAAACATTGGATGGTTATAAATATATTTCCACGTAATTTAATAAACAAGGGAAACAAAAAAAATTGTGAATTGACATTGTTGTTCTAAATTTTATTAGCTTTCATTTTTAAAAAAATGCATTGAAATCGTAATATGTAGAGGCTCTAGACCTTTTTGAAGCACAGTATGTCGTTTGGCGCCATTTTTTGACGTAGGTCCGAAATCGGTCTAGAAACAAACAAGTTTGAATGGCCAAGAATCGGTGGTCATCGGATCGGATCGGGTCGGGTCGGGACCAATGTAGGCACCTCAATTGACATGCCTGCGTTGTGTTTCTTTCGACAGTCTGTGGCTGTCGGATCGGATAGGGTCCAATGTAAGAGCAGTTGGGTTCCATGGCCGTAGTATATAATTCATTCATTCCTTCATATTTAATGTCATTCATTGACATTGCGTCTGGTATCCATTTTTTACTTTTAGTTTTTGCCTTAAAATATCTGCAATTGATTTATCTGTTCTTTTGTGTATTAATGACGTCATTGAGAGCAGATCTCATATGTATAATCGATAAGTGTAACCTCTTTGGATTGTATGTTCTGAAGGCGGTGGACAGAGGACCGTGGTAGGGGCTAGCCTCCGATCGGGGTGAATGACTCCATCCTAATTGTTTATTCGAGAGCCTGCCCGCTAAAAGATGTGTAATTATTTCTGAACCGGTCCCTCATCTCAAGCCGCAGATACACCCTTAGCTTATACATCCTTCTTAGATACTCTCCTTCTGACAGTATGATCTCCTTACTATTATGAGATATCATCGAGGTATTCGAGTTTGTAGTTCAGAATTACACTTTATCCATAAATGTGGTTTTGATTTCTTCAGAAGAATTGTCATCACTCTTCGTTACTGCGGGCTCAGAGGTAGAGCACTCTACTATAGTCCGTTCAGTTAGGGAGTAGTTCTAATCCCGCATGCGCAAATTCTGAGGGAAATATTCCAGACGATTCCGCCATTTGCATTTCCATTACAATGAACAACACGCTACTCAATACAAACTGATTATGTCTCGTTTAGGACCGGGGAAGGCTTTGAGAGATCAGGCAAGGGAGATAGAATTTGATATTTATCAATACTTAGCTAAAGCTAAGGCTAAAAACAATTTAAGCTGTAGCCTGTTCAAATAGATGGTTTGGTTGGAGGTAGAAGGGCGTGGCCTATATTCCCCGTCCTGGAAATTGGCGGTAAAAATTCTCTCTGCTATAACCTTATTTCTATGAAGTTTAAAATGCTTTTAGTCTTAGCTTTGGCTAAGTATTGAGAAATATTAGACACTGTTTCCTTTTTTAACCATTTTTTTTTATTAAATTGACTTAACAACATGTTCTTAAAGTGTATTTTTCGATCCATATAATGGTATAGTGAACTATGCCCCCCCCCCCCATAAATGGTATAAGATACTAAGTCCTGTTTTCATTAGAGGTAAAAGATACCACGTGGAGGACTTAGTTTTTTTGACTATGATCAATACTTCCAATTACCTATCAATGCCAATAATAATTGTATACATAAAAGGGATTCGAGGCCTCTTGTCAGTACCTAGTAGGTAATATCGATGAAGATTTGAAGATATGTTTCTAAATTTCGTTGCATCGGAATGTGCTAGTTGGCAATAAGTTGTTAGGAAATCTCTTGTAGGAAGTGAGAGATATTAGAAGCCGAATGATATTCTGTAAGGACAAGAGATGCCTGGAAAGGAGAGGGCTGAGGCCAGCCAGTTTTTTCTTCGTCAAAGCCATCTCGATTAGAGCGTAGAAAAACTCCCACAGTAGAGGCCCTATTCATGAGCCTCAAGTAGCCTCATGGGGACCCTAGCAGGTACCTTACGGTAGGAGTCAATCTATACAAAACACTAAATCCTCCAGGATAGCAAAACCTCTGGGATATGAACATTCTTCGAGTATGAGTAAGATGGAGAAAATCTTCTACCGGAATGTAAGAAGTGTCTTCAAATAAATTACACAGTCACACAAAAAAACAAAAAAAAACAACAGTTAAGACCCAGAGAGCAGACCATGTTTATCATATGTTTTTGGGGTCGCTGAATCCAAATCCGGGGTCAGAAAAACCCCTGTACGTTTTGTTTAAGCCTACCCACCCCCCCCCCCCCAAAAAAAAACTCATAATTTAGGATATTTTAAACTATAATTTTTTTATATTCAAGTCGTTAACCAAACTAAACGACTATTTCCTGTTTACTACCTTTCAGGGCTCAAAAATGCCAATTTTTTTAGACCTCAATAACGTCAATTGGTCCTTCTAGAGCCAAGTTACAGCCCTTTAAATATATGACTTTACTCAAAATTTTGAGTTTTTTCTTACTTTTTAGTATTAATTATGTTTTCTTACGCAAATAATCTTTGAGTTCTTATACAAAAATTGGCCCAAGGAGGTGATTCTTTGACTGATGCAATCCTTAAAATCCCAAAATAAAACCTTTAAAAACTCTCCCTATGTTTGGTCTTGAGCAATGTATCAATTGAGGTAAATTAAATAAACTTCCTAAAATAAATTAATAAAGCTTTCATTTTCGAACTTTTTTTATTTTATTTTTTTTTATAAATTTGCCTACATGTTAATTAAAGTGTCCTCTATGCAGTGGAAAATGATAGGGCCCTCCAAGCGGTACTAGTTTTTGAGATATTGAGCCTCAAAGATTCACTTTTAACATGGAAGACAGAGGCAGGGTGTATCCATGTTTACTAATTAAAAAAGCGAGCTTGCTTACAATTGTTCTGGAAAACTAGTATATGATAATTAATAGCAAACCTAATCTTGGTGACAAAAGTTTTAATAGGGCAAGCTGTACTTGTTTTCGGGATATAAACAATCCGTTTTTGTTTTTGTTTTTTCACGGCGTTTCGACAAATCTGGGCCATTAGACCCGACATCCAGGGTGCAGCGAGGAATTTTCCCAACGAGCCGTGGGATGGGAAAATTCCTGCTGCCGGTGGGGATCGAACCTACCATCTCCCGCTTATGAATCTAAGGTGTTAGCCACTTGACCACGGGAGACCCCTCAATCCCGTGTTATTGGTATATCTCACTCAGGACATTTCGCATCCATGTTTTTTCTTCCGATTTTTTGCTTATAAGCATAAATTCGGAAGAAAAAACATTCGAACATTTTCCCTGACGTGATTCCACTCTGAGCTTATAATGGAGACGCAATTAAAAAGCTTAAGGAATTATGATATTTTTATAAACATCTCGAAACAATAAATTTTTTAAAAAAAAGTCCTGAGTTATAGACCAATTCATGGAATCTAGATCTATTAATACAACTTTAGTCGGTATCTGGGCCTAGATATCTGGTGTTATACTGCTCCTATATCAAGGGTAGTAAATCAGGGTGCTGGCTCACAATCAAGGTGGCGCTGGATTTCAGTCTCACGCTCTAATTCAAACTATTTTTCATATTTAGAAGTCACCAAATTTCATTACAAAATTATTTACTATTTCCAATTTTTGATAGTAACAAAATATGTTAAATAACTAAAATTTGAGTCGTTAAATACCTGATAAATACTTGGTACTTACGGATTAGCTTACAGGTTCTTTGCAGGTTATCTATTACTTATTTACAGGTTATCTATGGTTAGAAACCATATTATAGAAATATAGTAATCAAAAAAGTTAATAAAGTTAAAAAGATCAAATGCTTTTTTTTTAGAAATAGTCTATTATTGGTTTTATTAGAATGCTGTTGCCCAATGTGGTTAGCTACCACTGAGATTGGTCTACTACTACTAGTAATGAAAAATATTTAAAATCACTGCAATCACTACTAAAATTAACTTTTTTTGACAACTATATTTTAATAATATGGTTTCTAACTAACCCTTAGATAACCTTCATTTTTAAGTAATACTTTTAGGCTTGTAAAGCATAAATGAAAATATGCAGAATATATTTCAGCAAGCAATATTTATTAATAAAAAGGTTAATATTATAAAAATCAATGGTAATTGTGAAGTTTAGGGGCCTCCTCATCGTTTTTTTTTTTTTTTTTTTTTTTTTTTCCCGGTGGTTCTATAACATATTTATATTTTATTTAGTTCTTATTTTATATTTAATAAGTGCTATGCGTTTCCGCTCACTACGCTCGCTCAGTTGGATCGACTGGAGTGTTGAAGGTTAGTTTACTACCAGCAACAACCAATAGAAATGTTAATGAGTTATGAATCACCGTTTTAATCACTACAGATACTTCACAAGTAACTGGAGAAGTAACAGGATGTGCTCTTCGAAAAAAGACCCGGATCTTGTTAATCTTCAAGGTCAATGGTCTCTTCAGAGTTAACATGGTGATGCTTAACTTTTCTAGCTCTCATCGATACTATATGGTGATGGAAACATCCACACCAGACTTTTCTAAGTTTCCATTATTATAATATTCGTGTACAGATTTTACTATCCTGGCTCAGGAAAGGGTTGAGTGACAATGAAAGCTAATGCCTTGAACGTCTGTGTGTAAGGTGTGTGGTCCATAAGAAGGCGTGGCTAGGACCCCGAACCTGTACAAACAACTCACAAGCAGGCCCTTCACGTATACCCCATCAACCTATTGTCAATATTCACACTGGGATAAGGTCCTCGGAGTACCTGTCCACCTTCATCAGGGATAATCATCGTCCTTCAGAGGATGTACTGATGAGGGTCTAGAGTGTGCACGAAACACGGAATATTAAAATAACCAAAGCTCCGGCAAAGACCTCCGCTGGGTAATTTGAGTACAATTAGAAGGGGTGCTGATGAATCGAAGCACGTACTGATGACACGACATTAAAACTGAATTTATTCCTGATGAGTAGTGATGTCGAAATATAACGTCATTAAGACCTTATGTTGCGTTATAAAGTACACACTCATCCAAAAAGGTTAAGCAATTCAGTTCAAAGAGAAACGCCAACTCCTAATCCCCCGAACATTGTCTCGCAAGATCAAAGTTGTTTTTTCTCAGCAAACGTATTCGCTTGATATTCCATTCTTCATCAGGGCTATATGGACAATATATAGTTAAGTAAAACTATAAACGTATATATTTAAATGTTAACGACCACTTATAAATCTGTAAGGTAAAGGACACCAAGGGTAACTGCCCCAATTATTGACACATCAAGGAAAAATTTCAGGCAATATTACAGTGTCATCCTTATTTATTAGCCAATCCACTTGCTTCAAAGGGGTTTATACTCGCCAGGATCTGTAGAATAAATTCAGCCTATTATATTAATTAAAAATGAATGATTTCAGAGGATTTTAGCCATAATAAGATGGTGACTTTTTTCACCAGTTATTGACAGGTAAAATCCAGTTATCGACATGGAAATGACCCAGTTATTGACAGGTCAAATCCAGTTATCGACATGGAAATGACCCAGTTATTGAAAGGTAAAATCTAGCTTTTGACAGGGAAAGGCACCAGTCATTGACTCAATTTCGATGAAGTAGAAACTATATATATATATATATATATATATATATATATATATATATATATATATATATATATATATATATATATATATATATAATTTATATACCCCCTGTTTATATGCTCAACAGTTTTTTGTTACTTAATACGCACATAAAAAAGTTTTAAATTCTATTTCCATGAGCTAACACATTGTTTATTGTTTTGACTATTCTCTTCATTAATTTTGTAGATATATTTTTTAGCTGAAGAAACCTGTCAAAGAGCATGCCTAAACGTCAAAAGTATAGATTTTTTTCCGAAAAAGGGGATCTTTTCTTAGCCGAAACCCAACTATTCCTTGAATTCAATTAGAATTTCCCCCAATTTGGAGAAACACATCAACGCAATCAAGAGCTGGAGTGTTTCTATTATCTTGTCTTGACATATTTGCATCCGTTTGTGAGTGGACGCCGAAAGACCTCACCCATACACAAACACCAAAGACGCCATAAACACGGGCTCGGCAGTCCTATACCACCGTGAAATCGCTGAATGTGGGTGCCTTTAGGTTCGCCTCAACTCCTCTTCAAAGGCTCTTACATTATGAATAGTGTTGTCTCTGATTTCTGAATAGCTTCTGAATACAAACAGATGGCTGTTTTACATGTGGGAATGGCCACGGTTAAACCCACCTTTACTCCAGGTGGAATTTAAAGTAATGTTATGTTTCTACCAATATTCATCGCTCTTCTATGCGCTTATCTAACGCTTACCTCAAACTTTCAATATCTACTTTAAAGCAGTAATATCGAGTTCAATTGAAGTTCTTTTGCTTTGAGTGATTAATGTTAAAAATTATCTCTTCATCCCTAGGCGTGGACGCTTTTCTTATGAAATAAAGGAAGACACGAAACTACTTCCCTGACATTCGGAACAATTTTAACATAATTTCGCTGCCCCTTTACAAAAAAATAATATTTGCTTGAACAAGATGTTTATTACACTTGAAACCTAGTAATATTCAATAAGTTCGTGCACATTAAATGCGTGTAAGGGATTCGCTATAACTTATTACTTCGAATCAGAGTTGGGCAAACGTTAGCGCGCGCTAATACCTAATACCTTCCCGCTAATTTAGCGGTACTGATAAGAGCCTGCGCTAACGATTAGCGCATAGCGACGGCAGTGCGCTAATCGCTAATTCATTTAAAATGTTTAAATATCTTTGTAGCTAACTAGGAGGAATATTGAAGGTGGAATAAAAAAAGGATATTGAAGGTGGAATAAAAAAAGGAAGAATAGGAGGAATATTGGAAGAATAGGAGAATAGGAGGAAGAATAGGAGATATTCCTCCTAGTTAGCTACAAAGATATTTAAACATTTTAAATGAATTAGCGATTAGCGCACTGCCGTCGCTATGCGCTAATCGTTAGCGCAGGCTCTTATCAGTACCGCTAAATTAGCGGGAAGGTATTAGGTATTAGCGCGCGCTAACGTTTGCCCAACTCTGCTTCGAATAACATTTCGAACCATTCGACGCTTACCTTCGATTCACTAATGAATTAGTCAGTCTGTCAATTTTTGTGAACATCGAAAGCATATAAGTACCCACTGAATATTAATACGAACATGCTTCGTTATATTTTTATTTTTGTGCGCGAATCTTCCAGATATGCAGCGATAAAAATTAACACTTTACACGGTAAACATACTATTAGTGTAAGGCCCACCCAGAAATAGTTTAAAACATTTTAAAGTTGAAGAAAGCAGAATTTATAAAATATATATTTCCGATATAGAACTATTCTAAGAACTAGTAGATAGGTAGGTAACTGAAACAAAATAGAAAAAAAAAAAGTCAGTCACGCAGGAGTTGCATAACTAAGCCCTTTCCTTAGAATTGGGTAGTGTCGAGTGCATTCCCGAATAATTCGCTTAAAATAACCTAGATAGATAAATAAAATAAAAACATAAATAGTTCTGCTCTTTTGAATTTATTATGAGCACCTGTTTCAATCATTACTTTTGTAATTAATTTTCTTCCAGAGTTTTGTGTATGTGGGGTACTACACAACGTAATAAATACACAAAGCTTCACATTTTCGTCTACTTATCTTGATGAATAAAATATAATAAAAATTACGACTGGTATTGGCAAATAACTACTTTGGCTCCAGGGTAACCCCCCCCCCTCTCCTAATGAACCAATTTAGTGTATTTTTAAAACACATTTTTCTCTCCAGTTGATCACAGTGAATACCAAGTTTCGTTGAAATATAACAAAAATTACGACTGTTATTGGCAAATAACTACTTTGGCTCCGGAGTAAACCCCCCCCCCTCCAGGTGGACCGACTATTTTGGAAAACGAACTCGTTCAATCGTTTGATGGGGGAATACTATATACCAAGTTTCGTGGCGAAAAAACAAAAACTCTGGCCTGTATCGTGTTAACGCACACATATTTAACTCTCTCTCTCTCTCTCTCTCTATATATATATATATATATATATAAATTTTAACTGGGGTCATTTTTGGTGTCTACTAGGTAGATACCAAAATCTATCTATGTCGAATACATTTTTCAAAAATTTCGTTATGAGTGCAACCTTAATAGCTACTTTCCTTCGGAGGAAAGTGCTAAAAAAACTAAAATTTATTCGATCCAGTGTTACGGCCATAATAACCCATTCATCACTTTCGTTTATTGTGATAACACTCTACTAGTGACAATCAAAGGGGCGCGCGGTACTTATTAAAGAAAAGCCGCGTTTTTGATTCCCCCCGATTTTTCCAGAAACTTAAGACGGCGTGTTTCGCAGGAATATTCAAAACTTCGTTCGGGCGTGCAGCGACATGTTTCGACATCCTAAGCCAATATTTAGTTAAGTTTAGACACTAGAACTCGTTAGTTTGTAAGAACCAATAAACTCGCAATTTAGAATAATTATGAGTTTTCTCATTGACATTTTAGAACAGACCCTTAACTTACCTTTACTAAAATATGCATATTGTGGGGAAAACTAATATCTATGCCATGATACACCCTATCTAGAAGACATACTTGAACCATCTTAGAAACGATCGGTCGTAGACTAACAATATTGAGGCATATCTCCAGGATTTCAAGTTTGAACACCCCTGTTCTACAGCAATGGCATTCAAAAGCTACTTGTAAGATGGCGAGATATCGTAGATAGTGAAGAAAAGTATATCATTGATTACAAATTAAATTGTGTATTATTTACACAATTTAAAAATTTTCCTAAAATGCACACGAACGTTTTGACGAACCTTATTAGTGTGTATGTTTACATTTTTTTTTTTTTTTAATATATATTTATTTTATGAGTAACCGTAACTATAACGACTTGCTCAGAACAATCATTACATATATACATACAATTATATTATTATATATGTGCATATAAACACATTATAGCAAAGATGACATGGTTGGGATTCGGCTAAATAAACCTCAATATGATTTTGTTTTAAAAAATCTATATTTCGGACGTTTCGGCTACTCATTGGTAGCCTTCGTCAGCTAAAATGACAAAAAAAGAAATTAATACAAAAACAAAAAAAAGTTTATAATTGTGATAGGTAACAGAACTATAAATACAATTAACTTATAAAAGAGCATATCGTCTTAAATTCTTAGAATGAGTAGAATGAAAAAATAAATAGGTACAATAATTGATTTTAATAGTAATTAGTAACATTAATTGATTTTACAAAGAAATAAGAAACTACATACCATTGACAAATTCTCTCAATGTCCTCAGATAAAACCAACATTATAATTTGCACCGACTCGGAAAGCACGCTAAAGAGTTAAAGAGGAAAATGTACCCCAGACAATTCTATTCGTACAAAATACAAAAATATTGCAAAGAGCTTGGCGACATGGGCAAAACAGTTACCTTCATTTGGGTTCCGGCGCACGTAGGAGTCAGGGGAAATGAAGCGGCCGACAAGGCAGCAAAAAATGCCCACCAACTAAGCGAAACAACACCGACAATGCTTACCCACAAAGAGCTGTCCAAACCACTGTTAAGTAAAATTAAAGAAGACTGGCAAGATATGTGGATGGAGTTGCCTGAAATTAAGCTCAAAATGATTAAAAGAAACACCAAAAAATGGAGCTCATCGACCCTAGACTGTCGACGAGAAGAGGTAATCATTGCCAGGCTAAGACACGGACACACAAGACTCACCCATGCCTTCCTTCTGAATAGACAAGAACCACCGAACTGTGAAGTATGTAATGAACGGTTAACAGTTCGACATATTTTTGAGCACTGTATGAAATATACCGACATACTTCAAAAGAACAATGTTCCTCAAAATCTAATGGAAGCACTAGGGGATGACACAAAAATAATAAAAAACGTCATCAAGTTCATTAAAGATGCTAACTTGTTTGCAGAAATATAAGATAAGTTAAAGATAAGTTTATGTTCATGTACGTATAAGTTAATATATGTATAAAAAAAAATAGTTGTATTTTGAACGGTTAGATTTAATGTAAGGAATACTTGTAAATACATATATTTAGGTGTAAGTGTAAGAATGTATGTATGTGTATGAGTATTTATATGGGTGCATATATACATATGTATGTGTGTGTGTATGAGTGTGCGTGTTTATAAATGTGTATATGTGCATATATACATATGTGTGTGTGTGTATATGTACGTATATATATGTGGATGCGTATGTGTGTGTACGCATGTGTATATGTATATGTAGAAGTAGTATAAGTGAAAAAAGAAAGGAATATAGCATCTAGTGTTTAAGTGCTTTAATTTAATGAGAAAAAAATAAATAAGTTGTGTACATTTATATGTAATTCTATTGAAAAAAAAAAGAAAAGAAAAAAATGAAAAAAAAAATAAATAAAAAAAATAAATAAAAATAAATAAATAAATAAAATAAAAAATAAATTAAAATAAAAATATATATATATACTAAATAAATAAAAATAATTAAAAAAAATAAATAAAAAAAAATTAATAAAAAAAATAAATAAAAAAAAATAAAAAAATAAATAAAAATAATAAAAAGTTAGATATATTTTGTACGGTTAGATTTAAGGTAAGGAATACTTGTAAATAAATATATTTAGGTGTAAGAGTATAAGTATATATATGCATATATGTGTGTGTGTGTGTATATGTGTATGAGTGCGCGTGTTTATAAATATGTATATATGTATGTATGGATGTGTGTGTGTATGTATGTATATATATATATATATATATATATATATATGTATATATATGCATGTGTGTACATGTATGTATGTACGTATATATATATATATACATATATATATATATATATATATATATGTATATATATATACATAGAAGTAGCTATAAGTGAAACAGAAAGGAATATACCATCTATTGTTAGCTTTAAATTAATGAGAAAAAATAAATAAATAAATAAGTTGTGTACAGTTATATGTTACTCTAATAAAAAAAAAAAAAAAAAAAAAAAAAGGAACAGAATGTGCTTACATATTTCATGAGATTTATTAGTTAAAAACTAGGTTTAATTAAAAAAACAAAAGGTTCATAGGACGATTAAAACAGTAAGTTGTTCGTCCTTTAATTCATTCCATTCCATTCCATTCCAATGACAAATATAGTAGCTAATAGTAACATTAATTTACAAAGAAATAAGATACTACATACTAATGGAAATGCCGAGCGGCAGAGGAAGACCAAGGTTGGCAATTAAGTAACCATTGTGAAAGTGTCTAAGGAAAAAGGAATCTACTGGGGTATATGTAACTGAAAACAGCAGGTCAAGGATCAAAAGGCATGTTTATGACATTTTTATGACAGGAAAGGAGAAAAAGGTGTTAATGGAAGGATACCCAAGGGGCATGGTAAAAATCTAGGTGGGAGGTCGGGAGAGTATTTGGAAAATATTAGCGCACATAGGAGAAATGCCTTGTTGGTCAGTTTTGTAGTTTATATTGTTTTTGTTTAAGTTTATGTGTACACATTCCGAGATCTGTAGTCTTTTTCTGTTTCGTTGTGTAGAAAGAATTTTCGTGTCGTCGAAGTTAAAAGTGTGTTTTTGTGTAATGGCGTGTTTTGCAAGTGCAGATTTATCTATTTCTTTATTAGTGATGGTTCGTTTATGTTGTGTAAGACGTGAGTGAATGTCATTTATGGTTTCTCCTATGTATACACCATTACAGGAAGGGGTTTGGCAAGGTACTTGGTACCCTCTATACCAAACTCAAAGATCCCATCCCTTTTGAACAAACCACCCGTTGTGTTTACCAAGTCCCTTGCCAAACCCCTTCCTGTAATGGTGTATACATAGGAGAAACCATAAATGACATTCACTCACGTCTTACACAACATAAACGAACCATCACTAATAAAGAAATAGATAAATCTGCACTTGCAAAACACGCCATTACACAAAAACACACTTTTAACTTCGACGACACGAAAATTGGAAAGGGCCACAATCTGTAATATTTTTTAATTACTTTAAGTTTTAATTAATTGTCCGTGATTCCCCTTCGTTACGGAATCCCATAAATATAGGTATTTATAAGTCTGTATATCAGTATATACATACACACACATATATATATTCTTGCATTTGGAAAGGGCAATACAGTAAAGTGTGTCTTATACAAATTTAAGACTAGATTTGTCACAACACTTTGACTCGTTTGTCAGTGGAGAGCGGCCGTATCAAACTGGGTGTACGATTGAACAATCGTATAACAATATCACACTAAGTCCACAAAGTTTGTAAAATATTAAAAACTGAAAAGCACTTATTTTTATGAAAACACAGAAGCTCGTTTCAAAATAATAAAGCCCTGTCTTCAGTTGAATAGCCACCAATACAACGAGGCTGTAAAATTTGTCCCAACACTTTTTACAAGACCATTCCACTTTATGGGCCGTAGTGAATGTCATTGGGCGGAGAAGGAGGCCCTAAATGATTTGGAAGGATCCAGGGGGGCGGATCCGGTACCCTAACAGGGGGGCAAGGATGCTCGAGACCCCAGGTCAGTAAATTAAGGATTAGGCTAAAGGCATTAGCATAATCTCGACTTAGTGTGGGTCGCTCGCTCCATTCACCTCCCCCTGGGTCCACAACCAGGGAACTCTTCCATTCGAATATCCGTTCGATAATATTGGACGAGCAGACGGTAACTTGGTCCACTAACATCTCGAAGAATGTTCAAGTTATAAGGATATGCAGAAGATGTCGGGTTGATGATTCCTGCGTTCTGTAAGAATTTATGTTAAATTTTTAATAAACTTCAATTTCCCAAACCATCTTTACAAGTAGAGGTATTTCAAAGGGATGTATACTTGGTCTGGTATTAAACAGTTCTGGACTCATGAAACAATTTCAGAAAAATGTCTTCAATGGTTCGTCGTCAAAGCGACGCTATATATATATATATATATATATATATATATATATATATATATATATATATATTCCGCTCAATGTTTCTTCACTATATTTTCGAAAAATTTTGTTATTGGTACAATCCAATCCACTCTTTTTTGCGTTTTATTTCGCAGGAATTCCACCCTGCTTTCTCAGACTTGCGTAAATATTTTCTTTGAGGTTTTTATTCTTCTTTTTTTTTATTTTCATAATAATAAGAAGTATTATTAAAAAATATATATAAAATATGGACGTAATATAACTGTAACGTCATATAAATGTATATATATATATATATATATATATATATATATATATATATATATATGTGTGTGTGTGTGTGTGTGTCAGGGCCGCCACATCTCAGAGCCTGGCCGAGGACCAGATCACGGGCCCCCCTTCTGAGAGCAGGGCCCCCACTTCTCAGAGCCAGACTGAAAATTCTAGTACTTTGCTATAGGACTTTGGACACTTTAAAATTATTTTCATCTTAAGTTTTCAGCTAAATGAGAATAAAAGCCGACAATCGGTGCAGCAAAGGTCATTTTCGGTACTTGTTGTTTTATTACGACTCCTAATGAAATATACTATTCTGGGACTGCACTTGTCTTGACGTTTATGTACATAAAAAAAAATATAGATCCCATTGCAATAAATATAGGCTACGCCCGTCTATATTTCTAAATCCCATTCTTTTTACAAGCTCATAACCTGTACATTTATTTCCAATTAGCGAGGCCCGGCCCGGGACAACTGTATTCGGCAGTCCTCCCCCCAAGTGGCGGCCCTGGTGTGTGTGTGTGTTATTAAATAACTATATAAACAGGAAAATTAAAACACGAGGTCTCCACCATAATTATTTATGAATTTAAGCGACACTTTCCGAATGACTGAAGATGAAGCAGCTGAAGCCGAAAGCGTCGCTAACATTATATCGCCGTTCCGGAAGAACAATGGGATAACTGCAAAAATGAGTCAAATGCAAATAAGTCATGGACATGGCTCCACTCGGGACCACCAGAGAAAATACGACAGAACAACAGACAGAAAATTTGTCTTCTAGAACAATAAACAATTTTTAGAGATACAATGACTTGATTGCACTTAGGGTGATCCTAATCCCTGGTAAATGAAAGTAAAATGTTTATTCTACATACACTCAATAGAGCTTTTGTGACTAATATTTGAAGGAAAAGTCACCACTCCTAGAGGGAATCGAATTTTAAAAACAATCCCATCAATATTACTACAAGCGCTACCGGTGGCTTCTAAATAAGATGTCGAGACGTAATGAGACCTTGTGATTCCAGTCAGCCCTTGTGAAGTGTCATGGCGGAAAACTCCCAGAGTACTGAGCAATGCAGGTGTGCGCTGCATATCCAACATCTCGGGGCTAATTAACAGTGAAGGAAGGTAGTTGCCTAGCCGAGAGGACTACGAAGTGGACGGTAAGAACCATCTCGCTGGAGATGTTGGAAGAATCAACAAGAAACTTCCCGGCCCTGACTAATGCATGAACAAACCCAAGATGCCGACAAAGGATCGACCACCGCTGAGGTACGCCGGGGGTAAACAAACCCTTCTTCTGTTCTTCGAATTCACACGTTCCGGGGAAAATCCTCGCTGTTTGTCTTCGGGGAAAAACATTTTGAGGCAAGAGTTGGGGAATTTTATGAGGTTTATGACTCTCAATTATTGTAACACTCAAGAAAATGTCTTAAACACTAATAAATGTTTTAATAAAGCCGAATTAGCAATAGACAGAGTCCATTTTGTTTTTTTCAGCGCACAACATAACGATATCACTTTGCCCTGTCAATATCCAAACATTATCCTATTCAAAAACAGTAAAATATCTTTATATGTTAAATTAAATTTTACCACTCATGTCATTAATCAAGTTAAAAAGCTACAGGATAGCCCAGTATATAAAGGCTTCAAAAGGGGTCGAGCTAACAATAATTCCCCCACAAATTTTTTTTTTCTAATATCCTTAGGTATGGTGTGAGTATGCTGAAACCAAGTTTTCCAACTCGAAAGCCGGGGTGAGGACATTTGGCAGGCGATAAACCACGAAATTGTAGCACTTTTTTCCGTTTTTCTTCATTCATTTAAAAACCGTTGATTTTGGGTAAAATAACTTTAAATAGGGAGTAAAGAACATCAAATTTTGCGTCAATTGAACTTATCGAAGTCCAAATTTGGCCTGGTAAAAGTGCCGCAATCGCTAGCCAAAAAACAACAATGTTTTCCAATTTTGCGAGAAACTGTGGTGAGCCTACTTTTAACGAGCTACAGCTTGGATTCATCAATTCTTTTGATGCACCCTCCGCCCTAAAAGTTAAAGATCATCAATAACTGAGTCAAAAAATCACAAAAACTAATAAATTTTACCAATATTAAAATTTTTAAGTCACTAAGGAGGCAAAATGAGAATTAGTGACATTTTCATTTCATCGACATTTTGGCCGAATTAATGTTAGCTTAAACACCTCTATCTATGTGAGGTGCCTAACAAACACCTCTATCTATGTGAGGTGCCTAACAAACACCTCTATCTATGTGAGGTGCCTAACAAACACCTCTATCTATGTGAGGTGTCTAACAAGCACCTCTATCTATGTGAGGTGCCTAACAAACACCTCTATCTATGTGAGGTGCCTAACAAACACCTCTATCTATGTGAGGTGCCTAACAAACACCTCTATCTATGTGAGGTGCCTAACAAACATTATTGACATTGTTAAACAGGTACTCTCATTTATATCTTATAAATAAAATACTTATTTATTGCTTATATATTAGATCAATTATTTGTTACGCAAAATGATCCAAAATTTCCGAACAAACTTTAAAAATGCCCTCAAAGGTCCCTGAAATGAGTAACATCCCTGCTCGAACCCACCATCTCCCGCGTGAAAATCCAAGTCGTTAGCCACTAGACCACGGGGCGAACCTCGTCTCAATAATTATCTACAAAATCTTTTTTCGGCATTAGGTTCCAATAACTTCTTGATCTTCAAATAATGAAAGAAAATCATGGGTTTTCCGTCGATGGCGAAATATTTTAGACGACAAGTGTGGAGAATTTCCTTCGACCCTATTTCTCACTTGAGCCTAATGCACCGATGTTCAATTCATGAATTATTAATGGTATGTCGACAGGCTATTGAGAAAATGGCAAAGGGCGGCGAAGAGAATACGATTTGAGAAGTTTAATTCGCTGGCCATTCACTCTTATCGAGGCGCGAATAACGGCGTCACTTAGTGGAGGTTGATCCTCGTTAGTGACGTCATCGTATGCATCCAAAGAGGTCGAAACCTTCAATCAGTCTCTCTTCAACCTCTAGTAAACTTTTTAGAACTCTAAAAGGGTAATACCACCTTGTGCGATCAAAATCAAAGTCACTTTCTTGAAATTATAAATAACAAATAAATCAATATTTTTCAATTCTTTATATCAAACGTTTTACATGAGATATTAAAATATCCAAAAAAATATGTTTCAATTCTTTGAAAAAAAAAAGTGGCATTGTTGTGTCTGACAAACGGAAACTCTCTTTTTTCACGGGTGATAGTCTGCAGGCGGCAATTGTTAATCTAGATCGAAAAATTAAAATTATTTCAAAAGAAGAAGGTTAAATCTAGTAAATTAATTAGGATTTTTAAGAAATATTAATTTTTTTGAAAATGGTGGAGTATAATTTATTTTCTATTAAAAAATCCGTCGAATATAGGTCATGAAATTGTTATAATTCAAAGAATCGAAAAATCCTGCGTACGTTTCTAGCAAATATCACGAGGAAGCTGCAGTTAAAATGTGAAGTTGTTCGGGCAAAAATTGAAGACGCCAGAGTATCGCCCGTTTGGAAAAACATATGTAGTTTTGAGAAAACGACTTTAAAGTTTAATGTTCTGAAATGTTCATGTCTTTCCTATTGACTTTTTTTTCATACTTTCTCGTAATAAAGATAAAAAATGGGGTTTAATTTTGAAATGTATTAAAGAAGGGCCAAAAAGAAATTTACCAATTAAAAAGGGACCAATCGAAGCTCGCTCAAAATTTTTTTTTTTTTTTTTTTTTTTTTTTTTTTTTTTTTTTTTTTTTACGGCGCATCTACTTCTAGGTCATTAGCGCCGACATCCAGGGTGCAGCGAGGAATTTTCCCAGCGAGCCTTGAGATGAGAAAATTCCTGCCGGAGGTGGGAATCGAACCCACCATCTCCCGCTTATGAATCCAGCGCGCTAGCCTCTAGACTACGGGAGACCCCCGCTCAAAAAATTATCTTCAAATCAGCACCGCGTTCATTTGGAATGGGAATTTCACCCGGAAAATCGTATTTTTGGCTCATTTAAAAAATGTTTTTCACATAAACACTTTTGGATATAATTTTTGATTAGTTAAGGAAGAATTTTAGCCCTTAAAAAAAAAGTTACAAGGTAGCATTACCCCTTAAGACACAAAGTTATTTTCCTAAAAGGAATTTGGAAGGAATAAAAAATTAAACAACGGGCTTAAAATTGTTGCTTTGCTCTGTGCTTTGCCAGCTTGTATACCCTGTTTACATCCCTTTAACCTCAGGTGTTTGATTTCTTCGCTAAAGGTGTTTGATCCCACTACGCTCTACTCTGTAAATACCTTAAGTCATTTCTTTCATTTCCCCGATTTTGAAAGAACCACTAATTAGCATTCTAGGAACGACAGCTACTTAGCAAAGTATGATCATATGTAAACTAATGACCAGGCACTTCTTTTTAACTTGCTAATGATGCCTACTTGTGAGCTCATATTTGCTCAAAGGGGAAAACATTGATCCTCTTAATGCATTATCATTACATTTTGCAAAATAAATGGTCGAATAAATAAGGAAGAGTTCGAATATTGTACTATTTGATTAACTAAGGAGATTGTAGAACTAAGGAGGCCGATTGTAGAAGAACAATGTACCTTTTCACGTGATTCCTCTCTCCCTCCGTCATGGGAATATAAAAGGGGCTGCAGCCTCCCCCCCCCCCGAAATCGGTAAAAATTTACTATAAAAACCTTAAAAATAAATTAAATAAAATTACTTAGTTCAGAAAAAATACTTTTAGCACTTTCCTCCGAAGGAAAGTACCTATTGAGGTTGCACTCATGACGGAAGTTTTGAAAAATTTCTTCGAATCTTTATCGATCCTACCTGGTAGACACCGAAAATGACCCCCGTTAAAATTTATATATATATATATATATATATATATATATATATATATATATATATATATATATATATATATATATGTCTGTTAACACGATAGCGGCCAGAGTTTTTGTTTTTTCTTCATGAAACGTTCATATAGCGTTCAAATAGCAAACGATTGAACGAGTTCGTTAACCACCAAAATCGGTCCACCGGGAGGGGGGGGGGGGTTTACCCCGGACCCAAAACACTAATTTGACCATACCAGCCGTAGTTTTTGTTATATTTCAACGAAACTCGGTATTCGTTATTTTGATCTAAAGAGAGAATTCCGTTGTAAAAATAAACTAAATCGGTTCATTAGAAGGGGGGGTTTACTCCGGACCCACAATACCAATTTGCCACTGCCAGCCGTAATTTTTGTTACATTTTAACGAAACTTGGTATTCGTGGTGGTAATCAACAGAGAAAAATGGGTTGTAAAAATAAACTAAATCGGGTTATTTGGAGGGGGGGTTCACTCCGGACCTAAAGTACTAATATACTCATAACGGTCGTAATTTCTGCTGTATTGTAAAGAAATGCGGTATGCGTCGTGGGTATCTCATGAGAAAGAAGTGTTGTGAAAATGAAGTAAATCGGTCTATTGGAAAGGAGGGTTTACTTTAAAGTCTGTTTCATTACAATTAGCCAGCCAGACGTAGGTTCGCAATGGTGCCACAAGGAGCGCTATCTCCCACTATGGGGACTGTATCCTGTTCCTGCGTCAGATCAAAAGACGGAATGTGAAGTTTTTGTGTATTTATTAAGTAGTACAGTATCATGTATTAACATAACTCTGGAAGCAAATTATTTACAAAATTAATAATTGAACAAGCCTCATAAGAAATGTAAATTAGCAGAACTATTCACGTTTTTATTTTATTTATATAAGCTATTTACAGCAAATTATTCAGTATTGTAGTCTACACTAAAAAAATTCTGAGGAAAGTGCTTAGTTATGCAGCTGATGCGTGACGGACTTTTTATTGGATGTAATAGCGTTTTAGTTGGCTAACTATTCCAAGTTCTAGATTGTTGATATTCCATACCCCCAAATGTTCTCAGCCCACCCCCCCGAAATCTTCCCAGCCCCTCCCGAAATGAATTTCTATATTCGCCCATGCCCATCAACATTTCCCCATCAAAATTATAAGATACTTCCAGACAAGCTGGAAACTTGAAATTTGTCAGCATGATAGACCTTAGGCTGATATTAAAGGTGGAAATGGAAAAAGTTGTGTTCGGCACCGGACAGTGAGGCCAAACGACTTTTTTTTTTATGTTTCAAAACAGGCTACGGCCTCCAAATCTTAACCGATTTCAATGCATTTTTTTTTTTTTTTTAAATAAAAGCTAATAAAATTTAAAACAACTTTGTCTGGCCAGACTTTAATTCCCCTCTTTATTAAATTACGTGTAAATAAGTCACAAACTTTTACAATTGAACATAAAATAATATTACATATATTTTTCATCAGACTTAATATCAGCTCTGATAGCGTTGATATTAAACATTTAAATCCAGATTAGTCATGGAGAAAATCAAAATCAATTTTCAAATCATTCAAAAATCATATTATTTTAATTAATCTCATTGTTGAATTAAAATAAATTTACGTTTTGAAGATGTCAGTCTGATATTTTCCAAGTCTACTCCGGTTTTTAATGTTTATTTGCAACGATATCAGTGCTGATTAAAAGTTAGATGAAAAATGAAATATTATTTTATGTTTAATTTTAAAAGTTCGTGAATTTTTACACGTATTTTAATAAACAGGGGAAACAAAAAACAAAAATCTTGCCAGACAAAGTTGTTTTAAATTCTATTAGCTTTCATGTTAATAATATTGCATTGAAATCGGTTAAGATTTGAAGGCTGTAGCCTTTTTTGAAACACGATAAGTCGTTTGGCCTCACTGTGCACTGCCACAGTACGGGGGTGTTTGTTTTGTACTTGTACCATCGGAAACCAATCAAGTGGGATTTCAAATGAATCGTCTCAGTAAGGAAAACCTAAAACTAAAAGGAAAATCCGAAAATATAGAGAAGTATAGTTAGGGTCATTCCCCTGAGCTTTTCGTATACACGCAAAAATATGCCCTGATATCTCCGCTTCCCTAAAATGAAAATGTAACCAGACATTATTAATAGGATACTCCTTTAAATTCAATTATGAAAAGTCCTGATATCCCCCTCAAAAAACTAATGTTGAAAAAAAGAGACCAAGTTCCAGGTCCCTCCCATAAACATCTAGATTTTAGGCCCTTAATACCTTGTCAAGAAACCTAATAATACCCTCTCATTTATTTTTGCATTTCCAACTTGGCAGTTTTCGTTAAATGTTGGCTGCTATAACGAACGTATTTATTATATAATTTCTGGCATTTAAAGATTCAGGCACTTAGGGTTATTGTAAACTCATTGATGACTTAAAACGCTCGGTTTTGTATGAACTCTGTGTAAATCAAAATGGCCATCATTTAACGAAAACTGGCCAAGTTGGAAATGTACAAATAAGTGAGAGGGCGATATTAGGTTCTTGACAAGGTATTAAGGGCCTAAAACTAGGACCATTCGAATGCTTACTAAATGCTCTACAAAAACCGTTCTAAAGCATTTTTTATGGGGCGATGTCAATCGGAGAAATAAGAGCTTAAAACCTCGAAAGTGTTTGTTTTGTTCTTCTGAACGGGGTTTTGTCTCAGTTTAATTCACTTTTTAATTGGTTGGTTCTTGTTTGAAATTACATTTAACAGTAAAATAAATATGTTAGTAAAACAAGGTAAGAAAATATGAAACGTATTAATAATAGTGCTTTCCTATAGCGAACGTTGAGATGGCGGGGGTGTAACTTCTGCTTAGGATACTGCCTGTTGTGGAGCCTTAACTCTTCCTTCTTTTTGAGATATTAGTGTATATTTGTCATAAAAAAAAAAATCACTTCCGTAACAGGCCACAAGGGCCCAGAGGGGCAGATACTGTAAAGTTATCTAATTCTTGACTATATGGCACACTACAGAGATAGTGTGGTCAGTAATATGCCCCGGCCACCTGATTTTTCCCTTTGCAGGTACCCCCTAATGAATTAAAGGCTGGGTGAGCCTAGGGACGAACTGGGACTCCAAATCCAACCCTCTAACAACGACACTAGAAAATAAAAATCTTTAGCGACCTGATAAAACCTAATAAAATGATACAACAATAAAGAAATGTTTCAAGCGAAATATGCTAAAAACATTTTAACAAGAGTTATATGCGGAATATGACTGATAGATACTTTAGAAATAGGTGTCAACATTTTTTTCTTTTTTTTTTTTTTTTTAGTTGTAATTGCAGGCACTTTAGTGTATCCACACAATGTGAACTCGTATAAAACGACCTAACTGTTTATTAAAATTTCTATATACTACATAATGAACAGCAAAAACGACCTAACTGTTTATTAAAATTTCTATATACTACATAATGAACAGCAAAAACGACCTAACTGTTTATTAAAATTTCTATATACTACATAATGAACAGCAAAAACGACCTAACTGTTTATTAAAATTTCTATATACTACATAATGAACAGCAAAAACGACCTAACTGTTTATTAAAATTTCTATATACTACAAAATGAACAGCAAAAACGTTTTTTATACTGAAAATCGGCTCCCGAATAATAGAACTTTTGTTTTTTGAATGCCGAGACCACACAAGCCTAATTTATTAAAATACAGTCTTCACCCTCACTCCCATATGTGATTCTAGCAAATAGATTGTACAAAAAAAAACTATTGAGTTATTATTTCAGATAAGAGAATAACAAAAAAAAAATAAAATAAGACGGGGAAAGAAAGAACTGAGGATTAGAGGCCATCAGAAGAAAATGGTAGGTTGTTTTTTTGAGAGGGTCATTTCTACCTCACCTTACGAAGTGCCGTCGATTCTGTATTTGGAAGATGGGAGAGTGACTCACGCTGGCCAAAGAACTCACAGAGCCTGCCAATAAAAACCTCTTTGTATTTATGGCGAACCAAAAAAAACACTAAGCTTTCTTCTACTGGTCTGAACCACCCGCAAAGCGGTTTCCATGGAGCTCCTGAAGTAGCTTTGCCATACTGTAATAATTTCTCCCATTTTATTGTTTGCTTTAAAAATATATATATTTTTAATTGCTTTTCAAAACTAACTGTACCAATAAAGTCTTGAAATGATATGTTTTTCCAGCTTAACTATTTATTCTCTGTCATCATATTCCCAGCTAGGGAAGCAGTCGGAGAAGTAGCCCTCATAAGACTTTGAACAGAAAACAAGAAAAGCATATTGATTATTAAGATGCATTAGGGAGTGATTTATCATAACAAAAAATAACTTCTCTCCTTGATCAAACTTCTATATATGGAAAACAATTTATTTCCCTACAGAAATTATTTTCGTGTACTTCTTTTCCTAAATTCATTTCAAAACAATATCGGCTGATTAATCTGGTTATTCAGCTAATATTCTTACAACCAGCATGGCCAATACTTGGATGGGTGACCACCAGAAGTGGAAACTTCCCCTTAAAAGTGTAATAACAAACTAAGTGAACATACTACCATTGGCCAAACAAGCAGGATTGTTTTCATAAAACATTGTTTTCATTGGTCTCAATCACTGCAATTTAGTTTTTAAAATTAAGCAATTTTTAGTGTGATCCAGAAACAATGGCATTAATTTATTAGAAAATCTCACATGATGGCTTAAACTTAAAATGCCTAAAAACAAAAAAAAAAAAAAAAATTGATTAGTATTTAATAAAACTATTTGAATAGAAAAATATAATTTTTGTTTAACATAGTACTATTAAATTATTTTAATTAAGGGTTTCTTAAAAAAGAGTGTCTACAGTGTAAATCTCTTTTATCACTTTTTGTAGGAATGTAGTTATTGAGGTTGCACTCATTACTGAATTATTAAACAAATTTTCAAATCTGTATCAAGCCTGCCTACTAGATACCGAAAATGAACCTTGTTAAAATGTATATATGTTAATTGCCAGAGATTTTGTGTTTTAGTCACAAAACTTGGTATACAACATTCCCCTAGCAAACAAGTACGTTAAACAGAAAAATTAGTCCACCTGGTGAGGGGTTTACTCCTAGCCCAAATTTTCTTATACTGCACATAATTATTGTTATATTGAAACGTAACTCAGTAAACGACATGGACATAGACAAAATTATCTTGTAAAAATAAACTAAGTCGGTCCACCTGAAAGGGGGGCTTACAAAATTTCCTTTTACCGGTCATAATTTCAAAATTCGGCATATATCGTGGGCATTTAAACTCAAAGATATATTTTAAAAAGTAAACTAAATTGGTTCACTAAAAGTTAGTGTTTACTCTGTATTATGTTAGTGTTTACTCTGTATTATGTTAGTGTTTACTCTGTATTATGTTAGTGTTTACTCTGTATTAAGCTGCCCAACTCGCTTGGGCATTGGTTGTTATCTATGTTAGTGCCTAGGGGCACTGTTATCAGTTTTTGCTGTTCATTGTAATTATAAAAGAACAAAACTAGTCATGTATTTTGATTTATATAGGTTATTTTAAGCAAATTATTCAGGAATGGAGTGTACACTACCCATTTTCTGGGATTTGATGGACTTTTTGTATAATAATTCTGCCTATGAAGTGTTTTTGTGTATTAGACCATCAGGGGGGTAGTTTTCAACCTTGAAATCGAGTTAGAGCAGATATCAAAAAATACTTTTTCTTTTTTTTTAATGTGCTAATTGCATGCAAAATTACTTTGATTCGGCGAGTAGAATAGCTGGAATGAAAAAAAAATACCAGAAAAGTTATCATCTCAATCTAAAGAGTCTAATGCAACTGAAGACAATTTAATTTATAATTTTGTATTTTGAGAAAAGTTTGTGTCATCAATCACTTATAAATCCAAGACATTTCAAGTTCCTTATCATCTAGAAGAGAGTAAACATACATGGGAAGTCAGCTTTTCAGCTAAGAAAATAATCACCAATATAATCTTTCAATTTTATTTTTTGATTAATACAAATTTATTTACAAATGTACATTTATGATTTTTCTTCATAAAGAATATGACTATACAATTATATACATGAGCAGCAATAATCACAGAAATTCAAATTTTTGAACTTGTTGATATATATATTTGTAGTAATAATTTAATAAACTTACAATTAGTCATGCCATTGAGAATAATATTAAACAATTTGTGAACATTTTGGTTCCCTTATCTTTTCTTTTAAGCTTTTCAACAAAGAATCTGTGCTTATTAGAATTATTTTTATGACATTAAAAATTGAAAAAAGATCATTTTTGTCTTAGGAGTGAGCCATAAACTGTGTAATGGAAAGTAGAACATGCCACATGCGAGAATTGCAGTTGAGTTGAGAATTTAGAAAAATTATGATAAAAAAACTAAAATATAAAGTACCATTGAAATTAAATAAAACCTACGTTTCCATTGTAAACAAAAATAAATACACTTAACATTAAATTAAATTAAATCAATTGTTTTCCTAATAAGAAGCCTTTGTTGTAAGATAATAAAAAAAAACTATAATTTTATAACAGTTTATGAACATATATGTTTTGATACAAACATACCAATATTTGGCATTAAAAAAAAAAATGAAAATTCTTTATAAACCCAAAAAACACAAAAAAATTTGTTTGCTTTGTTTAAACAATTTTTTTTATTCAACTCAAATGATTTGACTTTCCTTTCTATATGCCTTTTGAGTACAAAAAAAAAAAAAAAAAAATGAAAATATTTAATAGTGTATGATTACTATGACTCATATAATTTAGTAATAATTGTCTTCAGCCATTTAATTAGTATTTTTAAAGCGTAAATAACTCTTTCATCTTTGATTTTTTCATGTAACAATTCGCTTAGGAATGCTTCCTTTGTTTCTATATTACAGTAGGACCTCCATTATCTGGGATTCCAACTAACCGGGGTCTCGGTGGGGGAATTTTTATTAACTAAAGCATTTCATTTCATAATTATGTATTAAATATTTGAATGTATGTAATGAACATTATGTACATAAATATAAATTTGAATTAATTACATACATTGTAAACTAAAGAATGGAAAAGCAGAGCTGTTTTCGGAAGAATGTGATGATTCCATATTACTGGAAGCATCTCAATTTATTTCATATTCTTGGAACTGAAATGTTTTTTACGACTTTCTATGAATCCCCTACTGTACTTAAAATAAGTGTCAAATAAAATCTTCATCCAGATTCCTATAATTGCTTGCTAAAAACTAATTTTTCTTAATGCCAAAATTATAACAGTTTCATGCAAAACAGATTGCTTTTAAGCCTCGTATAAATGATCTGCATACAGTATGACATATGCATAAATATATATATATATATATATATATATATATATATATATATATATATATAGAGAGAGAGAGAGAGAGAGAGAGAGAGAGAGAGAGAGATTTGAGTAATTTTCATAGTTTGTTATTACAAGCTCTTCTAGTTCATGATATACAAAGTTGCATTAAAATCGGCTCCTGACACTTGGGCATGTTCCGTTGTTAGTGAGTTTTTCTGAAAAATTATAAATTTTGAGATTTAACAGTGTTCCTGCCAATGGTAGACATTCACAATTTGATTGTGGTGGGAAAGAGGAAGACAAAGAAATGAAATTCAATAGCAAGACTAGTGCAAGAAGATAAGACATAAACAATTTAAATTTTAATTCTAATTATGTTGAATCTAATTTTCTCCTCTTCTGTTTTTCTGCAATAAGTTCATTCATCGCTTTTGTTTTTCGGAAATGTGGATGTGCTGGATCTATGTTGAAATGATGAGACGTAAACAAAGCAGAAAACCTATTATCCGTTGCATCAATCTACAAAAATAAAATTTAGTTAGATGAAAAACATAATTAATATATTATAACAATCCAATTTTTTTAAATTATTTATAAGCCAGGCCGCCAAAAGTCATTAAAAACAGAATTAACATTTGAAGGTAGAATTTGTCAGCGTTCGGTTGTGGTATCTTAATTAAACTACATTTTTTGAAAGAAATAGAGTTTTATATTTTGCCGAGGTTTGAAGGACAGAGTTAACCCTAGAACGCCAATGTTCGTCAAAATGACAAACACCTCTGTGATTTTCAGTCACCCTCGCCTCCCCTTCTTCTATTCTCCACCCTAGCCCAGCTATGCTTTATGTCGTCAATACTTGACGAGTCACCAAAAGAATTACATTGATTGTACCAGCTGTTCGGTAATTACATTAAATTATGTCAAAGAAAGTAAGTGAAAATTATGATTGTTTGGAGATTGAGGAATATCTGTGAGCACACCTGTTTGACTAAGGCTGGTAAGATCCTTCCCCACCCTCACCTTCAACTTACATAAATGAAATAGTTTAATTTTAGGGAATACAAATTAATGCTTTGAAACATATTAAATGTTATACCTTGAAGGAATCTTCTTCTTGATAATCAGCCTTTTTCTTTAATTTCTTTTTCCATTTTTTCTTGCTCTTCTCTTTTTCTTCTTTCTGAATGGCTTTCAAACTGAAATGTTTCTTTCCAGTTTCCTCTGGGTCATCGTCAGCAAGTAGCAACTCAAGTTCACCCTAAAAGGTCATAATTTATTACAATAAATTAAATACCATTCACTGAATAATATTGAGTCATATTGAACTATTTGTCCTTGTAAGAGCAGACTGAGAGATAGAGATACATATTCTGTATATTTATCTGAACAGTGTATAAGGAAAATCTCATAACCAGTATAGTATACCTAATATTACATCATTTAATACATTTGTTGGCGTCTTAAGTCATTTAAATATAGTTTAAGACTCTCTCAAACAAGTGTGGGAGCGGGAGGGACAGTGGAAAATGTGCGGGCTATAGGAGTGTTCAAAAAGGCATGGGATTGCCTGCTGTCTGCAGCATTCCAGTCTCAGTTTGCCTCATGTATGCAACTTCCCGAGTCCTGCATCAAGTATGTCGCAAATTAATAAGCACATCACTTTTGTCAAGCAGTATCCACTTCTGTATGACTTAATTAAACTACAAAATTCATCAAAACAATCAGGTGTCATTCTAAAGGAAATGTAAAAATTTTTTATATGTCTACGCAGTTCAAGCATTAAGGTGTGATATTATCCGTCAGTTGATCATTTTGTATTCATTTCATGAATCCATAAACTTCGGTTCCAGGAAAAAATATTTTATTGAAAAAGTGGCGTAGCCTTGTAATTAAATAATTCCATTCCTGCTGCTGTGTGAAGGGCCCAGTAGTACCCTGTCCTACACCTGAAACAGGATTTCCACTCCTGCTCCTGCCACCGCCGTCCCTTGCCGGTTTGAGAGAGCTTTTAGTAGTACTAGAAATGCAAAATATGTAAATATGTAAGGCAGGGCAAAATCCTCAAGAGAGTATACTCACATTCATATTTTCATCATCACGGGTTGTTGTTCCATTCTGTTTTTTCTTAAATTTGTTCTTTTTAGAAGACTTTGTATCTATTTCATCAACATCGGAACTCAGTCCAGATTCCTTGAATAAAAAAACAAATATGAAAAAATTATTTGAGCTTAATTTCTCTCTACATAGTACAAATGATATTATGTGGCAGAATATTATATAACATTTATCAATTTTTTTTTCTAAAAATAAAATAAAGTCTGACATGCAGGAACAGTGATATCTTTGTGTGTTTCCATTTAATGCTTATGCCTCGCGTGATTTCCAACATTTTGTATAGGCACTCTTAACCCTTACCGTACGTTGGGTTATGGAGACTGGTATGGTAATCTATCTGTCCAGGCCCCTGTTACAACACTATTCTCACCCTCCTCTCTACCTGCGACTTTTTGTTTTATGTTTTAGACAAAGTATTTTAGTGCCAAACTTAGTCAAACATTTTAGATCCTATTGTTGCTTATATATAATATGTATATGTATGGGTGTATATATGTATGTATATATATACATATATATATATATATATACATACACATATCAATTTGAACAATTGTTTTCTTTTTTTTTCGTGTTATGAGTTATGACATTTTTCACAAAAGATTTGGATTGAGCCATCTGGTCAACTTCATCAGGAGCGAAAATGCCTCCTGGTGCAAGGAGAATTTACTAGAATTGTATAAATGAGAAATACAAATATACATAAAATATAAAACCACGAACCTTGATTGAATTGGCTTCACTAGCACTATCGCTATCGCCCCCAATGATAGCATGATCTTTGCTTGTCGAATCCGGACCCCAGGTCACTTCCATTTCAACATCTCCTTTCTTCTTATCATTCTCTTCTTGAAGGCTCGACATGAGGGCTCGATATTTCATTATTCGCTCTTTGTCATCTTTAGCATCATCATCGCTTTCTACTTCTGGTTTTTCTTTTGGTTCTGTGACAAAATTCTTAAGGTTAATATGAATAAAGGAACCTTGCGTGTTTATGATAGGGAAGGATCATAGTCAAAATGTAATTAAATTTTTTTTTTTAATCTTAGAACCTTATGACCTGTGCTATTTATTATCCAGACCCTGGACACCAATTTCTGCAAATCCGTTTTTTTACACACCTTATCAATGGTGTATAATCCTATTAATTAACAAACTAAGGAAAGCTTAAATCCTTTCTTAATTATTGAAAATTGATATCCTAGTGTTTATGTTGGGAGCAATTTTTAAATGATCCAATGATCACAATTCCGAGTTACAGGTACTAATGGGGAGGGGTAATTGCCCTCGTAAGGGAGCGGTGGTTAGTCAAAGAGGAATCTCTGCATCAATGAGGAGTGTGATCACTTGATCAACTCAACAACAACTGAGATCAGAGGGGGGTCCTTGATTTGAACTGATTGAAAAAAGTTAGTTCATTTTTCATTTATAAATTGGAGAAAATGATATTTTTTTACAGCACATTTACTTTGATGGCATACAACTGATGAACATCGGTAGTATGGCCTTTGGGTATGAATTTTTATTATCGTTGATTAATCCAGCACCAAACCTTACTCCTTCTAAGTATATTAACTCAGTGCTGCTTGAAATACCTCAGCAAAACTTTAATGTGCGTTTTATGTGCAGTAACTTCTATGTATATGAACAGATATCACACTTTAACAAAATTTAAGAAGAAAATTTGCACAAATCAGCATTGCATTAAATCCTAAACATATCCTTTTCGTGAGCAATCTTTATCTTTCAGGCACTAAATATACAATAAACTTCCTTTAATCTGGCACGTTCGGGACTTGGAGCCAACTGGATTGTGAAATATTCCGGATTATCAGATGCATGGGGAAAAAAATGCATAATGGTGAAAACTAAACAAAATTTAGACTATAATACTAGTGCATATTTAATGTAAAATGACTAAAATCGTCGAAAGCTATAAACTGAACTGGCCACAAGTACTTATTTGATCACAGAGAGGGTTTCCGGGAATTTTTCTACGACCCCATAGGGCACCGCAGGGTTGTTGGAGTGGAATTTCGCGGAATTGATGCATAAGAACTGAAGAGGCGCACTTTTCATGTTTGGCCTTGACATCCCTGCCGTGCCGGATTATCAAGCATGCGGGACCATAGGATGCCGGATTAAAGGAAGTTTACTGTTCCTCGAAATATAGTGGAGGCTCTTAAAAATTGTCAGCCAACTATAGACAATATGATCCAAGTCCTGTATATCTCCTGTATATATAAAATGCTGTAAATGATTACAAATAAATAAAATAAAGAGACATATAAAAAATAAGAAAGAAGAATAAATAAGTAAAAAAAGCTTTCTATGCAAGAGGAATAGGATTTTACATGTGCCTTATATTGGCTTAAGTATGAGAACCCAATGTACAGTAAATAAAAACTATAAACACAAATATGGAACAGATATAAATAGATTCTAGGGCGTAATAACCTTGCAGTAACTCGCGCAAATAAATCTACATCTTATCCTATCCACGAGTAACTTAATAATTATTTTGTAATTGTAAATATAATATACCTTCATCTTCAGAAGATGAACTTGCCAGATAAGCCTGAACTTCATCTTCATCCACTTCTTCTCCTGCCAGAACCTTCCGAGTAAAGTCTATTCTATTTGGATCTGTTTCATCCCATGTCAAATCAACTTTACCTTGTTGTAAAGCAGTATTTATGAACAATCGAGGTTTGTATTTTTTAAGATCCGGAAGACTTGTACAAACGTCATGAGGTTTCTAAAAATTCAAAAAATTAATTTTCACAAAAAATGTTTTAAATATCAACTTTTTTTTTTATAAAATATATTATTTCAATAATAGTATCACCAAAAAGAGTTTTATTAAAATCAATGTTATAGGTAAAAATGTAATTATTAATTCTCACTAATTATTACCTGATCAAAACTAATATCATCAGCTATGAACCTCAAGTCAAGTTTCGTTGCACTGCTTTCATATTCAAGACCGTCACATTCCGTGTATAAAGTGTTAGCTGCTTCCTCTGAATTACAAACAATAACCGCATAATAATACCTCAATCTTTTTAATTGGTATTCACGTAATTTTTCCCTTTGATATTCACTTCCTTCTTCTATCTATAACAAACATAAAACACATAACATAAATATAAATCAGAAGAGTCCAAATCCCAGGAGCTCTGTCCTTTTAAGGTGTTTCCATATAATGTTTTTATCTGGTGCAATTTGACAGCTTAGAATATTTATTTAAATTTTAACGTCCTCTTATACAGGGTGACACAGAAAAACAGGAATGTTTGAAATGATCAGTAGCAGCCATGGGCAGGTGTCAGGTCTGCAGTTTTGTGACAGTTAGAGAGTAGACAGTCTGCCATTTCAGTAATCATGGAGCAGTGGAATGTAAAACAGAGCACGTTAGTCATAAAAATAATGATAGTTGCGTGGAGTGTTGAGGTTTTTACGATTTAGGACGTCAGGACACCGTTCAGTCAAAACACATGATAAAATATTGGGTTAATAACTCTGAGGAGACCGGATCAGCCCTCAAGAAGAACCAACAGGACAACCAAGAAGTGTGCTTGTTCCAGCGAACGTTGATGTTGGCAGCGAAATGTTTCCGTAACTTGATTAGAAATTGTTTATTTTTGTTATCATTTGTTGACAGAATCTTAATCAAAACCGGTAATCGTTCTCCTTCAATTGTTGTATCATCTGTAGTTTGTACGGATGAAATCTTAAATCCAGATGAATAATTCTGAGAATTGAACGCTGTGGGCTTCTTTAAGACAGACTCTCATAGAACATCGATGTTCGGTACAATCACACTTCTTGGTCGTCCCGTTGGTTCATCTTGAGGGCAGATCCAGTCTCTTCAGAGTTATTAATCCAAAATTTTATTCCGTGTGTTGACAGAGCGGCATCATGACATCCTAAATCGTAAAATTTCTAAAAAGTTTTTATACGAATAATTTTGTAGGGAAAAAAAGAACAAACCTCTTCATCCGAATGAACAGGTTGAAGATCCTTGGCAGCCTCAGTAAGTTCTATAGGTCCTTTCAATTCTTCCTCAGCCATTCTCTGAAGACCAAACTCTGAAGGATAGATCTATAAAAGTTTGGTATTGTAAAGATTAAACAATATTTTTAGAGTAAGACAAGGCTAATTAGAACGTCTTTTGGGGCAATGGCAAACAAATCTCAAGTATTGAACATTTGTCCACTGATGTTGCACAATTAAAATAAAAAACAAAACTTGTTATAAACCATACCCATAAAAAAAGATTGGATGAGTTTGTTAACGATAAATATCACTCCATCCGGAGATCCGTTTACTACAGACCCAAATTATTAGTTACTTATCTGAACTCCAGGCTGGATGGAGAAGAAGGCATTATGGGTAGTAGGACTTGCGGCAAACGAAATAGCGGAGGGGAGAAACTAATAAATCTCGCTTTTAGCCAGCAACTAAAAATATCGAATACATATTTCAACAGACAACTTAAAGAGAAATGGACTTGGTCATCACCTCGGGATCACAAATTTGAGATTGATTTCATCCTTACGAACCACATAGATGTGGTGACCAACATAGAAATATTGGCGAACCTTCCATTTGATTCCGACCATAGGATGGTCAGGGGAGAATTTTCTCTCAGCAGGATGAAGAAGAAGAGACCCTTTCGTGTAAAAGCCAGAACCCTTGATACTAAAAGTGTAGAGGAAATGTTAAATTTCCAAAATATTTTACAAATTAAGCTAGGAAACCATAAAGAAGCAAGCTGTACTGTCCAAGGAAGGTATGAATCTATTATTAAAGCAATCGAACAGACAAATAGAACACTACAAGCATCTCAGAAAGTCTCCCGGAGTAAACTCTCGCTCGACACAAGAAACTTAATGAGAGAAAAGGCTAAATTAAAAACAAAAGAAGAGAAGAGTCCCGAGGAGCAAGAATGGCTATCCTCCATCAGCAAACTCATCAAGAGCAAAATCAAACAGGATCTGAAAGATTACAAAGAGAGAGTGGTGATGGAAGCACTAGAGAACAGTAAATCCTTTCGACAGCTGAAGAAAGAGTTGTCTCCAGGTAAATATTGGCAGTATTCACTCTACAGCAAAGAAGGAAATCCCTTAACCAAGAGACAGGAAATAGTAACAGAAGCGACGAACTTTTTTGCAGAGCTTTATGCAGACAACACATCAACAGCAAACCGAAGGGAGGGACGGAAAATAACTGGAGAAGTTCCCGGCGTACTGATATCTGAAGTCGAAAAGGCTGTGAAGTCCCTTAAAACAAGAAAGAGCCCAGGTCCAGATGGAATAACAAACGAACAACTGAAAGCGGGTGGAGAGGTGTTGTCAAGAGAACTTTGTCAACTATTTAATCAGATTCTTGAAACCGGAAAAGTACCAAAGGAGTGGAAAAAGACAAAAATTATTTTACTCCCAAAAAAGGGTGATAAAAGAAACATTGAAAACTACCGCCCCATCTCTCTCTGTTCCGTTGTCTCAAAGCTTTTTACCAAAACAGTAAAGGACAGAATTACTCCAACATTGGAAAGAAGTCCACTTCTGAACAGGCAGGTTTCCGGAAGGGGTATTCTGTGGTCGACCATCTTCAAGCCCTCAATCAAATAATCGAGAAGTCGAAGGAGTATAAGCTACCTTTGTATCTCTGCTTCATCGATTTTAAGAAAGCCTTCGACTCGGTAAAGCATTCAAGCATATTCGAAGCCCTGGAAGACGCAGGGGTAGAAGCGGCATACATTGAGGTACTGAGGGATCTCTACCAAGGAAATGAAGCCTTCATAGCAACAGACCTTATCGGGCCTACTTTCCCTGTGGAAAAAGGTGTTCGTCAAGGAGATAATGCATCACCTCCTCTTTTCATAAATCTTTTAGAAATGGTGAGTAGGAGATGCCCCAAACTGGAAAACTTGGGTATAACTATAAATGGGAAAAGGCTAAGTAACCTCAAGTTTGCTGACGACATTGTCCTCCTGGCAGAGAACCTAGAAGATTTAAAAAGTCTGTTAGGTGAACTTTTGGGCGAATGCAAGAAAGTGGGGTTAAGGCTGAACTACTCAAAAACAAAAATTATGACTAATCGGGAAAAAATAGAGATAGCCCTAGAGGGAAACATTTTAGATTATACGGATGAGTATGTATACCTGGGACAACTCGTTTCCTTTCAAAATAGTACAGCAAAAGAGATCCGGAGGAGGACATCTAATGCTTGGAAGAAGTTCTGGGAGCTTAAATTTATTATGAAGGGGAATTTCAGCATGGAGTGGAAGAGGCTTGCCTTTGAACAGTGCGTTTTGCCGGTCATATGCTATGGGTGCCAAACATGGTCTCTTACTAAGGCTCAGGAGGGTAAATTACAAATATGGCAGCGATCGACAGAAAGGTGCATTCTCAACGTACTAAGGAGGGAGAAAATAGCAAGTACACATATGAGGGCACAGACAGGAATGAAGGACGTCCTACAGCATGCGACAAGGATCAAGTGGGCCTGGGCGGGGCATGTTGCTCGGCAGGATAATGACAGGTGGGCAAAGCAGGCCACTGAGTGGATCCCATACGGACAGAAAAGAGGAAGAGGAAGGCAACAGAAGAGATGGGCCGACGCAGGGGACAGGACAGGAGATGGGGGTACGCTAGGGACAGGACCAGATGGAAGGAGATTTGGAGGAAGGGAAAGGAAGACAGAGCGGACTCCACTTCCCGACAGGACTAGTCCCCGTGGGAAGTCAGACTATTACCCCAGAACCCTGGGAGGCCCTACAGAAATAGTCACTTCAGATGTGTAAATAAACCTAAAAAAGAAGTATTATATTTTTTATTTATTTATTGAAAAGCAAAATTATGTATTGTAACTAATTGTATTTATTTAAATCATTTATTACGACTATTCTGTAAATAAAGGCTATATTCATTCATTCATCATCTGAACTCCCAAGGCGGGCGTCTGTAGCATAATGCTCACCTTTAGCCATGCTGGTGAGGGCGTGACGAAACCCCCCAGGGTTACCCCGGACATCAACGAGTTGGCCTCGGATTCTGGGGGGTCTCCCTTCCTACCTAGGTAGGATTAAGCCCCAGGCTTCTCCACTGGCCAGCTCGTTTTAGACAGACATTTTTTAACAAAAACCCTGACTAGTTTCATATTTTTTTAAAGGCACCTGTTCAAGTCAGGTATGCATCTTGAAAAGACGTATCTCTCTTAATTTTAACCATCCAGCATTATGCCATGTGAAAATATGAAATGAAGTCTCCAAGCAAAAGGATAGTTAGGATTAAGAGAAGATTTCTTGAAAGAAAGTACACCTGAAGAGGAGCCATAATAAAGCATGATAAGTTTAGAGGGTTATGTAAAAATGAATTCAGTTAAAAAACGTGACATTTTATAATTTATCCCAGAGCCTCAAAACAATCGAACAATACATTTAGAAAAAAAATTACCAATTTTACTTACAGTAACCGATTCAATGATACCATCAGAAGGCAAGAAAGAATGGAACAAAACCATCAAGTCTTTAGCTGTAACTCTATCCCAATCCATGTTGCAAACAGCCAATCTCCTGGAAATTTCTTCAGTTGCTTCAGCATCTTTATCAAGCTCACCCCAAGGGTGTTCAATTTCTTCAGCATCAGATTCTATGAATGAAAAAATAAAAAATGTTTTTATATAAGAACTAATAAAAGCATAAATAACAGATTGTTTTTATTTGCTATTACCATCAGAAGAAGGTTCATCTGAGGAGCTTTCACTGCCTGATAACAAAGTTCCAATTCCTCTTGCATAATCAATGGTGATGTCGGTTAATCTATCTCTAACTTTTTCATTTAGTTTGGTTTTGTGGACTTCGTCGATGTATTTATTTACTTCTTTAAGTTTTTCTTTCAGCCTATTTTTTTCCTTTGTACTTTCAGCATCCAATTTATCATTTGTATCTAATTTTGGCCCATCATCCCCATTATCATCAGACTGATCATCCTCATGATCATCGGACTGATGAGTTAAATCATCATTTTTTTGGAGCCTAATAATGCTTTGATCATCAGTTTTTGGTGAATCAAGTTTGTCTTCAGGCTCAGACTTTTCAAGAGTTAGTGTTTCATCCTTTGAAGCAGAAAAGTCATTTTCATCCCCATCCTCTTGAATGTTGGGATCAACCTCGTCTCCTGAATCGCTCCCAGATTCAGATCCTTCAGAACTGTCAGAAATATCATAATATTTTTTGTAGTTTTCAGACTGTAGTTCATTTACTTTTCGGCCTCTTTCATCCACAGCATATTTAACTTGAAATCTTTTGTCAGTAAACATAGACTGAAATCTCTTATCAATTTTAACTTTTCTTTCATTCCGAGGAATATTCTTGAAACGTGGATTTGATACGACATGGTTAAACCTTTTATCTTTAAATATGTTATCTGCCATAATGAACCTAAAAATAATTAATTGTATGTTGTTAATTAATATAAAAGATAACTACTAATCATAACTCCAACAAAAAATATCCAATGTAGCTGTGTAAAATAAAATGTTGATGCATTGGAAAGTTTATCAATAAATGTATAACAAAATGTTTAAAGTAAACAATGAAAACATAGTGACTGTCTTTGAAGTTGAATGGAGATCAGTTTGAGATTACTTCAGGAATTTAAAGAAAAAGTATAGAATACAAATCACAAATTTGGGATTTTTGTTTTCGATTTTGAAAACATCTCAAACAGATCCTAACATGAATACTCATCATTTGAAGATATGCATATTGATGAACAGGAGATATAAAACAACAAATACCTAGACTCTCTGAATTAAAACATTTACAGTATTTTTTTCGGAGGTATCAAATCATGTTTGTGAAACCTGACTTTGAAGGCGCCAGTATAAAGCTAAGTAAAGCATTATCGTAAAATACGAAATGAAGTGGTACTTTAGATATCAAGGATTAACTTACGTAAATCATATATTATAAGATAAAATAAATTATATCATTATTGTTATTTATCCAAGAAACACGTGATAAACAAACATCTTGAGGTAACAATGAGAAGGTTACATTGATTATTCTGAGAACGTTCGTGAATGAAGCTAAGCAATATTTTGCTAACCATAGATTTAGGAAGGATAGATGCCTAACTCCCCACTTTTTAGTGAAGCACCCCTAACTTTCTGGGGGCCATCTTGTCATGGTGATAAACAATGTCAGTAGTGCTTGGACAGTTCATATAATTTCTTCTAGATATTGTATTGAATATTATTCTGATATTAGTGCAACTATGGTTCAATCATGCTGTGCTTATGGGTGTACTAACAAAGCTAAATAAGGATTGGATATTCACTTTTTTTCGTAAGTATTTACAACTTGATTATCAAAGGTTCTTTCCCCAAGCTCAACAAGTGACTTGTTTTATCCCTAAAAAGCCAACAAATCCCCAACCTTAGGCCATTGTACATATAAAAATAGTTTCTTTACATAAATATGTTCCATCCTGCTAAAAAGATTAAATTCTTCAATGAAAAAAAAAGCGCCCATGCACTTTTCAAATAATTCATAACGTTTTGTCCATCAAAGAATAGTTTTAAGTCATAATACCCAGATCTGAAATTGAGTTTCATTATATATCATGAGTTTTATTAATTGTACATCATTATAACATATATAAAAACCAAAATTTTAAAAAAATACATTGAACAAATTTAGTATCAAATATATGGATGTTTCTTTTACATTGAGAAAGTTTTTTTTTTGTTTTTTAATAAACTTTTTAAGTGCTTAAGCCCTTAATCAGCAACCTTATGTTGATATAATCCTTTCCCCTTAGGCTGTTCCATAATTAGTGTTCAAATTTATACATGAGTGACAAATTAACATTTGATCTTTAAGGGAAAAGAAGTACCCATGCAGCCATTTAATAATTTTTGGTAAACCTGAAGGAGAGCGTCCTCAACACCGATTTTCTTCAAAGTTTGCACTATAACGTATTTTCATGCACTAAACACGAATCCGTTGAAAAAAATTGTTGTTCTCAACCAGGAAAGAAGTTATTTAAAAAAAAAAGTTCACTGTTATGAAGGTTAGGGAAGACTACCTTGGACGACTTTTGGGCATAGAATTCTTTTTATTTCTGCGAGTTGGATTGACTAGGGGTTTTGATGTTTTCTTGAGCGAGCGGAAACACATAGCACGTATGCCCAAAAGCGACAGTTTACGACCAAGTCAGCTACCACAAGGTGAGTCTAAATTTCAATTACACTTCGTCATTAAGGACTATTGCGCAGGCGCGTGTTTACATATAAGCTGTTTACCCCGTCTTTTATAACCTCCATAACAGTGAACTTTAGTGCTTAATAACTTCTTTCCTAGTTGCGAGCAACTTTTTTTTTCAACGGATTCGTGTTTAGTGCATCAAAATACGTTATAGTGCAAATTTTGAAGAAAATTTGGTCGTTTGTAACCCGCTAACAGCACCTTTGGTCGTTTGTAACCCGCTAACAGTGAACTTTTTTTTAAAATAACTTCTTTCCTGGTTGAGAACAACAATTTTTTTCAACGGATTCGTGTTTAGTGCATGAAAATACGTTATAGTGCAAACTTTGAAGAAAATCGGTGTTGAGGACGCTCTCCTTCAGGTTTACCTAATTTTTTGTTTCATAACGTTTTGTCCATCAAAGAATATTTTCAAGTCTTCATATACAAATCTTAAATTGAGTTTTCTTCAACTGTACATCATTATAACATAAATGAAAAACCAAAATTTAAAAAGTCCGTCACGCAGGAGCTGCATAACTAAGCACTTTCCTCAGAATTTGGGTAGTGTAGATTGCTTTCCAGAACAATTTGCTTAAAATATCCTACATAAATAAAATAAAAACATGAATAGTTCTCTTTTAAATTTGTAATGAGTAACTGATCAATTAATAATTTGCTTCCAGAGTTATGTTTACACATGGTACCTATTACACTACGTAATAAATACAAAAAACCTCATATTATCGTATTTTGATCTAACGCAGGAACAGGATACAGTCACTCTAGTGGTAGAAAGCGCTCCTTGCGGCGGCTTTGTGAACTTACGTCTGACGGGCTTTTCTATTGAAATATATTACAAATTAAACCCCCGCTTTCCGATTGACCGATTCAGCTCATTTTTACAACACTTCTTTCTCATGAGTTACCCAAGACGTATACCGCGTTTCGTTACAATACAGCAGAAATTTCGACCGGTATGAGTATATTAAGAATTTGGGTCAAGAGTAAACCCCCCCTTCTAATGAACCGATTTAGTTTATTTTTACAACACATATTTATCTGTAGATCACCACTACGAATACCGAGTTTCGTCGAAATATACCAAAAATCACGGCTGGTAGTGGCGAATTGGTATTGTGGGTCCGGAGTAAACCCCCCCTCCTAATGAACCGATTTAGTTTATTTTTACAACAGTTATTTACCTGTGGATTACCACTACGAATACCGAGTTTCATCGAAATATACCAAAAATCACGGCTGGTAGTGGCGAATTGGTATTGTGGGTCCGGAGTAAACCCCCCCTTCTAATGAACCGATTTAGTTCATTTTTATATCTTACTTTTCTCTCTATATTACCACTACGAAAACCAAGTTTCGTTGAAATATAACAAATATTACGGCTGACATAGTCAAATTAGTGTTTTGGGTTCGGGGTAAACCCCCCCTTCCGGTGGACCAACTTTGGTGGTTAACGAACTCAGTAGATAGAATACACGGGTTGAGAAGGGAGTGAGCTGTCCGAGCCTCTATAATTGGTTCCCATAATGTAAAACTGGCCGGGGTTTTGGTTATACTACGCCCGCAACACACGGCTGACGTAGGTCCTCTGACGTCATCGCATGACGTCATCCCTCGGGCATCGCTCTAGGCTTCTTATAGACCGGTTTCGTTCGGTCTCGAGCTGTCTTATATAATATATTTAAACTAATTAATTAAATGTTTTGAACCGTTTTTGTTTGACCTCGAGCTGTATTATGCGAATTCTTTGCAAGCTCAGTACTCGATGTAGAATGGACGTCAGATTTAGTTCAGCATAATGAATGACAGTCCTTTTACTACATCTGACAATTACATCGCCGACAGTGATCTTCAATAAAAGTGACAGACTCTCTCCGTCCATTGGACAATGTTGCAAAACTGGTTTATTCCCAGTATTGTAATGAGTAAACTGAACCTCTGGATTTTAGCATTAATTCAAATTCTTGTCTTAATAACTTGTCAACTAATTATCGTAGCAAATAAATGCTTTCACACATATTTTCGTTTCATTTCTTTCTCTTTCCAGGGAAATAAAGGTGATAAAACAACAGGTGAAATATATATTTAAAGTTTTTTTATTGAAATAAAATACAATTAAAAAATACAATTACATTAATAACAATAATACAATTAAATTAGTAACAGGATTACAAGTCTAATTCTCGATGAAACCAGGAACAGTTTGGACTGATTGATTTATGGTATTTGAGAAGACTGGTGTTGGGGTGATCTGCAGCAGATAATGATACACCACAGTAAACGCACTTGATTCTCTTCTTAACTCCACGTATAAATCCTGCAAAAGAGGGGAGATGATGAGGTGAATCATCCCCGTATGAACGCTTCCTGTTTTCTTCTTTCGTAAAATCCACAGCTGTAGGATTCTTCCTGATCCAGGCGGCTAAGCGATGCGCTTGATTTAGAGAGCATACGAATAAGGTGTGCAAATGGAAATGGCACATAATGTTATCATGTTCCAATTTTTTCAAGTTGGGGCATCCAAAATTGTGAAGGTCATAAACAGGCTGATTAATTAATCCTTCAATAAATTTGCATTTTTCCATTCCTTTTGCCCATAATATGTTGTATGCTTTAGTCACGGACAATAAACAGTTCTTGACTTCGTGATATTCTTTATCTCCATAGTACCAATCTATTCCATGGATATTTTTCTTTACCCAAAGATTTGTCAACGAATATCTCACTCCTCCGTTGGAATCATCTGACTCATCATCGCGAGGAGGTTTGAAAAACCAATGCCAAGATGAAGCGTGGTTAACGTCGACAATAGAGAGTTCCTTTACGATGATCGAGTTGGAATCTGAGCGATACGCTTGGAAATCGATGACTGCCGCTGTAGGTGTCATATCCTTGTCTTGACTACTACTACTACTGGGGCTCTACTAGCAAAAGTCTTTATATATAGGAGCTCAGTACAATTTGCGAACCAAACCGGTTCCTATTTCATATTCTACGATTCGATCGTGAAGAATTAAGCAATATGCCTTGGTATTGGTCGGAAAATTTTCACTCGACTCTAGGTGAAGACGAATATCAATAGTCGTGCTCTTAATGGCTTCTGACTGTTTAGAGCAATCGATTACAACAATTGGTGAGAGTTTTTCAAAATCTGACCTCGATAAAAGCGGATGAGAATGTTTTTCTCCGTAAAAACTCGTTTGAAATAAATTATACATTTCGTAGAGAAGAGCTATCTTTCCTTGACTAAAATCTAAATTTAAATCATCATATGGATACTGTTCACTATTCAAATAAAGTTTTACGTTTTAGCACTTTCCTCCGAAGGAAAGTAGCTATTGAGGTTGGACTCATGACGGAATTTTTGAAAAATTTCTTCAAATCTTTATCGATCCTACCTAGTAGACACCGAAAATGACCCCCGTTAAAATTTATATATATCTATATATATATATATATATGCATATATATATATATATGTGTCTGTTAACACGATAGCGGCCAGAGTTTTTGTTTTTTCGTCACGAAACTTGGTATATAGCATTCAATTAGCAAACGATTGAACGAGTTCGTTAACCACCAAAGTCGGTCCACCGGAAGGGGGGGTTTACCCCGAACCCAAAACACTTATTTGACTATGTCAGCCGTAATATTTGTTATATTTCAACGAAACTTGGTATTCGTAGTGTTAATATAGAGAGAAAAGTGAGATATAAAAATGAACTAAATAGGTTCATTAGAAGGGGGGGTTTACTCCGGACCCACAATACCAATTCGCCACTACCAGCCGTGATTTTTGGTATATTTCGACGAAACTCGGTATTCGTAGTGCTAATCCACAGGTAAGTATGTGTTGCAAAAATAAACGAAATCGGTTCATTAGGAGGGGGGGTTTACTCCGGACCCACAATACAAATTCGCCACTACCAGCCGTGATTTTTGGTATATTTCGACGAAACTCGGTATTCGTAGTGGTAATCTACAGGTAAATATGTGTTGTAAAAAGAAACTAAATCGGTTCATTAGAAGGGGGGGTTTACTCCGGACCCAAATTCCTAATATACTCATACCGGTCGTAATTTCTGCTGTATTGTAACGAAACGCTGTATACGTCGTGGGTAACTCATGAGAAAGAAGTGTTGTAAAAATGAGCTGAATCGGTCAATCGGAAAGCGGGGGTTTAATTTGTAATATATTTCAATAGAAAAGCCGGCAGACGTTGGTTCACAAAGCCGCCGCAAGGAGCGCTTTCTACCACTAGTGTGACTGTATCCTGTTCCTGCGTTAGATCAAAATACGATAATATGAGGATTTTTGTATTTATTACGTAGTGTAGTAGGTACCATGTGTAAACATAACTCTGGATGCAAATTAATAATTGATCAGTTACTCATTACAAAATGGGAACTATTCACGTTTTTATTTTAGTTATGTAGGATATTTTAAGCATATTGTTCTGGAAAGCAGTCTACACTACCCAAATTCTGAGGAAAGTGCTTAGTTATGCAGCTCCTGCGTGACGGACTTTTTTAAATTACAACTATCAAAGTGACTGCTATCTTTGTTCACATTTCTATTTCGATCCGTTTGGAATCCCACTATAACATATCGTGGCTTTTCCAAATTAGTAGAAGTTTTTACAGTCCAGTTTTCTTGCTGTGAAGCCGGCAAATTGGGATATTCATACAAATCCCACGATCGAAATGACTTGATTTTTATCTAACATTTTCAATAACCTCAGACGTTCTTGATCCGAAACACGTACATGCGGCATCTTCCAAATTACTTTATCCAACTTGATTTGAACATCGTCACTCTTCATCACACAGTTCAAATCCGTGCTGGATCTGATCAAAACGAGTTCTTGCTTCAGATTAATCAAAATTTTTCTATAATCTTCGAAAATCCCTAGGAGAATATTCAACGGTAGACAGGCGCTAAAAGTACCGTTTTTATCTATTGATAGCGATTTATTTTCGCCGGGTACAATCCAGCCCGCGTTTTCCAATCCATTGACCCTGTCTGGTGAAAACGAAACATGCCCCTTAAGAGTCGATGTTATTCCAGGATTTCTAACAATATCTACCTCCACGCCGTTTAATTCATACCTCACTTCATCAAAAAGAAAAGCGAATGCATTGTTATTAAATTTAGAAGTGGCGACAGCGGTTCCATCCTTTTTTAAAATTCGACCTTCCAGATAAATAAAACTTTGTGAAGGAATCGTATACACATCTTGTTGATGAACGGGTATTCTGATTTCATCTGATTTGTTAAAAGTGTTTCCCGCATAAGGCTGATGAGAGTGAAATTGTAATTGAGCCAGAGAATTATCGAATATTACGTCCGATGTAATCTTGAGTACATTATCCATGTTTCTTTAATTTAAATCCACACGATTTTAAAAATTTTACGTTTGCAGGTGTTAACCGTTTGTTTGGTTTGGCTTTACTAATCCCCACTGGGAAGAGAGCCATCCCTTTATAACTAATCGTCGGCTGCTGCTGCTGCTGTCCATTCCTCCACCCGATAAAATCAATCCCCATCTTTTTTCTTTAAATGTAGTCGTAATGTAAGCGTTTCTTTTCTAAAATCAATAAGTTCACCTTTTTGATCGACTAAGCGTACAGTAATATTGTCTTCAGTTCGCACGTTGGTGGGAAAGTAAATGACGGGATTCGGTGTTTCTATTATTTTATATCCAGGCTCTACCGCCGGAAAAAACTGGTGTATGCTATGATCCGACTCCCCATTTATATACGATCCAGAAGCGATATTACATTGGATCGAAATAGTGTTTACATCGATTATTTTCACGATATCGTTCGATTCGACATAGCGACTCGAAGGTTGAAGGAGGTAATTCGGATGAGTAAAACCGAATAGAGGACCGACGCAATTAGGCTTGGACGAAAAATTAAAATAAATCACTTTGTTAGTTTTTATCTCCGACTTGAGAGTACTAGGATTTCCTCTTAGCATAAAGACGATGGCGGGATCGAGGTGAGAAAGAGTTTCGCGTAAAAAAGATTCGATAGCATCAATGTCATATGAACCTTCGGGTATTTGAATTGCCAAGTCACCGATGTAAAACCTGTCATTCAAATCCGTCTTTATGTTCGCAATGGTGTTGTACGCATCAAACGACAACAAGCCTATAGTGTAAGACTCATTCAATTCTAACGGTGGTAAAAAGTTGGCTCGAAGCTCACTGGAATTTCCAGTTAACGTCACTGAGTAGCTCATAATGAATAATGATCAAAATGTTCAAGAATTATCGGCTAAATACTGGAGACAAAGATGACCGCAGACCGGAGTATTCCACTTTTGGTATCGATGTCTATTATACGTAATGTTTGATGAAGAAAAATACTTCAATAGTTGGGGTGGTGGTTTTAAGTTGCCGAACGAATCGAAATATGCGACATCATTATTTTTTTTAACGTAACATATCCAGTGTGAGCCCCTCTTAGAGCTCGGTTCCAGGTTTACAATAGCTGACTCCCGTTTCTTTGGAGGAGAATCGGGTAAGGTGTCAATCATAAATACTCCTCGGAAATGAGGAATACGTAATTGTTTAGCTGCGCGGTATAACTCTGCATCGGTTAATGCTCTTTGAGGTAGTCAAATACGCCTGGTTCGCTTTGTCCTTTCTCCTCCTATAAACAGACCATAGCCTTTTTTATAAGGTTTCAAATATAGTCCATTTCCAATTTTCTGCGTTTCCATCGTCATGTTATGTCTCTTTTGTTCATCTAACTTTTGCTTAGCCGCTCTTGCTTCATTAACCGCCTTAGCCACACTCGCAGCACCTCCGGCCAAAGAACCGATTGCTGATAAACCGGCCATAATGGGCACGAGAAATGGTAAAAACCCACCCATTTTTGGTAAGGGAAGAACTCTTGGTGCTGAAGGTATTGCTTTCCCATTCAGATGTGTTTTAGCTTTTTTATAAGCCACCTTTGACGCTTTTATTATAGAAGAAACATCATTAACACTCGCCGATTTAACAAGATTTTTAAAACTAGTCTTCTTCCTTGTCTGACGGCGGATACCAAATCCTATTTTTCCCTTTGCCTTCATCGCATTCGTAACCAAAAAAGCATTAATCCTCTCCCCCCTCGAAGAGTCTTTAGCGGAAACGCGCTGCCAAGCCTTTTCAGCGAGTATTTTGTCTGCTTGTCGTCGAAGTTCTAAATCCTTATGACGATTATATGCTATGTCATGCTCTTTGCAGGCTCTATCTAGTTCGTTTATTCCACTGTCACCTCTAGCTAAGCGCTTTTCCAATTTGGTACCTGGTCCACAGTATTGATAGCCTGGAAGATGTAATTCAATGGGTAGTTTGTTTATGAGACTGTTTACTAAACCTCTTCCTCTGTGTCCTTTTCGAAGCATACTGTTCTAAAAAACCACAGTCTCGTGGCTATTTATAGACGAAGATTAGTCGATCGATGACAGAATGAAGTTAGTCAAACAAGAAGAATGTTTTCCAGTAGTAAGCATTTTATCAGAGAAAAATGAAGCTGAATCAAGACACGGTTCTCTATTACCCAATTCTATAAGATCTATAATATGTGGCCCATCAAATTGTGGAAAAACCAATGTCATAATTAGTCTTTTATTGAATCCAAATGGTTTAAAATTTGAAAATGTATATATATTTGGAAAGACCCTCACTCAACCCAAATACCTTTATTTAAATTCGGTTTTAAATGAAGTTCCCGAAATTAGTTTCCAGGTCTTTGAAAACGTAACAGATCCACCCGATGAGATCCGAACTAACTCTGTCTGTATTTTCGACGACATTACGATGGAAGATCAGGATAATATAAAAAAATACTTCACCTATGGTCGACATAACAACCTAGATTGTTTTTATTTGACACAGAGTTATGTGTGTATTCATAACTTCGAGACACCTCATCAGATGCAATGCAAACTTTTTAATAGTATTTAAACAAGACGAACTTAGTTTAAAACATATATATGAAGAACATTTGAGCAATCCGGACTTTAACTTTAGCGTTTTTAAGGACATATGTTCATTATGTTGGGAGGAACCTTTTGGTTTTCTCGTTATTGACAAAAATAGAGATATAAATAATGGTCGATTTCGTAAGGGACTCGATACATTCATTGTAGATATATAAGGGACTGCGGTGATGATATATTTATCATTTAGAACCATGGATCCAAATGTGACTCGTGAAATTATAAAAACTAGTGAGGTTCTAAGGAATAAATTCAAATCGTTAAAACGCGGACTAGAAGATGTTCAAGTAGAACGCCAAAAGTTTTTTTCTCCCATACTTCAACCTCTGGAGGATATTAAGCAGCATGTTTCCAAGAAGAAAACAATAATCACTCAGCCGCTATTCGAGAGACCACAGCCCAAACCGACAAAGCTTATCGACTCATTTTCATGGGAGCCGACGACGAGTGTAGAGACACAAACGCCGACTATTTATCGTCGGATGAGACACCTGTTCAAACGTCAGCGACTCCTCCCATGGCCGTGTCACATGAAATCGAATTAGAACCGGAAATCAAAAGGGAAATGGAAATATTTGAAACGGAAGATCCTGTCGTTGAACAAGTCAGAGAGTATGTAAAAACGCCACAGGGAGACGAGGAACTCGAAGAAAATTTACGTTCTGCCGGACCTTTGCAAAAAGAATATTTAGCGGGATTGTTCAGGGGAGGTAAAAAAGTAATGGATGAAAGAGATTTACGTTACGGGATTCGCGTTCTCCCGAGGGGGCAACTCGCAATCGGCGATTCGACCGACATTCAACTCTACACAAATAGTGATGATGTTTCTATTAATGGTAAATATTATGAGGGAACGCCCGGATTACTTGAGCTACTCTATTTGAAAAATCCACAGAATTATACGAATCAGGATCTCAAAAATTACAAAGCTATATTAGTGTCAACAAATGCACACAGAAGAGGTTATAGTAAAGAGTTTGGACTACAAGGAACGAGATCTATGAAATATAAAAATGTAATATCCAAGCTATTTTCATCAACGCAGTTGAGTCCGTACGGTAGTTCAGCCTCCGCTAGCACTCCTTCAAGGAGCAGAGTGTCTTCACTCCGCTCGTATAAAACAAAAAAAGGAACTGGACTTATGTATGCTACTAAACCCGTATACGAGTATTGGAATGATCCTAATGAATTGGTGGATAGGCTCAGATTGCTCATAGCTTCGTCTCAAGCCGGACATGAAGGACATGGAAATGAAATTGAATCTATCGTTGAAGAATTACGTGAGGATAATATAGTATACTAGTATACAATCTCTCGCAGTGTCATCATGACCGTAAACAAGTTCGGATCGCATGTAGCAAAGAAAATGTCAAAGTATAGAAAAGACTTTTTCCCCTTTAGCAATTTAAAGTCGGAGAAACATATTGATGCTAACAAATTAAGAATTGTTAATGTTGCCCTACCTCTGGCCTCGCACGATGGCGTAAACAAAATTTATGCAGACAATTTAGCTTTGTTTTATACAGAGTTGAAAAATTGGCCTGGAAATTATATAGATGGAGGGGGAAAAAGACTCGTTAATTGTTCTCCTCCAATCGATGATTATGACGTAGTAACAAAAGAATATTTAAACAATAATACAATAATTTTGAGTGGGGATATGTATGATTCTCATGGTAGGAGAATATCGAACGTCGGAGAACCTATAAAAGAAACAGATGTCGTGACATTAGGTTTCTTAAAAGCTTTTCAAAAAACGTCAGTATAATGGAGTCGGCGGTGAAGAAACAAGTGGTTGAAGAATTGCACAGATCTGCACGCAAGAATTATCCGAGAAGAAAAGTTGTTGTAAAGGAGAAAAATGATCTGTGGCAAATCGATCTCGTCGAAATGATACCTTATGCGAGAGAAAACAAAGGATATAATTACTTATTGACAATAATTGACACGTTTTCCAAATATGCATGGGCTGTTCCGATAAAAAGAAAAACTGGGGAAGAGGTAGCAAATGCCATGCAAAGTGTGATTAAATCGAGCAATCAGGTTCCAAAAAACATTCAAAGTGATTTCGGCAAAGAGTTTTACAATTCAAAGTTCAAATCGCTAATGGAAAAGTATGACATCAATCATTATTCGACTTTTTCGAATATGAAAGCTTCTATAGTAGAGAGATTTAATAGGACGCTAAAATCAAAAATGTGGAAGGCATTTAGCTTGAGAGGCAATTATAAATTTTGGGATATTTTATCAAAACTGTTGCAGGAGTATAATTCTTCATTCCATAGAACGCTTGGTATGAGACCGATCGATGTAAATTCCAAGAAAGTTGAAAATTATTTATTGGAGAAGGTGTATCTGAAATCCGACAATAAGAGAGCAAATAAGCAAAGGTTTAATGAAGATGATTATGTGAGAATATCAAAACGTAAAACAATATTTTCAAAAGGCTATACTCCGAACTGGTCTGCAGAGATATTTAAAATAAGCAGAGTGCAAAAAACAAATCCATATACTTACCTCTTGAGTGATTTGAAAAATCAACGCATTGAAGGCGCATTCTATTCAGAAGAACTTCAAAAAGTTAAATATCCTGATGTCTATTTGATTGAGAAGATATTGAAAAAGAAAGGAAATAAAATGTATGTTAAATGGTTGGGTCTCGATGAAAAATCATGGATAAAGAAAAGTGATATTGTATAAATGATTATGCTTTAATAAACGTTTGACATAATTTTATATTTGTTTATATCCAAACAGCATATGACTAAGTCTAATGTAAATATTGTTAATACATGAGTTAAAACAGTTTTTAATATAAACCTTTTTCATACATGCTTTTTCATACTTATTAGCTAATAAAAGTTTTAGATAATTTTTCTCTAACAATAAACCATATAACTAGACCTAATGATTATATACATACAGTCAATCGTATTTACGCTATTGTTATTACATAACATATTAGGCATAAACGTTTGTAGTATATAAACGTTTGTTATTAGATGATTTACAAAGTTTTTAACATAAACATTTCACATATTTGTTAAATACATGCTTGTAGTAGAGTAAAAAGGCAACATCTGACCCTTCTTCCTCAGGAAACTGGGGTCAGAACAGTTTTAGTCTACTATTGTTGTTCCATGACATATTACACATAAACGTTTTCAGAATAGTTTTTCGTGCTAATCTAGTTGTACTTTACATAAATGATGTCCATAAGGAAGAGTGTCAATGGCATTTTCTAATATAAAACGCTTGTCATCTAATGAATTTAATGACATTTTGTTGATTAACACTGTTTTTACACAGTGATTTTTTGATTGAATAGCTTGAAATGATGAATACATAGTCTCATTACTAGTTAGCCTTTGTTTGTAATCATCAAAAGTAAACTCATTTACAACACATTTTTTAATTCCTTTAGCCTTTGTTAATAGACAAGCGTTATTCGTAATATAAGAGTACATTTTTGGTCTTAAACCTACAAATTCAACTATCGGATCACCGGCGGTTTCATCCTTCAATAAACCGACTACCTTTTTATTTGTCGAAGAATAACAGTGATGCGAATCGGGATAATTGCTGGTATCGAAATAATAATGCAGATCATTTTCAATATTTACTCAATTCTAATATCGAAAAGCCGACATAAATAGGTTTATTAAAAATTATTTTTTCTTTCTCCATATGAACTGCTACAACATTTTTGGCAAATATTTGTCTATCTTTAAAGTTTGGTTTTTTTACAAGTTTATTTAATTTTGACTCACTTGTCACGATTCTAATGTCTATCCGATTTCGAATATTCTCCATACTTTTACCAAACACACTGTTAACCATGATTTTATAGAAATCAGACTCGAAGGTTGTTTTAGCACGAGATCTATGTTGAGAATTTACTTCAATATATGGTACTAGCCATTTTTTTTGTTTAAATTTTAAAATACGGTTAATATTTTGTATTTTTAGTCCGAGTTTTACAGCCTGTTTTAAATTTTCGTAGTGTACAATATAGCGGGATTTGGGAAGAAGTGTAGTCATTAATTTATTATTTTTGCTTTGAGGTGGAGGTCTTGTTTCTGGTAGTAAGGAGAACTGAGAATGCAAGTCGTGAATTTCCAGAGGATATGACACGTCAACATCTAATATATATCCAAATTCAGAATCTTCGGGGATTTCTAAAATATTAATATCCTCATCTATCCATTCAAACCCATCATATGGAAGAGATTTAGCCATTGCATATCCGTATAAATTGTTTACATCAACATAAAGTATGTAACTAATTGGTTTGTTGGGATCATAATCGGCAATATAAGGATTGTTTGCTTTAGCGTGTCGAGTAACAACTTGAACGAGTCCACCTCGTAGTCCTTTTTCGATAAAAAGAATCATATCCAAATCTTTTAACAATGAAAGTTTAATTTTAGTCATTCGCAACATTGCGTTCCACGCTAGTTGCGGTAGTGTGTAACACCAAGCTGGATCTAAGCCATATATCTTTAAAGAAAGACTTCTGAAAATTTCAAAAACCTCACAAAGCAGAACAACATCTGATTTAATATATAGTTCTGTATATTCTCGCATATTTTTTATGTTAAAGGTAGACCAAACTAATTGAGCATGTGCATAATCCTCGTCACTAATATGTTTTTTAGTTAGGGAATTATAAAAACTATCCTTGTGAGGCAATTGTGTTTCATTGAGTTTATCATATGAATCCATATAATTATATGGATACATGCCCTTTTGACTAATTAATGAAAGTTTATATTCATCGTTTATTAGCTGTTTTAAATGGGGAAATGTGTGGCAGAGATTGACGGAATCGGATTTCATATTTTTAACCAAAGTCTCTAAACTAGATGCTAAAAATTTATAAGAATCTACAAATCTGATTTTAGTCTTACAGCCAACGAATGTTTTACTAATACTCATATATCTTTCACTATTACTAGGTATTATTTCAACATCACCCTGATCTATTCCAAGATATTTAACAAGAAAGTGAGAATCAAAATTAGAAAAATTGTGTAGAAAAACGGGGACAAAGTTCGGTTTAGTGGCACGCAAATTACATGAGCTATGTGCAGGTCCAATAAATTTTGATGTCATATGACAATGATGTTTGACTTTATCCCCCTCACTCAATTCATTTTGACATAAAACGCATTTATTTGCAGTATCGAAGTAGTGTTTTTGTGCATCGCTTAATGTTTCGATTGGATTTATATTGTTATAAATTTCATCGGCTTTATGTGCTAAAGATTGTAGAGTGTTCATAAAACGTGTCATACAATCACTACCGGTGTAAACAATAGGCTCACTATCGAATCCTGGGATGGAAGCTTTTATCAATATTGCCGTGGAAAAAACTTGATGACTTTGCAGAGGTCGTGTCCAAGACGTTAAGGGGTTTGGATTTGTACCTGATATTGGCAATAAAAACGTTTCGAAATCGGCATATGCTACAATTTTAATATCCTGTGTGAATTCAACATGTTTAAACATAATATAATCCTCTTTAGGAAATTCAGATCTAACGCTCTTGTGACGTCTGCAAAACAACTCATGATCCTTTAAGCGCTCCTGTGCATTTTGACCTTTACGTGTAATGTAGTTTTTCGCATAAGATGTAAAGCATCTGCGACAAATAACATATGAAATCTTTCCCCGTGAGATCTGTGGAGACACGAGTCTCGATAGGTTCACTATTAAACAATAATGACTATTATTATCGTTTTCTAAAAATAAAAGATCAAAAACCTCATTATAAGTTTCTTTTTTACTAATTCGCAAAGGATATATTTTATTGTTATCATCTAGTGAAAAAATATTGATGGATACATTATTAAATTTTTCAAATTTTGAAACGTCTTTAAAGGAGGTGGGATATGAAATACCTTCAAATGAATAAATACTTTGCACGTTCTTGTAGGATTTTGGATCATTGGAACCGATGCTTTTACTTAAAATTGCCAGTCGAAAACAGTCATTACTATTTTTATTTTGTACATTTATTACAGCATGCTTGTTTTTAATAACTTTTGGAAGCGGAATAAAGCTATTTGCATTTAGAGGAGAGTATTTACATAAGCGCAAACATAGATAATTTGTCGATACAAAAGACCATCCTGATCCTTTTATTAAAAATTCGTCTATTTCTGTTAGAATTTTATTATACGCATTTGTTATAAATTTATCTAAATTAGCAGATTTATCTAAAATTTGCATTTTAGTTTTAAAATTAATATCTGTGCGTTCAATCATTTTTTTGTTACAATCTTTTTTATATGTACATTCTAATAAGATAATAATTTTTAAATTATTCCATTTAGAAATGTATTCATTTAAAATATTTACTAATTTAATTTTAACAAATTCGAGAAAATCTTTTGGAATATAATTATTGTTGTCATTCTTGATATAAATGTCGACAACCGTGTCGTTAATGGCTGTTATAATAATGTTATTTACATCTAATAACGTTTGATCTCGTAAAGTCTTGTCAAATATTGTTTTTTTCTTTTTCTTCGGCGGTTGATATGAGTGCATTTCTGATGTGGTCGTTTCAGTCTCTGTAATCGCTTTGGAACCTTTACAACTTGTCAAATGTCTTTTATAATTCTGTTGGCTGTTTTCTCTACCACACATTTTACACGTTATCAACGACCATTTACATTTATGTTTCCAGCTATTTAGTAAAAGTCCACATTGTGAACACAAATACATTTTATTACTATTATTCATATTTACAATTACCCCTTTCGACTGTTCTTTGTCGTTTTCCTTAAGTCATCTTGTAAAATGTGATCACATGGCTTTTATTTACCGTTCCGTCAAATGACATAGACAGTTCACCTAAAACAAACAAGTGGTTAGATGTATTCGTTCAAATTATTTAATTCTTATAATACTGATTTCTGTACTCACCGCTCTTATATTCTCGGATATCTTTGTCGCTAATACACAAGAGATAACGTTTGGGGAGGAACACTTTGTACAGAATGGCCTCCTCGTTTACGCTTAGTATCGCTTGTATGCAATCTCCATGTTCAGTTGTAGTCTTCGAAAAATGGATAATGTTGTATTTCTCCCCTTTCTTTAACTCGCTGACTCTTTTGTAGATGGGCAGGCCTTTAAGTTTATCAAACATGGACATCTGGAAAAAGACACATAAAGTAATTTATAAAAATGTTCCTAAATAGTTTATATATTTCATATTTATTAGATTATGTATAAATTGGTTTTACACAACGATAACAAGAAACAAGCGTACTTACGATTGAGTCGTCGGAGCTTCAACTTGTGTGACTCCGCTAACAGGCAGAGTGCCTTTATAGGAGCTCCTGAAGAGGTGGGGGAAACGCTGCAAGCTAAGCACAATTTAATTAAACTTTCCGTCTTCTTGTGCAAAGGATATTCAAACAAATTGTATTAATAACTTACCTCCGGATAAGGACGCTCCGTCGTGTATTCCCTTTTTTATGTCGACGCGAAAAATTGAACTTGCTAATGACATTGCCTCTGTAGAGCCATTGCCAACATTGTTGCTAATTTCTTTGACATGTGCACTCATTACTCAGATGTTCCTAACAAGGTCTGAGCTATTATCGTAAAGAGGCGTATAGACAAGTGATTTAAACTCCTGAAACAGCTTCAGGTTTTTCAACGATCGTTGCTCTCATCGTACGCTCTTACCTCCCAGGGTCATCCAATCTCCGCATTGAGAGTTCCACTTGTAATCCTCTTGCTGCTGCCTTACTAATTTATTTGCATTATTGTATTCTTTAATTGTATTTTTCCAATGTAAAACCTTGAATATGTAATTAACTTATGGCTATATCACCTTTATTTTCTGGAGGTAATGGAGAAAAAAAAAATGAAACAAAAACAAATATGTTTAAAACCATTTATTTATTATGAGAATTAGTTAACAAGTTGTTAAGCAAAGTATTTGTATTAATGCTCAAATCTAGAGGTTCAATTTGTTCATTACAGTATTGAGAATAAACCAATTTTACAACTTTGTCTAATAAGCGGAGAGAGTCTGTCACTTTTTCTATTTGAGAACACAGTTTGATGCAATCACTCTTATTGAAGGTCACTGTCGGCGATGTAATTGTCAGATGTGGAGACGGACTGTGATTCATTATAGTAAACCATGGATATGCGTGCTCGAACCTCACCACTCTGTTCCTTCCACGTTTAGTAAAATTCAGTACTACGTTTTTGAATCTGACCTGCTCCTCCACCACCTCGTTCCCTATGTCCTTTTTCTTCTTGTTGTCAAAATAGTTTAATATCCTCGATGAGAAACGCTCGATATAATTCCATTCTTCAGCATCCAAGTAGAGAAAAGACTTTTTTTCATAAATTGCAATAGTTGGCACTTGATTGTAGAGACCTGCTCGAATCAACTTATTACAACTTATATTATAATCCGTGATCAACTCCATGGAGCGAAGCACTATCGTCTCGTGCTCAAGAAAGACTAATCTCTCATCCTGCGAACTGGTCTAATTGCTTAATTTTTTTTTTTTTTTTTTTTTTTATTACATGTGTAATCCACATACATCTCGTCCGTACAAATCAGACAGTTTTACCCTTATGCAATGCTCGGACATGGCAATTAAACAGCAGATACACGTGTCAGGACCGACATTCCCTGTAGTACAAACACAACTCTCATAATGACCGTTTATTTTTGACTCTGTTTTAACAGTATTAATATACTTTTGCAGATTATCTACTTCTTTTTGAATGTCGATGAACAGCTGACAATTTGATTGACTCAATGTGACTTGCGGATAATCTTTCAAATACTGTCTAAAGAGATCGTTTTGTTTTAGAGTTCTTAACACGTCCATTCTATATTGAATACTGAGCATTGAACCGAACGAAACCGGTCTATAAGAAGCCTAGAGCGATGCCCGAGGGATGACGTCATGCGATGACGTCAGAGGACCTACGTCAGCCGTGTGTTGCGGGCGTAGTATAACCAAAACCCCGGCCAGTTTTACATTATGGGAACCAATTATAGAGGCTCGGACAGCTCACTCCCTTCTCAACCCGTGTATTCTATCTACTGAACTCGTTCAATCGTTTGCTAATTGAATGCTATATACCAAGTTTCGTGACGAAAAAACAAAAACTCTGGCCGCTATCGTGTTAACAGACACATATATATATATATATATATATATATATATATATATATATATATATATATATATATATATAGATATATATAAATTTTAACGGGGGTCATTTTCGGTGTCTACTAGGTAGGATCGATAAAGATTTGAAGAAATTTTTCAAAAATTCCGTCATGAGTCCAACCTCAATAGCTACTTTCCTTCGGAGGAAAGTGCTAAAATGTAGTAAAAAAATACATTGAACAAATTTAGTATCAAATAAATGGGTGTTTATTTTTTATTGAAGAATTAAAAACGTTTTTTGCTTGTTTTTTAATAACATTTTTAAGTGCTTAACAAGCTCTAACTTAATTTCACTAATATTTTTATTATTTGCTGTCGTGGAATCCATCTTTGGTCGCTGTGACCAAGCAGTTATTATTTGTACCTATCTAAGTTTTTTTTTAAATTATTTAATTTAGTTGCTTTTCTAATTTATAAATGTTGTTTCAGGTTCCCACTACATATGTGTAATTTTTTAAGGCACTTAAATTTATGAACAAATTACTCTTACAAACCTCTTAATTACTTATGTAAATTGTTATATTTAAGTTATTTGTTTATTCACATTTAGATAGATGTATATAATAAATTACTATAAATTATGTAAATAAATTAAATATATATATATATATATGGTATTATATTACAATTGCTTCATAATGAAAGTGAAGTGAAACATTTATTTTTAATTATTATTTCTTATGTATGTTATTTATTTATTTTTTTTGTCAGACAAATTAATATATTAAAATATTATGTCCATAAAAAGAACAGGTCACTTAAATTGTGGTGCTCTATTAAATAAATGAGTAATTAAATTTTCTTATTAATTTTAATATGCTCCCTCTAAACTTTGTCATCAGAGTATCCTTAAAGAAGAGCTCACAAAACTTTGAAAACAGTCAGGACTTTGGAAAAAGTCAATAACAACATGTGAAAGCGTATTTCGAACAAAACGTTTTTAAAACTTACCTTTTAGCATAATAACATGAATCCTGCATCACTTACTTTTTCATTCATAGAGAAAAACCTCAGCTACAGATTATTACATGAACAGGTATACAATAAATTATATTATATTTAAAAAAGAAAAAAAACGTACAAATAATGAATATAATTTAAGTTTTTTTTTTTAATAACACCATGACATAATGTTGGTTATACTATATTAAACCTTAATTAAATACTTCATTTTTAATTATATATTTTTTATGGATATTTATATGTGTATCACACATTGTTTTCTTTAAGAAAATTTAACCCCGGCAGTTTGGTTTTGATTTTCCTTAAAAGGATATTACCATTAAATGATTCCATTATGCTTTTTTTAAAATAAGGGCTAATTTATTTTCCACCCCGCTTTCACTAAAAAACTTGTAAAATAATTGTTTATTGTAATTTTTTTATTACAACTATTAATTTATTCAAAAAACAACGAAAAAACTCAACTAATTTGATGATTTTATTTTCTTGAAAAAGCTGTGTTCTGATATTTGTGAGGACTTAGTTTGTGTTTTTAGTTACATAATTATATAATATAATATTCTAATAATATTTGTACTTGTATAAAAATGCAAAATACTGCGCTATATGGGAGAAAATCGGTCAAATTAAAGCATTAGGGCTAATGGACATATGACCCTCTTTCCCCACAACAAGATGGCGGCTCTCCAGTTAGGCCTGCTTCACTTTTTCCCGGGAATACGAGCGGAGTTAGTCATCTACTCCTTTCTAAATCTATGTTGCTAACCCAGTACTTAACCAAAGAGTACAGAAGTAAGGAGAGCTCACTTGGAAAGTAGAAATAGTGCGTGTCGTCATCTACGCATTAAGCTCAGTTATGTCTGCTCCATTAACAAAAATACCCTTGTCGAGCCAGTGTCTAAAGCAAAGTCTTTTAGTTATTATACTTCTTTCCAGAATAAAGAGCTGAATTAATTAATAATTTGTTAAAGCAGAAATGCCAATTCCCGCAGGGATGCAGAATGCTCAACTGTAGTAATATAATGCCTCCCAATATTTCGCTTCACTGCCAAGTTATTTTATATTATCTTTTAGTTCATTCAAGAGTATCGTCATTTTATGCTAGTGTTTTGGTCAATTCAAAGGGCTTCTTCAACAATTTTTATTTTAAAAAAAGTTATTTTAAGCCATTACATTTTGGTATGATGCAGTACAATAAAGAAGGACTTGTTTTTCAAGCTGCTTTTAGAACTTAATTACTGAGACCAGCCTGGATGATTGTGACTTTCGTTCTTTGTTTCACTGTTTTTTAATGTTTCTGCTCGTTCCATAAAGTATGTGCTCCTAGGGAGAAGCCTCTTCTATTTCTTTGTGCATTAAGATAACCCTTCCAAAGGACAACTGTTTACTGTAGGATAGAGCTTCAGATTATGCGCTGTGAGGCTATTTATTCTTTATTTTGCCTCTGACAAGTGTAAGTATTTCCTCAGTTCCTATAAAAGAGCTTCACTACCCTTCTTCAGTCATACCTTGTTGGTTGGAAGTAGTATTTGCTATTTCCTTCGACAAACTCACAAGGAGCTTTGCCTACCTCATGCTCAGCATAGCAACCCACTACTTGATAAAACCTTCTTTCTCCCAGGAATTTAATTCCTTCCTAACTAAGCATTTAGGGGACTCAGGAAGAAAGATACACAAATCTAATTCCTTCAATGTCAGTATTGATATAGATTCATTGCCCTTTCTAACTATCTTTGTGGTTTTATTGGACTGTAATTTTAATTACATGTCATTATGACTGGAAAACATTCATATACCCCAGGGCCCAGCTGTTTTATCTTAAGGAGAGCTCTTCGAATGACATACTCAAATTTCTTCTCCTCTTTCTTCCAGTTTGCTGGCTTCCTATGGTTGCTTTTTCCAAATCCCGAGATATACTCTTATCTCCACCTTCATGACATTGAGGAATAGGATTCTCAGTTCACTCATCGTGGGCCCCTTTCCTGGTGTGAACTGGTAAAGATGTTAGCCCAAGAAGTACATATTTTAATACAGTGATGGGGCAAGTTCACATTAACCCAGTAATTCCAGGTAATCCTTTGTACACATTCTACTTTGCTAAGAATTCCGGATCTAACTATTCAGGAATGAAATCATAAAAGCCTAAGTTTGCACAAAATAGCTGACAGACAACCGCTTTAATGTACTTTCTACCAAAAGAGAAGAATCATTACAGATGAACCATAATCAAGTAGCAATATGCTGTACTATTTGTGGTATACATGATGAGATCATCAGCCTTAGGTACTGAATTAAGTGGAACGGTTATGCATTTCAAGAAATTATTTCTTGCAAGGGAAAAGAGAAATGCACTTACCAGCTACCACACCATCTTGAGTTACACTTCCTCAAGGAATATAACGCATATAAAAAAAGTATTTTTCATTTTCAATCTATACTGATTGCTGTTGGACTGATGTACGTTGTGGCAAACTCTTGAAAATCTAAGAAAAATAAGTATCAATTACAGAAAATCAAACTAACGAATGTGAATTAAGTCTAATTAAAATATATCATAAGATAACATTTATATAGAGTCATCTATAATATACCAAACCACTTTTCACATTCATTTACATACTTTGCATTTGTATCGATGATAAGGAATTTTATATTATTTAAAATTAAATACTTTTTTTTTTTTTTTTTTTGCATTTATATGTGCAAGTCTTCATACGGCGGGTCGAGAATAAAAGTGATCAAGATTTTGATGATTTGTATTTAGGCACACAGATTAGAACTTATAATTGTGATTCTACCCATTCAGGAATAAAATATGTAAGAATAGGTTTGTAAAAATAACTGACGGCACTAATGGCCAAGATGTTGAAGCGCCGTTACAAAAAAAGTAATAAAAAAAAAAGAATAACTGAAATGGTGTTAATGTACAGTCTCCCAACAGGGTATCAAGATAGTGTACAGTCTATAAACAGGGTAACAAATGAACTAGCATAAGTCAGTTCAGACTGAAGCCATTCAGATCAAACTGATTTACACTACTTCTATTCTCAATCCCCTTGAAGGTTTACATCGCCATGAGATTTTCAAAAAATGAGATACCAGATATTTCAAGGTCAACAAATGTTTTCTAACATTTACAATACTTATTCTTCGTAATATTATCTAGAGCTTGACAATGTTTGGATTTTGTTTTGTATTAATGCCAGCTACTTGGAAAAAATATCGAAATTTTGAGTTTTAATTTTTTTATTTAAATTTTTATGTCCACTTATAACAAAAACACAGATTTTAGGGGTGGGTTATCTACAGGTTAACACCCTTTTCTAGCCAGGATAGGGCTGATACCTTTTCTTTTTTCCAACCCACGACTACCCACAAAGTTATCATGCCTTAACACTCATGTCCAGCCAGCCTCCTTTGAGTTTTAAAAATATAACTTATGAACATGCCACTCAATCCAAAAAGTCACATGTTAGATATAATAAAAAATATGTTGTAAATTTAAGCAAAATTGGTTAAGTAGATCTTGAGATATGCTGCACATTAGGTTGAAAAACTTAGCTTAAAGAATGAAATGGCTAAAAGTTTAAAATATTCTTAAAATTATAATGAACAATTTATCTACCCAAATGAAAATATTGAATTTGAAAATCTTGAGTTGGTATAACCTTAGATTGAAGTAGGTATCTGTGAAATTAATGAATAAATATATCAAAATTATTTATTGCAATTAAATAACTACAATTCCTTTCATCGTTAGGGAATAAATAGAATGTGTTAAAGTACGACAGTGACTAACAGTAATAGATTCCTAAATTGTAACTAGATAAAAAATTGAATACATATATGTACATATATCATACAAAGAAAGGAATTGCTTACACCCGCATGATATTTACAAAACGATTTACTTGTTAACAACAATTTGAATACACCGATTATCTTTTATTTAAAAAGATACACCTATAAATTATATTAAATATAATAGTACACTAATTATAATGACTTATAAATATCAGTTGATGTATAACTTATGTTCGAGTTAATTATAAATAAATTTTCAGCACAAAATACAATGTGTAATACAAATACAAAGTAGAATGTGGTAAAACTTTAAAAGGCATAGAGGCTTCCATTTAGATGTTGACTTCATTAGCCCCACGGGTCTTCAACTCTTCCAAACTTGAAAACTAGTGATCCTCCAAAGATAAATAGATTCTGCAGCAGTAAAGCGACTCCAACCCACATATCGCCAGTTGCTAAAAAAAGTAATTGATGTATAATTGTTTTAAAGTTCTTATGCCAATTGAAAGAAGTAGTAATGTTCATTAGGATTATTTATCAATATATCCGTCTTAGAGGTCAAAATCATTAAGTTATTTTTTGGAGAAAACAAAAATAAATCTTCAACATGGTCTATTATTTCCAAATTGCATTGGAGGAAAAATGAATTATTATTACCACAGATGCCAATGGCCATAGCTACATTGAATCCACTGGTTCCCATTGATCACCAAAGTTAAGCAATGCCGGTCATGGCCAGTAACTGAATGGGTGACCAACCACATGCTGTTGGCATTATAATAAAAGGGTGGCAATCTGTAGATAGCCCAGCTCAGACCAATTGTTGATACACCGTTAAACAAAACAAAAAAAATACAGCAGCTTGGAAAGGGGTTTAAGAGTAATAAAGGTCATTTACTGCATTTAAGAACAAAACAATTCAACTTTAAAAAAAAAAAAATATTGTATATACTGTAAAAAATCCAAATTTGTCACTTCGTTACTTTTACATCCAAGCAGACAATATTATTGAAATTATTGTTACTAAGTATAGGAATATTCATTTCTTCTGGATGAAATAAATAGGACTACTCAAAGAACCCAGAATGAATATGCCTATTTTTAGTATTCATACTGCAGTGGTTTTCATTCTATGAGAGCAGATTAACATTGACGGACAGAGAAACACGAGAGGTCTCCTGGATACTGAATGATTAGCATAAGTGACGATGATTTCACGTCTGGTATAGATTCAATTTTTTGTGTGATTTTTTCTTGGACAAAGACTAGATGGCCTCAGAAGTCAAAACATCATTAAAAGGAAATATTTATTTATTTATTGGTTTTAAGAGCTCGCATTTAGCGACTTGCTAAAAGGAAATAAAGTTGTTCCAAATATCAATACTTTTCAAAATTGTTACAAACTTGTCATTAACTATTCCCCTAGGTGATGAAAAATGTTGTATTCTTACAAAACCTTTACTAAAAAGTTTCTAAGTAAAGATGGAATGGTTGGAATTCGGCTAAATAAACCTCAATATGATTTTGTTTTAAAAAATCTATATTTCGGACGTTTCGGCTACTCATTGGTAGCCTTCGTCAGCTAAAATGACAAAAAAAAGAAATTAATACAGAAACAAAAAAAATTTATAATTGTGGTAGGTAACAGAACTATAGATACAATTAACTTATAAAAGAACATATCGTCTTAAATTCTTAGAATGAGTAGAATGAAAAAGTAAATAGGTACAATAATTGATTTTAATAGTAATTAGTAACATTAATTGATTTTACAAAGAAATAAGAAACTACATACCAATGACAAATATAGTAGCTAATAGTAACTAATAGTAAAAAAGCATGTTTATGATCCTTACCGCCCTTTCTCCCACCACCTGCTGTTTTCAGTTACATATACCCCAGTAGATTCCTTTTTGCTTAGACACTTTCACAATGGTTACTTAATTGCCAACCTTGGTCTTCCTCTGCCGCTCGGCACTTCCATTGGTATGTAGTATCTTATTTCTTTGTAAAATTAATTAATGTTACTATTAGCTACTATATTTGTCATTGGTATGTAGTTTCTTATTTCTTTGTAAAATCAATTAATGTTACTAATTACTATTAAAATCAATTATTGTACCTATTTACTTTTTCATTCTACTCATTCTAAGAATTTAAGACGATATGTTCTTTTATAAGTTAATTGTATCTATAGTTCAGTTACCTATCACAATTATAAATTTTTTTTGTTTCTGTATTAATTTCTTTTTTTTGTCATTTTAGCTGACGAAGGCTACCAATGAGCAGCCGAAACGTCCGAAATATAGATTTTTTAAAACAAAATCATATTGAGGTTTATTTAGCCGAATCCCAACCATTCCATCTTTACTTATCACCTCGACGGCTAACTATCTAATCATCATAAAAAGTTTCTGTGAGAAAAGGCTGTAATTAGTCAGTATTTTACTGACCTGTTGCCTTACCAGCCATCCTCTTTCCATAATGATCAGTTAAATATAATCTTGTTACATTTTTTTAACAAGATGGCCTCCTATGTAGTATGTATCTACTACATAGGAGGCCATCCTTTACAGGACAATAATTTACAGAATTTTGTAAAATATCTTGATATTACAATAATGTACCGAGACATTTGCAATCACAGTGCACAGGGAGGTTCAAATGTGACAATAATTTAGAAGTAGGCTGACTCAAATTGTTTTAATATCCTACACTTGTTTATGAGGTTTTAAACAAAATGTGTAACTACTATTTACTTTAATTGCTTTTAAAAAAAAAATAAGATTTGTTAATTTACATAAGAAAATAAATATTTTCTGCTTTCGATGGGCTCATTGAAAAAAATCTCCTTCTCCACCTTGGATATTTACAGAGCTTGGCAACCTGTAGACAGCCTAGCAGTAATGACCATAAAAGCAGATGCCTCATAAAAAAAAACTAACTAACTCCACACCTTTTTATCTGTCACGCTTCACTTTCAAGTAAACATTAGATTTTTTTTTATGATGGGTCACATGTTTTATTTAATATAATATTGAGAAATACAGTGTAACGGAAATCTACTCACGGCTATTTTTTCCGACAAATACGTAAAAGAATATCAAACAAGAAGCTATCACTGCAGCGAATCCTAAAATCAGTCCAACAAATAGCCAAAGTCGTACTCCTCTGGGTCCCATACATCCTCCTGAGTAGGCATCACCTTGCATCTGAGCAGTAGAGACGGAGTTAATCCTGTTAAGAAAAATAGAAGTTAAAAAAATTAAAAAAAGGAGAATTTCTATATCTGCATTAGGATTTTCTGAAAAGTTAACAACCTAATAATGATACTTGCAATTTTTTCTTTCAAATTAAATTGTATTTCTCTTAACCTTTTCGATGCGACTTTTTTACTTAGGCGCTCGTTACTTATAATTAGAGCCCGAAAGTTAGGCATTTATTTTTGGTTAAAATAGGCAGGCAAAAAGGCACTTAAAATACTGAAAATAGGCAGTACTGTAATTAAAATAGGCATTGATAAGGAGTGAAGCCTCACAGGAATCTCACTCATTATTAATGAAAATATGTATTTTAAATACTCATTCATTTCTTTATTATCAATTTATCACAGAATTAGTGTACTTACTCTTACTTTCCCTTGTTACAAACTACAACAAGATGCTTTTTCAAAGTACAACTGTCATAGACTTTCTCAGAAAAAATGTTTTTCATCATGGAAAAACTTCCTCTGCATTATCTTATCATTTCGAAGTCCGGAATACCAGGTAATTACGCATTGTCACAACAAAAGGGATTTGAGGAAGGAGACGTAATTCCCTCATCCTATCTCTTTCCTACTATTCAATATGCTTGTGCATTCCTTCTACTAAGGAAGGTTCTGTTATTTACAGAGGTTAAATCCATGGGTTGGGAAAATAAGTTTTCGAATAGATGTTTGTGACAGCAATATGTAATTTAATTTGTGCAACCTTTTTTGTCTTCGATCGCAGAAAAAAATTGCATAACGACCAAAAAAGGCATTAAATCTTAAAATAGGCAACGGATGCCAAAATAGGCAAAAAAGGCAAAATAAAAATTGTCTCTACACTTCCTGAATGCACGAAAACATATTTATCTCTATCTGATTCTTCAATATATTGAACCAGATAAAAAAGGCATTTTGCCTAACTTCCGGACTCTACTTATCATCATTTTCATGTTTATCTTACGTGAACGACGACGTGTATCACTTGAAACGATTTATTTACTACAATTGAGGTTCGCAGCAAACCTACAATAACCATTTAAAACAAAGTTTACTTACTTTTCTTACCTATATTTCTCTTTCTACTTCGTTCCGAAACCACTACTTTATTTTAGACGTGATTTTTAAATGTAGCAATGAAAATGTTTTTTTATTTCTTATTACTATATGCTACTCTTTTATTATTTACAGTTTCGCTAAAAAAATGCTCTAAGAACATTTTTACCGTGCACACGTCTCACAGACGCATGTTACTTATAACGTTCAAAATTTGTACGTTAAAACAGCAATTATCCCCCATTCCTGCTAGAGCACTCTGTACACGCTCAAGGCTTGCATTCAAGAGAGACAGCTGTGGCGAGAATACTCGTGCATCGCGTCTGAGGAACATCTGTCTCCGGCAAGTATTCTCGGGCATCGCATCAAATGGGTTAATTTCAAAAATACTCCTTTTTCTTTAACATGAACAAATAGTATTCAGTGCCTTTCTTAGCAAAATTACAATTTACAAAAGTAATAGCCTAAACGTTTGACAAAAACCTCATCCTTCTGTTCGCCCGAGGGCAACTTTTAGCTTAGGAAATTACAAGAATAAAGTTTTATGACCCCGGTACTGACCTCTCTGCCTTCCTGTTGGATGGGACGTGGTCGTACTGTGGAGCCTGCTCTTTGCTGGCGCCCATTATGCCATAACTATATAAAATGCTAATAGAAAATTTGATAATCGTCGAACTGAGACATCCATAACCCATGTGGTTGACCTATCTCAAAAAACTAAAAACGTTTTATGATACTTAATTCATGGTGAGTAAGAAAGGTGGTCAAGCAGTTCTACTACTACTAACTAACAATAGCGGGGTCTCCCGTGGTCTAGTGGCTAGCGCGCTAGATTCATAAGCGGGAGATGGTGGGTTCGATCCCCACCGGCGCCAGAAATTTTCTCATCTCAGGGCTCGCTGAGAAAATTCCTGGCTGCACCCTGGACGTCGGCGCTAATGGCCAAGATTTATGCCAATGCGCTGTAAAAAAGAAAATAAAAAAAACTGAAGTGAGGGGCAGCATATTACCATGGCGAACGAGATTTTTTTCTTGTTCCAGCAATTTCTGTCTTGAGCTTGTCATAATGTTGTTTGTTACTGTATTTGTAGACCCTTTATGGAGATAATCAATTAACACGTTAAGTGTGGCTGTTGTTTGACCATACTTTCGCTGTATGCGGTGCATGCCCCGGGGGCATGTACAGCATTATTCTTCATATGCGGTACATGCCCCCGGGGGCATGTAACCTTCCTATCTGTATGCTCTTATTTATCGACGTCTAGCAATCAGAAGGAAAGAGATAATGCACTGATTTTTCGCAGAATCATTGCATCTAACATCAGTAAATATACATTCAAAGCAGGAGGAGGATCTGGAAATATGATCAAATAAAAAATTCTAAATAATTAACAAAATGTATTTTACAAATATACGGAATATTCTATTGGTCTAAAAAAAGTAAATAAATTGGTACCGCTTTAAACAACATTATTACAATATGCATTATACAACAATACAATTCAAAAAAGTTCAATATTAAAAAAGTATTTTAATTTGAAAAGTATTTCAAGTATTTTTTTTAGTACAAATAAATCGATCCCAAATTCTCAAAATTTATCCTAATAAAGGCACTAATTATTATGATGTCTATTGAAGCAGTCTAAGCAAAGCCCTGGATTATTGGGGCACGAGTCAAAATAACTTATAACACGCCTGATGCTTTTCGTAACCTCCCTGCTGGACATGCTTTTTCGTAATTTTTGTTAACACCCAATACAGACTCTTTTTCTTTTTCCCATCCAGGCCCATCCGGTTTTATGAATGTATTTTGCCTTAAACTTCCTTCTCTTTGACATTTTATTTCATATTTTCAACGAAAGATCAAATCCTATCAAATAACTGCTTCATTTCATTTACTGTAGCAAAAGGGATATGAACGGAACCCCGCAAAGATGACGCAGTTCCTGCGAGTCGGACTTTTTAATGTATAATTATCCATTATCATTTGGTTATTACTATTATTATTGTTAAATTTTGCGTGGATTACAGACAAGCACCGCACTGGATGAAAGAAGTTATTTCTCCAGTGCGGCATATGCCCCCGGGGGCATGTATGATTAAATTCATGATTTCCTTTTGTTACTTCGCAAAACAAACGCGCTAGTGGCTCCATTTGTCATTACTATTAAAATTATTCATAAAAAAAAAATATCAGCCGCACTGAGGTAATGATCTTTTGAAATTGAAACCGCACATGTTATATGCTCCGCACATGGAAGTCTCAAATGCTCCATGTCACCCACACGCGACAAACTGTATAAACATGTTTAACTTCAGCTGTGTTACAAAAGTATTACAAAACTTGATTCATTATCCCAAATCCACGCAAGTTTGTTAAACATGTACCGAGATAATTTATTATCACTGTTATATCCAAAAGAAAATATAAACTCACATGTATAAGGACAATGTCCCGATGATACCACATATGTGATACGCTCCATTAAATGCTTCAGGATGTGTTGCATTTGCATCGATGCTAAACCACCATCCAGTAAAGAACTGAAAACAAATAAAATTATTTAAAAAGCTCAGAAGAATATTGTTAAAAAGAATTTAATTTTTTTATTTATTTTTAGATGACAAACTAAGTGTTTTAAATCCTAAAAATGGCTGAACCAATACAAATAAAAGAAAGGGGGGGGGGTTGATTCACTTTAAAACCGATGAAAGGTACAGTAACAATTAAAAACAAAACTTAAATGTATTTTCTAAGCCCAAAATGTAGATTTTCTGAAGTAAATTGAAGATAAAATCATGTATCAAATGAAATTTTATTGCTAAGCAGATATGTTATATAATATAGTCAGAGTATGTCCTTTTGTATGTGTTTGTGTGTGTGTGTGTGTCTGTATATATATATATATATATATATATATATATATATATATATATATATATATATATATATATATACACACACACACACACATTTACATGCTTATGTACACATATGGTTAATGTTAATGTTTAGAAAAAATCTGGGACTTCATTACAATGACTCATGAAAAACAAAATGTCAATGTCAAACTTTTTATAGAATTCATTACATTTGTTATTTTTATATTCCATTATTATTAATTGAAAACCAACTAATTCTCTTATTAATCATACATTTCAAACCCATTCTGTAACAATGTTCACAAAAAAAATACCTCTCAAAACATATTAATCTATTACTTTGTTTTAAAAGGCGCCTTAATGAAGAAAACTAAACTAGAAAAAGTAGGTGATTTAAATCATGTATGAACTTTAACCCTTAATTCTTCACCGCAAAAACATTAATAAGATAAACTCCTAAATCTTAATACATCAAATACGACATATTTTAAATACAACACTATAATGAATGTAAATCTTAAGGTAAGAAGAGAAGCATAGTTAGAGAAATATTCTCAAATGCAATAAAGGGATTAATAAAAGTCGTCCTGACGTGAAGTAAAATGTAGTTTATCTCATTATAATTAAATAATTGTTTTGAATTTACATGACTACTAAATGCGTTTTGGTAATACTTCTAAGAAGGTTTTCAACTGAAACTCACAAAACAAGAAACAAATTTTTATGCCTCTTACCAGCAGTCCAGAAAAAAAAGATGAGATGGCATTTCTTTTGTCACTGCCATCAAACCAAATACATGTGTTGATATTTTCTAAAATATTGGGCATTTTTCAACTTTATTCAAAGACACTAAGAACTTAAATAAATGAAATTGAAGTTTTTCCTAGGCTTTTTATAGCGGATTCTCTCGTTTAATGGAGCATGATAATTTCATTGTACTTTAGAAATTAAGCACAAAATAAATCAAAATTTAAACCGAAATGAATGACAAACTCTAATGATGAAAAACAACACGGAAAATAAGAAACCTTTTGATTTGTTGAGGTTAACAGTTCACCATAGTTATACCTTCCAGTGTACACAAATAACATCAAGACAATGGTTCTTAAAAGAATACGAAAATTAAAATATAAACGCGTTATTATAATAAAAATACGTAAAAAATTTTGAACTACATAAATCCACTATTGCAATTGAGTAAATTATCCTACATGCCTTTGGTAAATACTTTTAGTTTTGTTAATACCCCCCTCCCCATGTAAATAATTCCTTGTTCGTTTGTAAATAATTCCTTTCAGGTTTTAATATCACTATACTATAAAAAGTATATTAGTCGGAGAGCTGGCAACGCACTTTTCATGAAGTGTTTTATGCACCCTGAAATTTTGCTATAATGTACCTCTTAGATAGATAAGAAGGTAAATATGTGTTTCCTGGACTTAACTTGGTGCACCAGGTACTGCGCATAGGGGAAAGGTTCAAAACAATATTGCCCAAAAGTAGAGTTTTATTCAGAAGCCAACTATTATTAATGACAAAAATTGCAAATTAAGGCAATTTTAAAATTAATATTAAATAAGGCAGGCACTTTTAAGGTGGTTACAATCTAAATTAAAAAAACAAAAAAAAAAAAACAAAGTACCTAGTTTTTTTGTTGTTTTTTTTTCGTTTTTAACGGCGCATCAACTATTTGGCTATTAGCGCCCTAGTTTTTATTTTTAATAATAAATGAAGTGCTTCATTCACGCTGCCATTTTAACAGCGTCTTCAATAAACATTTTTGAAAATAATTACAAAAGGGTAGACATATTTGTGGGGTTTAATTATCAGGAAACATGAAAATAAATGTTGCCTCTGATAGACTGCAATACACTGCGCGTAACCGTAGTTGAGAGAGTGAATGACAGCACCGCACAGTTGTGGTTATTCTCTGCGTTCTCATTGGTTCTTGCTCATATGATCTTGTACAGCTGTCCGGTTTAAATGGAAGCGCTTATAAAACTCTCATTTAATATGAGAATAAAAACAATTTTTTTTTTTTTTTTTTTTTTTTTTTTTACGTGTTATACCCCTTAAAAGTGTCTGCCATATTTATTATTCATTGTAAAATTGTCTTAATTTTACATTAAAGATAGTTGGCTTCTGAATAAAACTCTATTTTTGGGAAATATTTGTTTGCACCTCTCCCCTGTGTTGGCACCAAGGTATGTCTAGGAAAAACATATTTACCTTCTAATCTACCCAAGAGGTACATTATAGCAAAATTTCAAGGTGTATAAAACACTTCATGAACCGTGCGGTTACTGGCTCTCGGACTATATTAGCATATTAACTATCTTCTTACGTTTTCTGCACACAAAGATTTGAAAAATGTAGAAAACGAATAAATAAAAAATTGAGAAGTGTTAATTGATGATTCATAGGCCTTCCGCCTATTTGTAATGGGCATTTAATTGTTAAATAAATCATTTCGCGGATCCACGGCCATAACACATTTACATGTCAAAGTTGCTTCACCAAAAATAAAGATATGTTGCAAAAAGGGAAGGGGAGACCCTTGACCTCCCATTTTTGAATGATCTGCCTCATGGAGAAATAATTTTGATCATTAAAATGACTGTCATTGAGCTTTAGGCTTAAAGTCATTCCCTTTTCACTTTTGCTTCGCCTAAAAAATATATTCACAATGCTTCAGGTACTCTTTATAAGCATAAATAAATTTTATTGTCCTTCAAGTGGTAAATGATATCATTTTAGCAGCTTTAGGAATTATAAAACGACATTATTCTGTCATAATTTTTTTTGTGAAGAAATATTTCTTTTAAGAACTGCAGAGTAAATAAAGGACTGGAAATATTCCATAAAATGATTAAAGTTTAAACCTGATTATTTGTTTAAAGGCATAAATGATTATTTGTTTAAAAAAATATGATGTATGTTTTCCTCCTAAAGATATAAAATATAAGTCGTTATTTTTCCTACCTCTTTGGACATTCTCAAATGTATTTGTAACATTGAAACTCGTAACCTTTCCTTAGCAAGAAACACTAATCATTGAAATGGCTTCTGTTCTTGACGAAGTTGCAAACCTTCATAAAAATTTGAAAACAGAATGGACGAGAAAACCTTCCAATTTGGAGGCCTGTGGGAAACTCCTAGACAATTTAAAGGTAAAGATTTAAATAAAATTGATATATACGAATTTGATTCTGTTTTTATGCAAGAAGAAAAAAATCTTAGTTCCTTTGTTACTTGGGACAAACACATAAATTCAATATTTTGCACTTAAAAAATAACGATTTCAAGATATTAAAGGAATGTGGAAAATTGTTTAAATAAGTTAATTTGTTTCCTTTACAGTAAGAAGGAAAATACTAGGAAGGCCATTTACTTAGTGACAGATAGCTTCTTTTGTTTCTGTTTCAAATATATATTCACTATATGTAGATAATAGCATAAAACTATCAATGCGACCTGAATATTTTTCAATTACATATATCTGTAATAAGCCCAAAAAACTTGGAAGTTCATTGATATTGTAAAATCAATGGCTTTGCATTATCCCTTAAAATTCCAACAAAATGGATAGAAAGGAAGAAATATAAACGTTACTTCTAAGTGTACATTACTTTCTATCATTTATTAGGGTTGTTAGGAGAGGTGCACCCTTAATTAATCAGTTTTTAAAAGTTTCAGTTAGAATTCTACTCATGACGACTATAATTTCTTTTTTCCTTTATTATAAAATCTATGTTGGGTTTTTGACATCTTCAGTTTTTCATTATAAAAAACTGGGGTAAACCTGAAGGAGATTGTCCTCAACACCGATTTTCTCCAAACTTTGCACTATAACGTATTTTGATGCACTAAACACGAATCCGTTGAAAAAAATTGTTGTTCTCAACCAGGAAAGAAGTTATTTAAAAAAAAAGTTCACTGTTAGCGGGTTACAAACGACCAAAGGTGCTGTTAGCGGGTTACAAACGACCAAATTTTCTTCAAAATTTGCATTATAACGTATTTTGATGCACTAAACACGAATCCGTTGAAAAAAAAAAGTTGCTCGCAACTAGGAAAGAAGTTATTAAGCACTAAAGTTCACTGTTATGGAGGTTATAAAAGACGGGGTAAACAGCTTATATGTAAACACGCGCCTGCGCAATAGTCCTTAATGACGAAGTGTAATTGAAATTTAGACTCACTTTGTGGTAGCTGACTTGGTCGTAAATTGTCGCTTTTGGGCATACGTGCTATGCGTTTCCGCTCGCTCAAGAAAACATCAAAACCCCTAGTCAATCCAACTCGCAGAAATGAAAAGAATTCTATGGCCCAAAAGTCGTCCAAGGCAGTCTTCCCTAACCTTCATAACAGTGAACTTTTTTTTTAAATAACTTCTTTCCTGATTGAGAACAACAATTTTTTTCAACGGATTCGTGTTTAGTGCATCAAAATACGTTATAGTGCAAAGTTTGAAGAAAATCGGTGTTGAGGACAATCTCCTTCAGGTTTACCAAAACTGGGATTAGGGGATGTCGTTAAGTTATTGTAATGCACATCCAACATTTTTATAAATATATATTATAATATTAAATATATATTATGTGAAATAATGAAAAGAATAAACTAAATGCTTCTTTTTCAGATTGCATTAACAAACCTTATGTTTTTGCCTACATCAAATTCTGTTGCTAGTGCTAAGGAACTCATTTTGGCAAGTAAGTACATTTCTATTTTACTTGTAAAGGCACTTGTTAGTCCATAAGTGTATAAACTGTGTGCATACATCTGTACAAAGTTTACAAATTTCTGTAAATATTTCTTTATGATTATTAATTTTGTTCTTTTAGCTCTTTTGGAAGGTATTTAACTGTATGTATGCATATATACACTGAGAGAGAGCGCTCCTGTTGAAGGCTTCTCTCGTGAATGATTTTTTTTTTTTTTTTTTTAATTCTTCCAATCTTCATCAATCCTGCCTGCTAGATACTGAAAATGACCCTCCTCAAAATTTATATATATATATATATATATATATATATATATATATATATATATATATATATACATACATACATACATATACATACATACAAATATATTTGTTAACGTGATCAGTTTTTGTTTTTTATCGCCAAATGATAATAAAGATCACTTATAAAAATAAGAAAGATTGGTATAATGGGAGTAGGGGTTTACTCAGAATCCACAACCACAGGTGCGAAGAATATACGCATTACTCACAGCCACCACACCTCCCCACAAATATGATGATAGTGCTGCCTATGTTTTTCCTATTATCAAAATAAATAAACTTCTAAAAAAGTCTGATGCATAAAATCTCTCTCTTGGAAGTAAAGCGTGTTGCATTAATGAAAATGAAACGGCACTGCCTGACTCCTTTTCTTTTCTTTAAGAATTTCTACAATTTCCTCATCAGTTGTGGCATTTAATTATTTTGGCATATTTTTAATTTTTTGTAGGAGACATTCTTGAAATTGGAGCCCAATGGAGTATTGCAGCTAAAGATATTCCTTCTTTTGAAAGATATATGGCCCAGTTGAAATGTTACTACCTAGATTATAAGTAAGTTTTGTTTTCTGGAATACTGATTAATCAATGATATTTTCTGTTTAATTAATTGTGTTCACAAAACATCTTTTACAGTTTGTAATAACATAGTACAATGTCTATCGGTAAACAGATTATTATCAGATATATGACCATCCACTATTAACACAAATAGGAAAACAATAATATTTACATTGGTGCTAATGGCCACTGCCGCCGATGCACTCAAAAAAAAAAAAAATAATAATAATATTTACAGGCTACCAGATCTTTGAAGTTACATAGGATTTGGACATAGCCGACTTACTCACAAATACTTAATGACATCGCCATAGCCCAATTTTTGATATGCCGTTAAAAAAAACAACAAACACAACTTAATGACATGGCGGCAAAGACCAATATGCGACATTTTTGTTGTGAGACCTACAGTAACATTTAATAATAAACTGCCAGAGATGAAACAATCTGAATCTTTTTTTTTGTACCCTTCTCCAAGACGACTTGAACACTTATATTACAACACACTTATACATACAACTATACCTACTTAGATTTCCTAGATTGACCAAGTTCTGGGCATAATGTTCTTGGTGTAATGGTCAAAGAAGCAGAACATAATAAATATATGGCGACTGATTAGTTATCCTGAGAATTTATGTAATTCTAGGCGTGGAGATATAGTTCTCGCTTGTTGTTCCACTACAAAATATCATCGGGGAAATAATTAATTATTATTTCATTTTACAGGGATGAACTATCAGAATCAGCTTATAAATACCAGCTCCTAGGATTGAACTTACTCCTTTTATTGTCTCAGAATAGAGTTGCTGAATTCCATACTGAACTAGAGTTGCTTCCGTCAGACCAAATTCAGAGCAATGTGTACATTCGTCATCCGCTCTCTCTCGAACAGTATTTAATGGAAGGAAATTATAACAAGGTAACCATGTACAAGTTTTGATGTTTTTTTAACTATTAATTTTATGAGGTACATAAAGTTGGGGTTCAGTAATGGATGATGATGAATAAAAATACATTTTACTATTTTTACTTTTGAGGGGATTGGTCAAACTTGTTTCAACAAAAATGCAAAACATATTTTTTATTTGTAACGTTTGACCATAGGAAAAAACCAAGCAACTCATGCCTTCTGGAACATTAAGAGATTTCTATATTTTTCTTTTTTATTTCTTTATTACATGCACACCATAGGTTACTGGTTTCATATTAAATAAACAAAAATATACAGAGTGGATAATCAGGATTAAATAATAGGTAAGAAGAACGTATTTTGCAATGTAACTTATTTGCCAAATTTTAGTTTAAATTGCAAACCAGCCAATAACTTAATGCTGTTTTGACTTAAATATCCAAAGAAATCTACTATTAACTGGAATATATTACTGCTTAATATCATCTGTAAAGTAGGGCGAATGTCAATGAAATATTTAATTGATTTTTAATCTTTTGGTACTTACGTATTAGCTACACCAAAGGTTAGAGATCTGGGTCTCGTTTAGAGATATGGACCATCAACGCAGGCATAGAAGTCAATTGAATTTTTGCGAATATGGCCATGGTAAGACCATTTATGTATATTATCAATGGCAAGAGTTATGTTAATAATTGATATGCGTTTCCGCTCAACAGCCAATAGAATTTCCCAAAATGCTGAGTTATGCGCCTGTGCTGATGATCCAGATCTCTGTATGAGACCCAAATTTCTAACCTTTGGTGTAGCTAATACGTAAGTACCAAAAGATTAAAAATAAATTAAATATTTCATTGACATTCACCCTACTTTACAGATTATATTAAGCAGTAATATATTCCAGTTAATAGTAGATTTCTTTGGATATTTAAGCCAAAACAGCATTAAGTTATTGGCTGGTTTGCAATTTAAACTAAAATTTGGCAAATAAGTTACATTGCAAAATACGTTCTTCTTACCTATTATTTAATCCTGATTATCCACTCTGTATATTTTTGTTTATTCAATAATAATCAATCAATACCAATTGATTTTTGAAATTACCTGTCTTCTTTATTATATCTATATCGACCAACATTGAATATTACAGATATTCTTGGCTAAGGGGAATGTTCCTGCAGAAAATTACAATTTTTTTATTGACATCCTCCTAGAAACTGTTCGTAATGAAATAGCTGGTTGTTTAGAAGCAGCCTATTTGAAGATATCAGCAAATGATGCAGTTCGAATGTTGAACTTGCCTAATGCTGTAGCTCTTAAGGAATATGCGTCCAAGGTAAATTGCTTGCTTCAATTTTTGTATTTTAACTTACTAAATTAGATTACACAGAGTAACTTGCCTTTACATTATTTTAATAATTTAATATTGAAGAATGGATTCATTTTTTGTGGCAGACAGACATAAAGTCTAATAAAATGATTTAAACTTAATTTTTATTTTTAAAGATATATTTTTGTTGTCTAAGGATATATAATCAAGATGGATTTAACCTGAGGTATATATAAGTGCGTGCTCGAGTGTATTTATATATTACATTATTTCAGATTTATATGTATATTTCTGTTAACACACACATATTTATATGGTAGCACTAATATCTACAAATGTAGTACTGTTTTGACAAAATACGGCTCAAAAATACTATATTGATAGGACAATCAAATTTGGTACCCTCCTAGTAATATTAGCTGATACATGGGGCCGGGTGAATAAAAACGAGTAGGACGAGTATTTACTAACAAGTAAAGTGTGACAAGTATTGATAAGGCAAGTAAACTGATGTGAATAAAGTGAAGAGTATACTCGTGACCGTTTACTACCGTATACTTCCCAGATCGAGAGAATACTTGCAAGTATTTACTCGCGAGTCAGCCGAGTTCACTACAAACGCAAGTAATTACTTGTAGCGGCCCATGGCAACTCATCTTTCCTGGATTACCTAGCCGTTGCATCCTCTTGGCAACAAGACTCTCACATCCTTTATTTTCTTGGTAGTCAGCTGTTGTACCTGGCTGTGTTTGTCATTTTGCTCTTCAGTCGTCAGTGACAGTCATCAGTGTAGCATTGCTCTTCAGCATAATTGTGTCGTGTCGTGTCATTGTTGCCTAGTTGTCATCAGTTGTCATTGACGCCTTCTTTATTTGCAGCTATGAATGAAAGCGGTACGATTGCTGTTTCTGAGAGTAGGTTAATTTTTGTAGAATTATTAAAAAATTACATCATTGTTTTAAATAAATCAATGTTGCCAAAAATGTCATCCGAAAAAGAAAAGGCTTGGGCCTGTTTAGCCGATCAATATTCAAAAAATTCTGGGAAACAAACTAGTGTTTCGCAAATGAAAAAACTGTTAAATAATATGAAAACGGGAGTGAAGAAAAAGACTGATGTCAACGCAACTGGAAACAAACCAATAAAATTGATGTCATGGGAGTCCGATTTCCTAAAAATTGTGGAGTCAAACGAGAATCCAGTTTATTCTAAAATACCTGGGTTTATTCTAAAGTTCCATTTTTTTCCGTGCCGTTAACCCTCCACCTCGAGCATTGGTGTTTTCATCGAGAAAGTAGGTTGTAATAAAATCTACACTTTCACTCTCGAACCTTAATAGTCTCTTTGATACATCAGGACTTATATCTCGCCGGTCTCTGTAATGTTTGACACGACGGAGGTTGAGAAATGCAGCCATCCCGATAGCAAGTACGGACTGGCAAGTCTGGGGTCAGGTAGACTCGCAAATCTACAAGTATTTACTCGCCACGGAAGTATTTACTCTCGCTTATTCACACCGATTCAGGGGGTTTACTTAGTATATACTTGTCGTACAAGTATTTACTAGCAAGTAATAGTAAATACTTGTTTTATTCACATCAATTTAAGTTTTTACTTGTCTTTTGTGACTCCACGAGTATTTACTCGTCCTACTTGTTTTTATTCACCCGGCCCATGTTATTTAAATCCCTCCTGGCTCAGCTTGATAATAGCTACCTCCAGACAATTAATTTTTATTCTATTTCAATTAATATTAGAATAGTTTAACATAATTTATGCTAATGAAAGTTACCCAAGATAGTTATTGAAAATTATTAATCAGATTTGAATAATGTTGTTACTTCTTTTTTTCAGAAACATTGGAAAGTCCGAAATGATAATTATTACTATTTTGGAGCCGATGATAAAAAGAAGAGCGATGAAAATCTTCCGTCTAAAGAGCTTGTCACACAAACTTTGGAGTATGCTAGGGAACTCGAAAAGATTGTTTAAAAAATTAAATTTATATTTGAATCTTTTTCTGTAAATATAATTTAAGAATTTTGGTACTAAACGTTTACACAAATATACAATTTCTTTTTAATACAGAAACCTTTGAACAAATAAATTTATTCCTTCAAGAGCTCCTTTAAAGACTTGACTTTTTTCTGTATATTTTCAGCAGAATCTCTTTTAGGTTTTCGCCATAAAGTGTGATCAAGATCGAGCATTCCTCCAATAATTTCCTACAAAAAAAAAAAAAGAAAAAAAGTTTAATTTGAAATTGAAACTAAATATTTCAAAAATTGATAGAACAATACAATTTGGTGACTTGCAAACTTGGCTCACTATAACATCAAATGGCTGAGTATTGTGAAAAATAAGAAAAATAGTCTCATTTCAAGTTACTCATTTACCCCCGGTTACTCATCCAGCTTCTTACCGGCCATGGAAATTTTGAGGGATTTCTTTGGAAGCTGCGAGAAACAGATAACCCGCAATGTCAGTACGGGGACTCTGACTGTACTAACGTTTACTACACCTTCAGTGCAAGAGGTGGGAGGAAGGGCATAAAAGCTGACCAAGAACATAAATCCGCTCTTGCTGGAAACGAGAACGTGGATAATCCAGTCAAGCTCTGATAAGGAGAACGCTGTTGCCACTTTCATAACCAGGGTCTTGCTTAAGAAGAAGTGGGAGGGGAACAGAGCTAGTCCACCATAAATATTATGCGAACATATGAGCCCCCTTGGGGAAAAATATGGTACCCTCTTGAAGATTAACCAAAGCAGCTTTTTCAAGAAAGAATCATACCAGTAATGGGGGGTTTTTGGTGGGTGAGAGTCCTTCACACTGGGGAATTTGCATAAGGCAAATCTCCTGAAGGCCTTTTAGGTTTTCCCCTTTTGGAGGGGGAGTACTTGTCACCTAAGCACTCGTACCTACGTGTAAACAGGTTCTTTTTAGTGACAAGTATTAGTAAATAGCACAAGTGAATAGTAATGGATTATTTTTACTAAGCGACAAGTAAGCTCCCCCACCACCATTTTACTACACAGTTGTCTCCCTTCACAAATCGTCTAAAAGCCGAATAAGTATTTAGTAACAAGTTAGTTATTGGACAGACTGTACTGAACGCACTTGTCCACTACTTGTGAACAAGAACTTGTCACTAAGCCAGCTTATTGAGAGTGATAAGTACGGACAAACCGTACTGAATACACCAACGTGTAAACGAGTTTACAACCACTTTTCACTGGTGTAAAAGAGGCATAAGAGACTGAACTGATATATCATCTCACTATCCACGAGACATGGCATCTACTGAGCTGTTAACACTTTTAGGACCGATGGCTTCGAAAAAAATTTCTATCAGAGGCCAAGTCTTCTTTTTGTATATTTAGTTGGGCAAACATATAAAAAAAAATAAATAAGTGAAGAAACTTTTAAAATTATATACTTTTAGAGGATTAATTACAATTGACAAATATGTCAATTACGCCACGATAGCGGGGCCGCTGAAGAAAGTTTTCGGGTGGATTCAGTATCATACGATTCCAGACCCGCAAACGTAACCGGAAATACGTCATGAGGTCCCAAATCAAATACGAAGCGAGTAGCGGGATCGAAAGAAAACCAAGCTATCTGCTGACGCATATGCCATGACGTTGGGCCCGCAGAACACATCTCTCGGACGAATATGCCACGACGCTGGGCCCGAACGTGTTAATCAGCTCAGTCTCAAAAGGGTTAGCCATTTAACAAATTATATTTGAAAAAAAAATTACCTGTGCAAAATTATGTGGAAAAAGTCTTTTATCTTCAATGACATGTGCATATCCACTTTGCATGCCAAAGTCTACAGCAAAATATGGTAGTCCTTTTGGAACAGCCTTTCGAACATTTCTTCCAGCAAGTTCAACCACTTTCTTGTTGTTTGTCCATTCATTTTCACATTCCAATATTGCTTTCTAAAATAAATAATACAAAAAAAAAAAAAGAAGTTTGACATTCATATAATTGCATAAAGCATATATAAAAACAAACTGTACTCATTAACTAATTTATATTTTTCAAGTTTGATCATCCCTTCACCATGGGAGTTTATTTTCATGGTAGAAACTTCATTTCACCGGAAACTACACGGAAAAAAGAAAATTAAAATTAACTATTTTACCTTGAAAAATATTGGAGCAGTATCACCGATTTCCTTTGGTACTGGGACACCATGCAAAATCATATGAGGATGTTTATCAATATATAGTGCTGATTCAAAAAATATAATATCTTCGTCATCTTCCAGTAGCAATTGAACTAATTTCTTCCGAAGGTCCTTAAAAAAAAAAACTATTGAATATAATTTGTATTCTATAAATCAGCCTACAATGAATATCTATCTATAAGAATAATTTAGATAAATTTTATAATTTTGAAGACAATGTAAAATAAAGTAAACGAGAATATTGTTAATATAACATATAAGGAACTGAGAGAAGGCAATTCAAAAATGACAATTTTTTTTATGCCTAGAAACTTATGGTTTGTGATAACTAATAGATATTTTGTTTAGAGGGGGAGGGGTGTAGTTCTTAGTATCTAATTAATTGTTTTTATTTCTGAAATTATATTAATGTTTATTATATAATCACTGAAGCCTACACCACATTGAATACACCATTTTCTCTTAAATTTCCAAAGCCTATTTATAGAAGTCAATGTGCCGCTGAAATTGGTAAAAATGTATCATAAAACCTTAAAAATAAATTAAATAAGATCACTTAGTTCAGAAAAAATTGCCTTAATTGGGTGTAATAGTGTTTTAATTGGCTAACTATTCAAAGTTCTAGATTGTTAGTATTCTATACCCCCAAATGTTCACACCCCCCCCCCAAATTCTCCCAGCCCCTCCCAAAATTATTTTCTACATATGCATATGATTGTGCTTCTGAATAAACATTATTAAATTTATAATTTAATTAGTTTTCTTTTATTATTTTTATCTTTTAAACCTGTATAGAAATGTATTTCGTGTACATAAAAACAAAGTATTAAACATACCATTATTTCTTCCCAAACATCTTCATCAAGTAATGTTGCACAAGAAACATGGTGCTGAGGAACAATTAAACAGTGTCGCTCTGTCAGGGACTGGAATGACGGAACAGCCAAATAAATCTGTAAAGAAAAATAGAATTTTCTTAAAAACTACATTTATTCCACTATCTAATTAAACTTTTTTCTCTTGGTGTCGATATCTTTCTGAAGCCAGACAATATTGTTATATAAGGACTCGAGAAAGTAACCACGTTGGAGCCTTTGAATGGAGTGAGAAGAAGAGAATTTGTTCAGGATAGACTTGAGGATCGGGCTCAATTGCTTTACTTACTACTAACACAGATCTGTGCGATGGGCCGGTGCACAGTGGGGCCAAACGATATTTCGTGTTTCAAAAAAGACTAGAGCCTCCATATTTTGTTAACTAATTTCAATGCAATTTTTTTTTAAATGAAAGCTAATAAAATTTAAAAAAACTTCGCCTGGCCCGATTTTTGTTTTTGGTTTCCCGTGTTTATTAAATTACATGTGAATAATTCACGAACTTTTACCATTGAGCATAAAATAATGTTTTATTTTTTATCTAACTATGTATCTCAGCAGCGTGCTTCCTTATTGCTTGATCCCTACTTCTTCTGTCATCTTTTCCTTTATTATCAATTCTCGTATGGCTAGCATTGGCCGCCGTGCTTCCATTGCTACTAATACAGATCTGTGATTTTGAACAACTGCTGCTCTCACATATTTGTGTGCTTAAGAATCGGCATCTAAATCAACTAGTAGGCACTTAGAATTACTGGTAGATAGTGTAGGCACCTCCTTTTCAAACTAGGCAAGATTTATGGCTGTTAGCCTTGAGACCTTTTTATACCAGCAAGTATTGCTTTCAAGGGATGCTGAACCCTCAGAGCTGGGTCGTTGAGGCACCTGCCCTGTAGCACCTGGTCAAAGTCAAGCCTTTCACAGCTTAGCAGGATTAAGTAAGTAATATAATCTTACAAACAATGTTAACAAAAAAACCTAATATTTAATAGAGCCATTACAGACAACAGTAGGAGATTGATGTTTACACTAACCTTATTTTTACAAGTGACAATGGTATCCTTATTAATATTATTACTGCCAATGCACCATCTGCAATTATCCAATGCTTTTTCTCTGGAAGCGTGCTTCCTTATTGCTTGATCCCTACTTCTTCTGTCATCTTTTCCTTTATTATCAATTCTCGCATTATCGAGAGCTGCATCATCTTCATCATCATGCCGGCCCACCTAAAAATTCATTAAATATACATTTAGTCTACACATTTCAATATATTTTAAAGCAATGAAATTTCTTCTGTGATAAACACAATAAAAAAAACAAAACAAAAACATGATCCATGACAATATTGTAATTTTTAATCGCTTGAAGACTACAACCAAGTATCTTTGGACCTACTAGACGATCTTCCTTGTTTTCTTTAAACATCAGTCCGTTCAGTTATTCGGTGTCTACTGATTTGTTTCGTGCTTTGTTTATTGACTTCTAGTCTATAATTGTTATTTTATATAATAACCAGGAAGAAGTGGTACACATTTTTTTCTTTCACTTGGTGGATTCGTACTGAATTCGAAAATTCTTTTAAAATTTGCTGCAAAGAAAAAAGTTACTATGAGAGATATCCACCTGACCCTTATAAGACAGTTATTAGAAAAATTCCACATGGGGCTGCCAAAAGAATCAGGTGGAACAAGTCAACATATTGCAACGTCAGTCAGCATGTACAAATTAAACTCTTGTACACTCTGACCAACTTGAAAAGAAATAACGCATATTGTCATTAACATGTCATCTGCAATTCTATAGTATTCGTAGAGAGGGGGTAAATTGGAATCAATGGTTTTTAGTAGACCAAGCTGACTGCAGACATAAGGCTAGACTGTGTTTTTGCTACACTCTCTTCTTTTTGAACTACCTCGGGTAGATCTGCTCCCAAGCAACCACAGTACAGCAAGTTTTGTTGTTTCAAATTACTCAAGCATTTGTTACTTTGGTTCTAATCAATATATGTTCTCATTTAGAGCTATTACGCACTGTCAACTGGTCGTCAGTGACTCAGTCCCTCGGCGACCAAAACATAGGCAACTAGGGCCAGGTTTTGAGAGCAACCGGTAATCGCTTCTGCATGGCAAGTCGCATCGGTAACCAAGTGTATAAACACCTACTTAAACTATAGAAAGTCACAGTCGCCGACGACCAGTGAACAGTGCGTAATAGCACTTAAAGCCAGTTTCATTCAAGGATACTTAAAAATACTAACAAATTTCTTTTGGTCATACAGATTTTGTTAGGGAGTCTTGGATCTATAAACCGGAACGATATCATAAAACGGATTGATTCTATACCTGGTATAAATTATGGCGTTATTATTTTAAACAAAACCGAAAAATTAAAAGCTTACCTTCTTCATCATTTTATAAAATGCAGCATCCTGTTCTGACTCAGAGTTGAATTTTTCTTTTTCAAACTGAAACAAAACAAAACATGAATTTGGGAATTAGGGATTGATAATTTATAATACAAAATAACTGAAATATACCATGTCTTGTAACGAATATTCATCATCATCAGCGAAATAACGAACACGATCTTTTCCTTCATGAGTATTTGTCTTTCGTTTCCTCGAATAGTTTGTCCCTTGAGAGCCTCTAGCAGGCCTTGAAAAGCCACGGTTATCAGTTTCAGTTAAGAGTCGAACATTTCTGCCTTTTTCATCAACTAATCCAGTAGATAGTTCATCATTTCTCTTAGCTTTTATTCTTTGAAGTTTACTTTTTAATTTGTTAGCTAAAGCCTAGATTAAATATATTAGAAATTTTTATTTAAATGAGATAATTATTTTTTAAAATGAGTTATATCAACCAATACCGACCATGTCGCCAGAAAATTCTGCTCTCATTATTGCAGCACTCAAATGATTCAAATCATTGAGAGTTAGTTCTTTATCTTCATCACTTTCTTCATTATTTTTCATATTGCGTTCATGTTCTACAGAGGTAGATTTCTCACTCGATGAGTCTTTTTTTGGGTAATTAGAATTTCTACAATAAGAAGACAAATTAATGAATGAAGGGAGTGTCATAAAAGTGTTTGTCAACGTTTGAGATGTGGCTTCTAAGCTAATAGTATACAAAACAAATGTCCCATAGTTTTATTTAATTTTGAAGAGTCAAATGAAACAATTAGCTATTGCAAGTAAAAAATTAAGTTCTTATATATACAGGGTAGAATTTCTTATTTCTGAGGGCACCATTTTATAGATCTCAATGAGAAATATAACTCTGCTCCCTGACCCATACATATTAATAAATGAAAATAAATATAAATAAATTATTATAGACTCCTAACAGTCAAAATGTTATATTGCAACAAAACTTCATGATAATGTCAAGAACAGTTGATTTTTGACCTCCTTTACTAAAATCCTGTAATTTGATGCTCACCTCTGCCCAGTTAAGGTACAGGGAGAGGTTGAGTGAATCATATGTTCGGTGATAGGAAAGGCCTATGAGGCCGCCAGGTGACGTGCATCATGAGGTCAAATTATAAATTAACTGAGAAAATTAATTATTTATCCAAAGTGAATCAATTTCACTCTTAAAAAACTCTTCAAATCATATTGGGTTCATATATTGGTTATTTGAATGCTGTATACGACAATTTATGGTAAAAATAAAAAACAAATGTAGCCTATATAAATCTATATATACATAAATGAATGAATGAATATATATATGTGTGTGTGTGTGTGTATGAATATTTCAATAAGCACATACCAATTTAATTGGGTTCATTTTAGTTGGTATGATCAATGATGATTTGAAAAAAAAATCGTAACTTTTTTCATAGGCGTAACTTCATTAGCTTAAGTAAACCTTCAATAAACTTTAGTTCATTAATATAACAATAAAATATACCTTTCACTCTCTGGTTTATCTTCCTTTTTATCATCGTAGCCTGGCTTTCTCCAATTTCGTCTAGATGAACTAGACTGGTAATGTCTATGTTCTTTTTCAGAAGTGCTCGAGTGTTCATCTGGTCTTTTAAAATTCAATTTTTTTAAATGAGTTGTACTGTCTCTACTTCTATACTTGGAGTCGTGATAACCAGACGATGATTTTTCTCTGTCAATGTTTCTTTGATGATGTCTGTCATCATACCTACCTCTCCCTGACTCTGCTTCTTTTAAGCGTCGGTTGAACTCGTCCATTGACTAAAAATTAATAGAACAAGCTTAAAATATTTTTCTTTATTTATTTTTACATTAAAATAAATAAATAAATTTTGTGGCCTGAAATTGATGACCATTTCTGGGCCCTCCCAACCCACAAAAGTGCTGGAGAATACATATTACAGCCAACTAAATCCCCCAGCAAGGTTGCTGTCACATCACAAAATTTTTCAGTTTGACCTACCACCCTATAAAATGAATAAACCCCTTTTGATGAAGAATACTATTATAAGTGTAACCCTAACAATCCTAGGATAAGTACTATATACCGTTCTAACTCAAAACTTTTTTTAATAAATAAACCAAATCCTAAATAAATAAGAGTAAAAGGTTAACAGACTCCTTCAAAAACTAGAAAACCTTACCACAATTTTAACAAATAGTGAACGTTACTCAAAACTCAGGATTAACCCTAATGAGACAGCAACCCGCATGGCCTTAGATCCTTGTGGAGCGGAGCTCGTTTTAACCTCCTGGTTCCATAACATACATCAACTGCTAAAACACAAATTAGGCCCTTCAGAGGGTACCCGAACTAAGCAAAGGGATCGGGTAGCAGGAGGAAACCCCCATCCAATAGGCTCAGCATTTTTATAAATTCTAGAGGATACATTAGATAAGAGCTTACAAAACTTACTGCTAGATATCACAAAAACTATCAAAGCAATGGCTTTCAGTCCCGAAGCGAAAAAATGGCCTTGGCACAAAAGTGGCCATCAGTTCATGGTGCATGCCAGCCTTGTTGTCACGAAAGTGGCTTCAGTCTTGAATGGTTAATTATCCTATTTAAAGTAACTCAGAATCAAGACTTTAACTTTACATATTATAATTTTGTTTGAAATTTGATCTTCTGCCACATATAAATATATAACTTTACAGTGTATGGACACTCTTGAGAACTACATTCAGCACGGTTCCTCCCTCCCCCATAGGTAGGAACTCCGCTTATAACGTTGATCTCATGACGAAATCCAGAAGTGCCGACTAGAAAATTTCGCGTTTCAAATTTGTATATATATATATATATATATATATATATATATATATATATATATATATATATATATATATATATATATTTGTCTGTTCTGGCTTCCCTGATGGTCCGATTTTGATGAAATTTGGTACAAAAATCCGTCGTCCAATTTGAAAGGTCAAGATCGTTAACCAGCAAAATCCGCTCACTGGAAGATGGCATTTGGGGCGAAATTCGCGCAAAACAAAATCGTAACGCTTACGTTTTTGAGTTCATAAGCTTGTAAGTACTCTTTTTATAGGCTTCTTGGGCAAGGAAAACGAATGGAACCATTTTCAAGGCGATAGCTTTAACCGTTTTCGAAAAAATTGGAAAAATAGTTTTTGAATACCGGTTTTGGTTTGGGTACTTAGAATTACGGGATTCAGTTGAAACATTATCTGCATGTTCTACTTTCATTAAAACTAATATGTTGAAAGTTTTGTTACATTTGGAGTTAAGGAAGGGTTAGAATAAAATATTTTATGAACAGGCATGAAAAGTTTTGGGAACTTCGTATACTTTCATTAATATCTCGACACGGTTGGGAAATCGTGGTAAGTGGATAGAAACTATTTAAAAGCTTACTAAATTCTCTACAAAAAAGATTCTAAAACTATTTTTGATTAGGTTATGTCAATCGGAGAAATAAGTGCTTAAAACTTCAAATACATCTGTTTTGTTCTTATGAACGGGTTTTTGTCGTTCTTTTTGTAATTTTTGTCTCTTTCCCTTCGTTTTTTATTACTTTTTATTTTTGTAATTTCTTAAGTTGGGAAAATGTATTTGTGTGTAAAACAGGATAGGAAAAATGAGACCAATTTTCTGTTGCTAGAAATAATGTAAATTTTGGGAACTTTCATTAATATCTCGAAAACGGTTGAAAATCTTGGTAAACGGAAGAATACCTTTAGAAAGCTTATTAAATGCTCTACATAAAAGGTTCTAATGAAAGTTTTGATTAGGCGATGTCAATCGGAGAAATAAGAGCTTAAAGCTTTAAAGTAATTGATTTCGCTTATTCGAACTGTTCTTTTTGTCTGTTTTTTATTCCTTGTTATTTTTTAATTGCTTATAGTTGGATAATGTATTAGAAAATAAAACAGGTTAAGTAAAATAACAAAAACAATTTATTGTTAGAAATATAGAGTTTCAAGATTCCAAGACCTTGTAACTAGCGGGACTGTTTCTAGTGTTGCCGACCCTTCCAGGTAAGATTGTAAATCCTACCTTTCAAGACTGGTGGAACCAAAATAATAACTGTCGGGGTTCGGTCACTGCTACTTAATAAAACTACATTTTATCGTAAAAATTGTTTTATTGTGCCAACGTTTCGGCTTGAACTTCAAGCCTTCATCAGGGCTGTAAATACAAGTAGGACATATTTAACACTAATATATGCACATATCTATGTAAATATACCTAACATATATATATATATATATATATATATATATATATATATATATACATATATATACATATATAATATATATATATATATATATTTATATATATTTATATATATGCATATACACATACACATATAAACGCACACATATGTACATATATATGCCCACATACATACACATATGGGGTATGTATTATTAAGTAGCAGTGACCGAACCTGGAAAATCCCTACCTTGCATCATCAACGATCAACGATCTCCTCTCAACAAAATAATAACTGCTTCTATTTTAATCTTTCGAAATTAGACTAGGGATAAGAACGGAACCGCGCTAAGATGAGGCAGTTCCTGCGAGTCGGACTTTTTAAATTCAATTTTAAGAAATAAGCAGGGTCTAAAACTGTTATTGAACTTTACAAAAATTTTCAGTTCAACTGTTTCAAAAGTCGTATTGCAGAAATTGTTTTAACATATAAGGCTTGGATTGGAAATTATATTAAACAAGTTTCCTAAAAAAACTTATTCCAGAATATCTTTTAGGAAAAAGTTCTATTAATATATGGTTTTGCCTTAACTGTTTTTAAAAAATTTTAAGAAAGATCCGTGAGGGAGAAGAAAAAAAAATTAAGCTAACAGTGATTTGTAACGCACACCCCATCTCTCTGCTATGACAGATTCTAAAGATCGTCCTTCATCTTCAGCTTGTTCTTTCGCCCTTCGTAGAGCTTTTCGCATCCACTCAGCTCCTTGTTCACCACTTGTTGACGATTTTGTCTTCATATCGTGTTCTTCAGATGGTAACCCTGTTCCTCCATTCTTCCAAAATGGATTCAGCTCACGTGAACTCTGACCTGGCTAAATGAAAAATTAACTGGTTCGTAAATGCTATCATAAATTAAAAAGGAAATAATTCAATTTGAAACAAGATATTTATTTATAAATAATTTTATATCTAAACCCTATTTATTTTTATTTTATTTTTTCAATTATTTATTTATTCATGTTTTATTTATTTATATATATATATATATATATATATATATATATATATATATATATATATATATATATATATATATATATATATATATATATCACTATATCATCACTGGTCTTATTATTTTGTTAAAAAAAAAAAAATCTTGAATAAAATTCAATATGATTATTGTTTTACTAAATAAGGAATTTTAATAAACTTTACAAATTCGCAGCAAAATAATTCATGTTAATCAGAAAGAAACCAAGTGCCTTATTTTGAAAAAATTAGGTGTTATTTTCTTTCAGCTATGCAATCATCAGAAATGTAATTCAAAATAGAAACACCATGTCATTAGTTGGTAAATATTGTATAGTTTAACATCAAAATACTTGAAAAAGAATAATTAACTGATTCCCTGTGATATTGCAGTTTAAAGGACAATTCACTCAGGCCGTTGATACTGTCACTTGGTTCCTATCTGATTAACATGGTCCAATTGTGAAATATATAAACTGAGAAATTTGATATATGTAGAATGCCTGTGGATTGCATAAAATTGACTATTTATTGCATTAAGTATTTTTATTTTATAATAAGAGACACCAAATCCGTTCCAACGGCAACAAAATTTTGTCGGAAACAGGCTCAGCACTGGCTCATTGCGGACATGTGAAACTTTGACAGTAAGTACTATTAGGTAAATCTACAATTCAACAAAGAAAAAAAGTTAATTCACCTGTTCAAATAAATTTGGTTTAGGTTCTTCTTCTTTTTTCTTATTTTCCTGTAGTTCGCTTCTTGTTTTACCTGAGAATATAGTGTCCATCGACATCCATTCATCTCGCTGCTTAAGTTTTTCATCTCTTTCTTTTGTTCTGGGAGGATCATCAGCAGCCTCCTTTTCCACCCATTCTTCACTGCCAGAGCTATCCTAATAAAACAAAATTGTAACTTCAGAGGTAAAGAAAATTCCTCAATGAATTCTCTGGATTTTAGATGTCTACACATAACAAAAAAATCTAGGACTTGCGCCTACATGTCTTTCAATAAAATGATAACTCTTTGTACCTGATCATCATGAGATATTATAAACTTACACAATATCACAAGGAGTAATCATAAAAAACAAACTTTACAAATATCTTGAAACACTGGTTGGACAACGATTTCTAATGCTTAATCACTGAATTATTTACTTAAGTATTTTAAAAGTGATAATTCTTAACATTCTTCATTTTTTATTTAGTGTTAATTGAACCTAACAAAAAGGCATTTACAAGAATTTATCTTACAGAGCTGGAGGAGTGGTGTCTTTTTTCCTTTTTATGTTTTTTTGATTTCTTCTCTTTTTTGTGTTTTTTACTCTTTTTTGAGTCTTTCCCCATGTTAATTTAAACACTATTAAGTAAAGACACTTGAGATGAAAATCGAGTCTTTTATGGTTTTCAGCTAACTTACATGCTTTACACAAATGAATTGGCAAATTATTGAACTAATAAGAAATAATGATGTATGAGGGATAACAATTATAAGCACTTATTGCTCACAAAGTTTATCGATTGTAGGTTATAAACAGACAGCAAAGAGGCGCTTTTTTCAAGAGCTTTCGCCTTATTTATTTATTTCGCCTTAGTATTGTGAAAGTAAGAAATCCCATGTGGCAAAATAAATATATATATAAAATAAATAAAAGGTTCTTTTTTTTAATTTTTGGGTTATGGCAAGAATTTCTTAATAAGTAACGACAAGACAGATTATTTGAAATTATTTAAAGTACTTACTAGCCAACGCCCACCCTTGGCTTTTCAGCCATGAGATGGCACGCTGGCCAGTAGAGACGAGACCTCCTTAGTGAAATTATTTAAAGTATTTTAAAGCCTATTCAAGTAGCAGTAATCAATCACAAATAAAGTCAATACAAGGTCATTGTCGTTTTACAAACGTTCGTTTTAGTAGATATGGATTTCATAAAGGAAACGCTGATTCAAAGCACAGGGATCATAACCCCATCTGAATAACTGCAAAGAGAGTGTTGTCTGCAAAAATTATCCGGTAATTGATAAATTACCTTTCGATTATTAATATCGTCGACACAAATGTAAAGTATCCAAAATGAAAAAACGCATTTTTCATTTTCAATCGATAGTAATTGCTATTGGAGTTATTTAGATTGAAAAACTCGTGAAAATTAAAGAAAAAAAAAAAATGATCAATTACAGAAAATCAGACTAACGAATTTGCATTAAGCCTAATCCTGGCCTGAATTACTAATTTGCCCATACCGGTCATAATGCCTGCTTTAGTGTAAAATGGTGGGTTTTAAGGTCCTCTGGACACAGGCTTTTTTACATTAATTTTATAAACAAAACAAAATCGCCCTTAAATACGTCCATGACATCGGTTCATTAGAAGATGCGGTTTACTCTGTATTATGTTCAAATTGAATGTTGCCGGAAAACCAGCATTCCTTGTTACTTCTACTACCATTGGTACTAAACAGGGTCGCTTTATCCGGTTTAAATTTGAGCGCATTTTTTATTCATCAAGGTCAATAAACAAAAATGTATTTATTAAGAAGTGTCGTACCTACTTCGCATAGAAGACAACCCGGAAGAAAATTAATAATTGAGTCAGCTATTGATTACAAATATAAAAGAATAGCTTTCTTTTTTCGTTGAAAGACTTAGTTTACTCATTGCAACGTAAAAAAGAGCTAACCACTTTATAGGCATTAAAGGCGGTGTCTTACTAAGTCCTAAGAGACACATACTTCTAGTCTACTCTTGAGTTGTTAGCTCTTTGTTTCTGGCGGGGTTTATTATATTTAATTTGTTAAGAGGTTTTACTGATACCAAGTTGCTTGAATTGTTTTGAGTCTAGATTTAAGACTGCTATAAAACAACTATATCAACTACAAGATGCGAAGTGATGGCTATCCAAGAAAAGGTACCCGTAAGAAGTTATTTAATTAAAACATGAATTTATAAACCAATACCTCTTAATCACACTGATTTTTTTTTTTTTTTTTTTACCAAATTATTTCCAACATGAACTTAGAAGATTGAAAATATGTAAGCATTTTGTGAATGTTTAATAAACAATTAATGTAAACAAGAAGTAGTGTTACATACGTATTTAATTATGAGAGATATATTACTTTACACTAACAAACTGTCTTTAATAACCCCAAACAATCCTCTAGTAATAAGCAACATATTTTCTTATATTAGAGCTTTTTGTTCGTCAAGTTAAAGGTTGATTGGGCGTCCAAAAGTCTTAACTATTTCTCATTCTAAACATTTGAAGGGAACCATGAAAAACCTAGTACCTAGTTAGGAGTAAAAAGTAAAAAAGCAATTCTTCACAAAATAGATTATGCCAGATCGGAGCAGTTTAATGGCTACCTCTTCCTCTGTGCAACAACAGGCAGAATGAAGATGAATAATAAAAGTATTAAATATCAAATAAATAAATAAAATCCTGTCTCTTGCATATACCAACCTAATATCAATAAAACAGTCTTTGATGATGATGTAATAATAATAATGATATAATGTAAATTTAAGCTTATAATATTAACATCAAAGTAAAAATTATTATTATCATTATTATGCTATTTATTGTCAGTTTCATTGAATTAAACATTATAATTATTTTTTGTGGTTTTAGATGTTTTATTGTTTCTAATGTTTGTTTAGTACACATTTAGACTCTTTTAACACCTTTAATGTAAATATAATTTAATGTGGTTTATTTGCTTTACTTAATTAGCTAATGGATGTTTGTATGTATGTACTACATACTGTCAATGATCGGATCATGAATGTAATTTATGATTCATTTAATTGGTAATTATTAATTTTATTGTTCACCTTTGTATTGTTGCACTGAAGAAGAGACAGTAGACTCAAGTGTTATATGCAATAATATATTTTGTGGCCTTTTATTTTTTACTCCTGAATATGGGCTTCCACGTGCCATCCTGTACTGTTGTCTTTGATCATTTCTGTGCTTTTAATTGACAATGGATATTCAAAAACAATGTTTCAGACTTTATTAATAACTCAACTATCTTTCAACCTATTTCATCCTAAAAAGGATTTTTTTTTCAGTTGTGGAGAACAAAAAAGTCCTGAAGAGCCTCTTTGTTGATCTAGATTCTTGGGACGGTGCTGAAAAGAAAGAGCTACAATTAAAATTAAAAGAATGTTCACATTTACTAAAGGTAGTTTAATAATTTTTTCTTTTGACTTTAAAATCTAAGAATTTTATTTAAACTTACCTGCTGGATCAGTAAATGGAGAATCAAAGTTAACCCTCAGAAATCCTGCCACTCAACCTTTACCCTCAGGTGATCATCCTGCTCTCCAGTGTTCCTCCATAGTTCTCTAATTCAGCAAAAATCCCAAATTCGCTATCTAGGACTAATTCTTGACAAACGACTAACATGGAAGCCACATATTACCCAGAAGAGACAAGAACTCAGCCGACGTTACAGACTATTACTACACCTACTTGACAGACGATCTAATCTCACACTAACAAACGTCTCATTTACATAACCATTCTCAGACCAATATGTTCTCACGGAATTCAATTCTGGGGTTCTACAAAGCCTTCCAACTCCTACAAAATCCAATCCATGCAGTCTAAAATTCTCCGGAAAATAACCGATGCTCCGTTTTATGTCTCCAATTTGACCCTCCATAATGACCTTAATATCCCTTTTATCCAACTTTTAGCCAAATCCCTCTACCGCAAATTCCATTCAAACCTACACTTCCATCCTAACTCCTTAATAAACTCTGTATCCTCCCAGCGCATTCCTCACAACCCCATTCGCTGACTGAAACGCAAGTGGCCAAGAGATCAATTCTAGAAAGTTTATATCTGTGAAAAAAAAAAGCTGTCTAGTGGGTACTACAACTGTGCAGCTTCCCACCTCATGCAATAATTTACTAGAAATGTATCTTATACATTGTTGTAAATTTCAAATAAATAAATAAAATAAAAAAAAAAAACTTACCTGAGGAAGTCTGATTTTTTCCAATCCTCTGGACCCTAGTCATATTTTTTCCAGTGAAATTCAGTTTTCAGGCTTTATTCTGAACAAATTAAAGGAGGGAAAAATTAAAGATCAAGGTTTAGAGAAGAGAAAATGTAATCCTGTTATGTTAAAGTTTTTATCCATCTGCCTCAACTTCTTGTATATTTAGATTATGTACCATTGCAAGGTCTGATTGGCATCTAAGATGCATTCACAGAACTCGAAGCAATAGAAAATAGGCTTGTTCTGGTGTTTACGATATATCAATTGATATATTTATTTCAGCAATGCAATTACATTTCATGTCAAATAACAATGTTCATAAATTCTAAGTATGGATCCAGTGGCTAACACCTTGGATTCTCATGTGGGTTTGAGTCCCGCCTACAGCAGGTAGAGTCTTTTCATTCCAGCGCCCGCAAAAAGATTCCCTGTTGCACCATGGATGTTTACAAAGGGGGCAACCCTGCCCTAATAGCCTAGATGTTGATGCACTGTGAAAACTACATTGAATAACATAAAATATGAAATCTCCTAATTTCGCTCTCTTACTCTAGACTACTTCTATAGTCACTATTAAACAGATAATAATTAAATAAATAAAGCCTTTATTGCATGAAGATACCACAAAGGACATTTACAAAATTTACTGCTTCTTGAGTTTGTTATTTCACAAAAATATTTATGAATATATACATAAACAGTAAATTCTTGAATAAAGTGGCAGTAGTTGCTTTCCAAAATTGTTTAAATTATTAGTTTATATTGGTGACGTTTCGAACATATTCAGTTTCATCTTTAGGCATCTTATATCAAGTTTTGTTAAAGTCTTATTTGATTTTAATTTTCATTTTAGGATAAAATTCACTCAATACACCATGAAGGATTTAATGTTTCATGCTCAAAATTTAATGTTTGGACCCAAAAAGAAATTTAAAATCATATAAGACTTTAACACAACTTAATATAAGATGCTTAAAGATGAACCTGAATAGGTTCAAAACGTCGCCAATATAAACTAATAATTTAAACAATTTTGGGGAGCAACTTTTGCCACTTTCTTCAAGAATCCATTGATCCTTCCTTCAACTTGCACATAAAAAGTAAATGTTGCCTCAAGTAGGCCTCAAGTGACAATCTAACTTCTCGGGAGACCAAAACACTGTGAAATGGAGTTTGCAATATCGTTCCACAGTCTTTGCCATTTCTCTTTATCCCTTGCAGTTCTCATTCAACTGGGGCCTACAACCAATTTCACATTATATTTATAATAAACTATTACATGATACGTAATACTTTTTCTCTGTTGGCACTTCTTACTTAAAACTAAAAAATCAGAAGCTTATAAAACATTTATGAAATAAATCATTTGCTTTATAATTGTTTAATTATTTATACTTTACATTCTAATCCATTTTTTTTTTTTTTTTTTTGTAACGGTGTTTCAACATCTGGGCTGTGAGCGCTATTAGCGACTAATGCAAATATTTTAAATATCAGTACAACAAGTATGTGCAGTGATTGCTTCATAATTTAACAAAAATTGGTTTTATTTTTACAGGAGTGGAACGTCTCAGCTGTCAATTATACAACATTGGCATTTGCTAGACAATTTATGGATAAAATAGAAGGAATGGAGAATGAAGCTAGAATGAAAATGAAGATTAATGCTTCTCTGGAAATACTTAGGAGAATAGAAGATAGAAATCAATTTATGAAAAGGTTTATTAATAACAGAATGAACTGTTAAAAGTTATTACTTTTTTGTGTTGCCTCTTGTTGTGGCTGTCACCTGTCGGTGTCATAGCAGATATTGGCTTTTTCTATTCAGAAGGCACCAAACTGTGGTTGGTGGTTTCAGATTTTACTCCCTTGGTGCTATTGGTCGTATCCAGCTGCTGCCCTAATGATTACTGCTACTGCTCTACAGATGAAGCTTGAGGCACACTGAGAGGTCGGGTGCAGTATTGATGAAGATAGGCACAGTGCTTGATAAGGAGGCTGCCTCCAGTCCAATATTGCTTGATGAGCTTTTTTTTTTGAAGTCAGTGCACGGGAGTTTCAAATGTTTTAAGATGTTATTGTGAGCAATAGATAGCTAGTTTTATCTGGTCTTACAACAAGCATGGATTAGTCTATGTTCATATTTTCTTAAGGTGAATCCACATCATTATGTGTAGGCTTAAAAAAATTAACTTACCAGCTTTTAGGCTTTGATTTGAAGCCAGAACCTCCCGTTTCACTTTAGTTTGCCTTGCCAAGGAAGCTAGTGGGATCCTTATCTGTGCATGATGAGTTACTACATTTAATAAGCTTCCGACATACATCAAAGGGTCTTATTTATCTAAATTCTTGCCTGCGAGTTAATTTTTCTCATAGAAATGATTAATGCTTCTTTTTGAGCAGTTGGAAGAAATTTGCCCTCTTCTTGCTTTTGAAAATCCTGATCTACCTTAGTCTTTATACAACAAACAGCTTCCACTGTACAGCTGGGAAAAGGTTCATTACCCTTATTTTCTTTATATAATTAATGTAGGTATAGGAATAATAATTCGGTTTGGTTGTGGTCCAATGTAGAATCTCTGAAGGCGCTGCTTTGAATCCAGTTTGGGCTTGTTGAATAAAAAAAGGTAATACTAAAATTAGAAAAGGTAGTAAACAAATGTTTTAAAAAAATGAATGCTAAATGATCATCGAGTTAATACTGTTTCAATGTATGCTTCTTTTATTTTACGTTTTGTAGAGTCAAGTCTTATGTACAGATAGATACCAAATATTACTGTAAACTGTACCAAATATTACTGTAAATATATTACTTTGTATTGATTTTAATTTCATTATTTTTTACAGTACTGCAAAGTATAATGAAAATATTCTGAATTCAGAGAAAAACGAATTAAAGAATGCCTCTAGTGATGCACTACAACAGCTTCCACTTGATTTGGCAGAATCTTCAGCAATTTTTGTAAGACTCAAATGTATTTAATTGCACTATACTATAATATATAAGTGTAGACTAAACATTCATATTTTAATAATGTGTTTTTGTAACAGTTCAGTGTTTTTATTAACGAAACGGTCTGTAACAATATCTGTGGATACTTTGTTTAAATAAAAATAGTTTCTTATGATTTTTTAATTTTCACTGATCCAAAGTTATAAAGGGGAGGGTCTAAAAAATTGTAATATATGTAAAAAATAAATTGAAAGTTAATGTATAACCACATTTCTTTAATTTTAATGGCTGGTGTCCTCAGTACCCCATGTCCTCAAAGATTGAAGTTTTTTCACCTCCTTACTTAAAGGTTAATTATCTAATTCTGTATTTTGTTTAAATTTATGGCAATATCATTCTAATGAGAGTATATTAGTAATGATTGAATAAATTCTTATGGTATTACTTTTCAGGAATATGGTGGCTTCCCATTCCAACAAATAAAAGATCACCTCAAAAAAATTAATGAACAGGAAGTAGAAATTGAGAAATTGTCGTCATTTATGAAAACTTTGTAAACATTTATTAATATAATGTGTTATCGTATATTATATGTTTATATTGTCAATATTGTTGAATATTTTTAGAGGAATCATGTTTTCTTATTGGTTATCAAATTTACTGCCAACATTTAAGAATTTAGCCGGTGTGCCCGCAAAATATATTTGCAAATGTTTTAATCTGAGGTTGGTAATGAGTAGAACCAATAAGTGTCCTGTTTAGAAAATAGTCAATTTGTATTTTCAAGACAGTCCCATGTACAATGAGAGCACTAGAGGTTGTTCTGATAACCGAATGTTTATTTCCAGGGATAGAATCACTCACTGGGAAGGATATTGGTATATCTATATTAACTCAAATTTTGAGAAATGGGATTTTTGCTAGTTATTACAGCTCAGCTATTTAAATGTGTGAAGTGATTTTTCTATGTCTTAGTTTAAAAAATATTTCCATTCGTTAAAATATTTTGTAACTGTCACTTCCCCCACCTACATCTTTCAGTAAATGTCTCTGAGCTTTACTGAAAGGTTTATATAAATAACTTTAGGTGACACTCTTTAAACTTATTTCCATATTCTTCCCAGCATGAGGTTGATCAAATTTACAAGGGCAAGTCAATTTTCTTACTTTAATATCATTTATAATTAAACTTTGTATTTTTTAAACTTATTATAAACCAAATATAATAATTATTATTTGTTTTATTTATAAATAATATTATTGTAATCAGTAATTTTGACCATCAACCATTTTAAGTCTTTATAACAATAAAATTTGTTGTGTATCATTTCTATTCTTTTGCAATATTTTTCTACCTGGAATATATAAGTTTGTTGGTGTTTTACTCAAAAATGTTCCGATTTTCATGAAATTTTATAACAAAATTTAAACAAAAAGTATAGTTCATTAACCAGCAAAATTCACTCCAAAATGATATATATATATATATACACACACATACGCATGGCGTCAGTTGGTTACATGTGATTTATTTTATTTTATTTTATTCATTTTATATACTCTTTCATATACAGAAGAAAAATATTATACATGGAAAAGGGTGAATGATATCAGTACACACATACATTTACCAAATGTATCATCCATCCTCTTCCATTTATAATTTTTTGTTTTGTCAATTCTTCTGAATATAAATTAGTATTAACACTGCCCTCCTTAGTATTAACAGCCCTTTAACAGCTTGAATTTCAAGCCGAAACGTCGGCAAAAAATCGAACTAATTTTTTTATAAAAAATGTAGTTTTATTAAGATACCACTACAGAACCTTGACGAATTCTACCCTCATAACGTAAATGGTTTCGCTTTTGTAGGCTTCTCTACCACCTTCAATAATTTTGTATTTCTATTTGCCTTTGCTTAAATAAGTCTGTGGGAATTGAAATGAAAACTACGGAATCGCTTAGGAAACCTCCAAAGATTTACTATCATCCAATCATGGCCGTTTTTACAGTCTTCCAGGCTCACTTGTTTTTGGTATCTTGGGAAATTGAATAAACCGACATTTAGAGTAATATATTTAACCGATTCAAGAAAACACAAAAACTAGAATTTTGGTAATGGGTACTTTAAAACGACGATTGAGTTGTACATTTTTTGACGCGTTTGATATTCCTCCAAACTCAGATATACAGCGAGTAACTAAAGTTTCTGGACAATCTTGAACTTATCAAATAGAAGGTTCAATTCTTACTCCTTGAGTTTATTACAAATAAAAACAAAGCACTGTACCCTCCCACCTGTAAACATTGCAATGTTATATTAACTGTTGAACACTTCTTAACAGAATGTACCGGATACACACTGGCGAGAAAAGTGAACAACATTGAAGGCAACCTTGCTGAAATCTTACAGGACGACGAAAGGGCTGTACAAAAGGTATTCAAATTTGCCAAAGATATAGGCCTCTATCAAGAAATATAGAAACATAGAACTGCCAATGACTCATACGGGTAGAGGCAGTATAATTAAATAAATAAAAAAAAAATAAAAATAAAAACAAGTAATAACATTTAGTATTTTAATTAAGTTCTATGACATAAATTAATTTAATTTTCATATAAACAGCTAAAAATGAAAAAATGTATCTAGCATTTGGAAACTTTCTTTAACCCTTTAGAGACCGTGAACTACTATTGTAGCTCTGCTTGTCCAGCATTTCTATACCCTGATGAGCTACTTTAGTAGCACTGTTCCTAGAGCGATCACCTAGTGGTTCTTATAACAAGCTGAAGTATTGCTACACTTTTTGCAACTATTTTTTTCTAACCCCTCCCCCCCCCCCAAAAAAACTAAAAATTTTGAATGTAAAAAAAAAAAAAAATAAATAAAAATGAAAAAAAAAAGTTCCACCTGTACTGGTCCAAAATCCGGATCAAAATGGATGATCAGAAACTATGCCTAATTAAAAAAAAAACAAACCCTATTGTAGAGTCAAAAATACATTTTATTTCTCAATAACGGCTGAGAAATCGTGAAGAGTACAATAACTATTGGGAAACAATAAATTTCTTAATCAAAATATTAGGCGTAAATTTCGATAGGACCCATTCGGAGGAAACGGTGCTGAAGTGTTGGTATCGTAACATTGAATGCGAAATATTAAGACTTTCAATTTCTAATCAAAATGATTGATGAGTGGAGTACTTTTCTTGAAGTTATTGCGGGAAATAGTTAGTCTTCGACAGGAATGCGCGGGACCATAAAGAAAATGTCCTTGTACCGCTGCCTTCTTGATTTGACAAATTGACACTTCACTTCACCTCCAATTAATAGAAGTTATGCAGTAAAAGAAACCCATGAAAACTAACTCTCGACATTTTATTTTTTTTTACTCAGTAGAAAGTATATTAAATAGTAGCCATTTTTAATAACTCCTATTACGTTAGATTTACTGTCTGCTTTAATTTATTTTTCTTGTGATGTCCTTCTGATCTTATTTTCTTTAGCACCTCGTCAGGTGGAAATTTAATACGTCAATTCCTTCACAAGTTTTATTTTGGGCATCAAGCGCTTTCAGCAGAACAATACATAAAAAACTTTGCTAAAATCTTCCGTTTTAAATTGTTTTAAGATGTTCGACACCGTTGAAATAGGCTTACTGGTCTCTTGTCTGATTTGTTTGAATTTACAGCCTTTTTCGCGTATAGAATCTACACGCAGACGAGTCTCACTCGACGTTGGTATTTACCATCTCATGCCCGCGGTTATTGTGGTGAAACATGCAGCTGTGGGGACCTTAGGGCCAGTACTGACTATTTCCTACAGCGTAAGAATAAAGTTGATACGATAATGTCCAGAAAAGGGCTTAGAATTAAAAAACCCCGAAAATTCCGATTAATTTTGTGACAAGTGAATTCTATTCTTACTTCTGTTTTTGTTAAGAATAAATTGTTTTTCGCGAATTTCAGGTTATTTTGATCCTTAGGATTGGTACGTTATGGGGCTATTAAAAAAAAAACTACAACAATTGCGCTTTTCATAAGTAATTTCAAAATTTCGTTTTTCCGATTACTTTTTTTGGAGATATTGTATATTCAGGCCTGGGTAGGGATATGTACCTTCGCAATCCCAACGGTCATCGATCTCCTCTCAATAAAAACTTTGTTGACAACATAAAAAACGCATGAAGAGGACAAAAATAAATAAAGCAAAAATGTTATCATAAGAATATTTTTCTTCTATCAAAAATAAAAAAGAAATAAACAAATCAACGAACAACCGTGTTCACGACGATTAAAAAAAATATTGTTATTAAAACATTATTATTGTTCTTTTCATGTTTTGTTTTTTACCAGCTTTTTTTTTATAGATTTGCTACAAGTTTTTTTATGATTTATTCTGTCACAGCTCTGAAGATGGGAGCAGCTGAAAGTAAAATAAGAAAACAAATTATTGTTAGTAATATAGCTTTCCTAGAAAGAGATTCCTAGACGCCGTTTGAATATTTTAAACTGCTTTTATGCTGTTGGTGTCTTTGTTTTACATTGCAATTATTTGTAGAATTAGTACTATAGTAGAAGAACACAAGAAAGTGTGAAACGTTTTGATATTTTTCAATGCATTGAACCGTGTGAAATAAGTATCTCTAGAAGTGGATTCTGGGGGCTGGCGGACCCTTCGTGGTGGCTATAAAACCATTTCAAGAAAGGTCGAATCAAAATAATAACTGTTTATATTTTAATCTTTCCAAATGAGACTAAGGATAAGAACGGAACCTCGCTAAGATGACGCAGTTCCTGTTAGTCGGCCTTTTTTGTAACTTTGAGCGCCCAGCCCACGTGTTAACATGCTCTAATGGTGCTCAAACGTTCACTTCCTTAAAATCTGCAAAGTCTGATCGTAATGTAGGGTTGCCGTTAATAAAATTCGGAAAATAATTTCCCCAAAATATCTCTGAGGTCACCCTAGGTGGCACATTGATGTCAACGGTGATCAAATTGTTAAGCTAACTAACCAGTTATGGAAATATCATAAATATAAGTTTTTTAATATTAAAAACCTGAAAAGAAACTGAATCACTAGACCTTTTAAGATAATCTTCGGCACAAGTCATATTCCTACCTGCTGCTTTCACTTTACTAGCAGCGATATTTTAAATTACTGCTCTTGAAAGAAGTAAGCCCCGCCCAAGTTTGAAAAAGCCGCCTAGAACAGGCCTACCAACTGATACCTAGGCCTGATTTATATTGAAGAGTCACGGTTTACAGTGTACACCCCGAGGAAAGGTCAATCTTTTATTTATACGGAGGGGGCACCGCTTTGAAAAGCTGCTCTAAGGAACACAGACAGCATTTCACATGTAAATACAGCCTCTGGTTTAAATGTCAACCTTAAGAGGCAGGTCTGCTCCTAGCTGCTTACCTTTGTGTCTCATAGTCTTGAATAGTTTAGCTTTGACGTACGTCTGTTTCAGCGTGTGCTTCCTCCCTTTTGCCAGTAAGGAAAGGATCTATAGACGTTCATCAAATGCCTCGAAGCAGGTCAAGAAATATGATTTTTTTTTTTATTTCTCGAAAACGGTTACAGATATCGCTTTAAAAATGGTTTCATTCGTTTTTCTACGTTAATAAACCTAAAACGAGTACCTGCAAGTATATGAACTCGAAAACTTAAGCGTTACGATTTTTTTTTGCGCGAATTTCGCTCCAAAAACCATCTTTCGGTGGACGGATTCTGCTGGTTAACGAACTTGACCTTTCAAATTAGACGAAAGATTTTTGTGCCAAATTTTATCAAAATCCCCATTTGGGGAGACCCAAAATTTTTTAGTTGGCACCTTCGGATTGCGTAATGAGGTGAACCTCATAAGCGGGTTTCCTCCCTATAGGAGAGGGAGGAACCATGCTAAAAACATACTTAAAAACTTCATTAATAGACAGCTCAAATTTTTTACTTTTGAAACATATTCTGATGTCATATCGAGCAGTACAAGAATGTATGTATTACATACATAGACGTGTGTGTGTGTTAGCTGACTAATAGTCAAGGCAGCTAAGAGTTATAGATGGAAATGTTTGGAACACAATTTTTAACTTCATAACTTTGTTTCTTCTAGTTAGGAGGTCAACATATCGAAAGTCCTCGCCCGTAGCCTTTGTGCCGGGAGGGGGGGGGGGGTTAGTAAGTCCAATTTTTCGGGTTTTCACTTATATTCGGAAATCCTGCGTCTGAGCGAAATGACCATTCTATAACAAATGAAAGCTGATTAAATATGCTACAAGTTCAACTCAATAAAGTTTTTCGAGAGCATGAGAATCTAAGGCGTTAGCCACCAGACCAGGGGAAGACCCCGTAATAAGGCAATTTGTTTTCATCCTCATTGGTAGCTAATAGAATGATTGGAGAGGAATCAATCCAGCGAAATATCGTAGGAAGAAGTAGGGCGTCGTTCACACTGGAGCGATATGCGACACACGATATATCGTATGCGATAAGCGACAAGCACAGACAAAATAATTAAAATGTAATGGGAGGCGATAACAAATGTTCACAGCAACACGATAGCGCATGTCGCAAGCGACATATCTCTCAGAGTGCAGCTTGTCGGTCTCGCCCGCGGTTAGTTTCGTTCGATATTTCGGGCTGCGAACACGTCAGGAAGAATAGAAGACGCACCAAGTATTTCCTTGTCCTTCTCGTCCTACGCCAGAACCAGCAAGCCGCTAGGACGTCTTCTTCACTTCAGCTCATATTTGCACCTGAAGTAGTGAAAATTGACTTCCCACCATATCTTTATCCCGTAGATTGCGCCAATTTATCGCCCGCTGTCTGAAGCTTCCTAGCAATAAATCGTCGCGCCACATCGCTTATGATATATCGTCTATCGCACATCGCTCCAATGTGAAGAACGCTTAGGAGAGCAGCACTACCACTACAAAAAAAAGAAGCGTTTCATCTAAATATATATATATATATATATATATATATATATATACATATATATATATATATATATATATATATATATATATATATATATATATTTATATATTTATATATGGCGAAGTGGCAACTTCCAAATGGCGGAACCAGTTTGTTACACGTATACTAAATTGATTGAAAATGTCTACCCAATACAATTTTATAACTTAAACTGGTTTTGGCACTTCATACAATATTTGCACTTCTTTGGAGTATACAATAATAGTAAATTGTGAAATGGTGTCGCACCGGGATCTACTTTACACCCTATAAACATATTTTCTTATTGGAGTCCAATTTTAGCTCGCAGCCTAGTTACGGGCACCTGAAGTATGCTCCATCCGCCTACAGACCGTCTTCAGATCTTCCTTCCAGTGAGATAGAAGCATTAAGATACCCAGAATAGAAAGTAACTACCTCTCTGGAGATGGCGCAATAAAAGGAAGCCACTCTCCAGAACGCACACTATTTTATACTCGGCTTTATAGGTGCCCGTACCCATAACCAGCTTATAGCATATTCTAATAATAAAATTCAAATAGCTAACGGAGAATTTAGCAAAGGCTTGGTGTTGGGGGAGTGGGTCGCATCAGTTATGAGGTTTATTGAGTTAGTCGGGCGTGGTAGTATATGCCTCCTGGAGATTTACCGTCCATTTGTTGGTATTAGTGCTGACAGCACCCTCTAGAAAGGCATAAATTTTCTTTCATGTCCAAGTTTCTTCTTCTTCCTTAGTACTCCTATAAATAGGTAGACATTTGTGATTCGATAATTCAAATTAGAAAGAGTGACTTAAGGTATTGGAAATTTACTGCATGGCTTAGACAACTTGACCTGATTGTATACTTGTGCCTCCATGTTCCTTATAGCATATTCGGAAGGAAGGTAGCTATTTTGGCTGCAGTGAAAAATAATATTTTGAAAAATGTGTTTAATTTTTTTTAATTGATCACCTTCAATAACTTTCGTAATATCATCTTAGTACGAATTAATCCATAATTTATTTGCGAATTTTATTGTGAATAAATTTTTATTCACAAATTATAATGTGAATAAATTTTTCTTCGTATATTTTAATGTGATTTTTTTTGTAATCACTTGAGTTTTTGTAAATATTCACATTTTTTGTGATTACGTATTTACAATTTTTTCTGTGAATTTATTTGTATTCGCAGACAAATTTGCGAATAAAATTGTATTTGTATTTTTATATTTATTTATTTATTTAAATTTGAACGTCCATTTATTATTAACTAGGAATTTTAGGTCGGGTTATCTATAGGTTACCACCCTTTTCTAGCCAGGATAGGGCTGATGCCTTTTCTTTTTTCTAAAGAAAAGCCACCACCCCTAGTGGGAATCGAACCCACGACCTTTGGCTCAGAGTGTTAAGTGCTCACGCCTTAACCCTCACGGCCATCGGGTCTCCATTTTTATATTTAATATATGTGAATAAAAATAAATTCGTATTCACACTTATGAATACGAATTTATTTATATTCGTATTCACAAATATATGAAGTACGAATTTATTTATATTCGTATTCACAAATATATAATAAATTCGTATTTTTATTTATAAATAAAATTATGCCCATCTCTGGTAGATAGACCGGTGCTTATAGTCCAGCTGTCCATATTCCGTAAAAAATACAACAAAAAAATGTTTTGTTTGCTCAATGACATAATTTGAGTGTTAAATCGAATTTTGTTGATACTTACAGCTCACATAGTTTTTCTTTAGATGAGATCTAAACATCCCGGTTCTCAGAAAAACTTCTTCATGTCATAAGCTTTGATGTGTTGTGAAACAAGCCTATCTTTATTTGGCAATTAAGAATTCGAGGGAACAAGAAACAAAAAATTCATAATCGTTTAGGGCCTACTGCTCAAATTCGGGAACATAAATATGCTTTAGCTCCACCCGACAAACCTATTTAATGTATTGTATAACATACAGTCTTTTTTTTCGTATATGGCCACCCCGCCAGCGCGAACGACAGCGGACACGTTTTTATAACGTTTTTTCCATTTCAGTCATCGCTATAGCATATTTATGCTAAAAGCAGTATGTTGTATCATGGAAGAAAACATATTGCTGACTACTATCCTACCCAAGGATATTATAGCTTAAATATAATTGCATAAATAAATTGCAGAATGAATCATATAATGATAAAATGGGCAACAAATTCGACAAATATATTTTCTTCCTTTATACAACACGTATTAACATATTATATACATAGTAGTAGTAGTAGTAGTAACATATTATATACTTGCTGTTAAATTCATGGATTTATAATATCTATACTCCTAAGTAAATGAAAATTCTAAATTGCTAAGTTACGAATAGCTTTTGAATTATTCATAGAAATACGGAAATATGTTTATTTTGATCGGTATGTCCTATTGGAGAGCGTTCTAAATTGTTCTGTCACTGCGGATAAATTATCTGAGAATTATATCGACTCTCCCGGATATCGATTGCAACGAATGTCACGAATGCACTTTTGACCTGGAGTTATTTCTTCAAGACTTATCGATTTATGTGTGAAATCGGGAGCTTTCTTTTTAATATCTTAAAAGGTTATATGTAATGTCGACAGTATTTTTGAGTGATGATGTCCTTAGCTGTTCTTTTTATATTTAATCTTAGCTTTTACCTGGGAGGTGTCCGGTGCGGAGAAATCATTTTTGTGGATGCCAGCTGGATATAGAAAATAGTTCGACTCGCAAGATCTTCGTCTTGTTGCAGTGTTTCCCTATTACTCTCATTTCTGGTGTGGCTTAGATTAGAAAGTTTTAATATTTTTCCTTCAAGACAATTCAAGGGCTATTTTTTCCGGCTGAGATAGTTCTATCAACATTTATTTCTGGAATCATTTTCCAGAATATTTTATATAGGATATTTTATATACTTTCGAATGACAAACGACCACTTACCAGTATGCTTTAAGCGCTTCGAAATATTAAAAAAATATACAATTATTCCAAAACTTCATCCGTAGTGGACAGTTCGAATGCTCAAACCCACGCAATGAAAACTCTCATTCAAGCCAAAATGGCTTTGATTTGGAAATTTCACATTCAATGGGGTGACGCCTATTCTTCTGAGGCTTCAAGCACCGTTTTTTCCGACTGAAGTAGTCTATGCCTTAACCTCATTTGCAGAAAACGTATGAGTCTTTCGAATGATCACCTTCTAACTTAACATAATTTTTTAATAGTTTTCCATTTATTGTACATGCTATACAAAAAGTCTAAAACTGCTCCTGTATGTTAATATAATAATTTTATATTATTATCATAAGTGTGTGTTGTAATTATAAGTCTCACAAAGGAACCGCTCTCATTGTTATTATTATAAGTCTCACACTGGTTGAGGCGATATCACTCAATAAAGTTTGTGCTCAATTACACTTTCTCCAGAATATACTTGAACGTGTCGAAACACAAAATAAAGTAACCTTCTTTTTATTTATTTATTCTAAATTTACAACAATGCTAGAATACATTTATAGTAAATGTTTAAAAATCACATTGTCCTGAATGTACATCAGGTGGGATGCTGCACAGTTGCAGTACCCACAAGACGGATATGGTTTTTATTTCACAGTAAATACATCTTCTAGTGGTCTTTAGGCCACTAGCGTTTCAGTCGGCGAATGGGGTTGTGAGGAATGTGCTGGGAGGATAGAGAGTTTATTAAGGAGTTAGGATGGCCGTGTAGGTTCGAATGGAATTTGCGGTAGAGGGATTTGGCTAAAGGATGGATAAAAGGGATATTAAGGTCATTATGGGGGGTCAAATTGGAGACATAAAACGGAGCATCAGCTAGCTTCCGGAGAATGTTGGACTGAATTAATTGGATTTTATAGGAGTTGGGTGCCTTTGTGGAACCCCAGAGTTGAATTCTGTAGGTCGATATTGGTAGGTGACATTTGATCGTCTGTAAAGTAGGTGTGGTGTGTGGCAGGATTTCTGAGGGTGAACTTCGATTCGCCATATGATGAGAATGGATCCATGGTTTCTGAGGAGGATTGGGTCCTGACTGCATGAAAATATAGCTGTATCATTGGCAAACATATGGAGGGATGTGCCGGGTGAGTTGGGATATCAGCAGGATATGTATGAGTGGTATAGAACAGGACTGAGGATTCCGCCTTGAGGTACACCTGCAAGTTGGGGGAAGTAGGTGTTGATGAAGTGTCATAGGAAACTTGGAAGAGTCTGTAGGAAAGATAGGATTTTATTGCGAGGTAGTTAGGTTGTTAAGAATTAGAATAATTGAAACTATTTCTCGACTACTTCTTTTTTCACCTTCCAATCCGTTCATAGTTTCCATAAAAGATTTTAGAAAAAAATTGCAACGAAGTTGAAGTCACAATTTAATGCCAATCACCTCCTGTAAACGATTAGCGACTAGGAAAAGTTACTACAGTGTGAGAGCTGTAGTTGGACGACCAAGTCGACGTTAGGTCGTCCTTGGTTGGCTGTCCTATAAAGTCGGTTACTGTGCGAGACCAGGCTAACACTTAATAACAATGTGGCCTATTTGAACTTAAAGCGTAAAACCCCGTGGATTGTGGATCCACAAAGCCATTCAACTCCTAAAAAATCCAATCGTTTCAAATATCCTTCCCTAAAATAACAAATGTTTCCAATTTAATTTAATTATTTAAATGCCTCGTTTATTTAACTCTTTGCCAAAAATCTGAGAAGAAAAGAAAGAAAAACTGTGTTTTCGGGATTTGTGATCAATGTATCGTGAATAATGACAACATTTTAAAAATCTAAATTAAATTTTCAATAAGAAACACCCGTTATTGAAATATTACCATGTAAATTAAAAGCCATATAGATGTGAGGTGTTGATATTAAATTATTCAATATTTTCTTAATCAGCTATATTTAGACTGAGAGGTTTACCTCCGCCTCAGAAGTTGCATTATTTAATAAGCTTCAAAATGGTACCTCGTAGTTTAAGAAAAAAAAAATCTATTTTAATATATTTTATTTTCTGATTTCTATGTCAAAACCAAGACCTATATGGCTTCTCATCTATATGGCTTTTAATATAGCTCTTAATTTACATGGTAATATTTTAATAACGGGTGTTTCTTATCAGAAATTTAATGTAGATTCTAAAAATGTGTCTTTATTTACGATACATTGATCACTATTCCCAAAATCCCAGTTTTTCTTTAAGAAAGCCAGTAGTTTTTAAAAAAGACAAACATTTGAGTAGCTCCTCTACATTTTCAGATAGAACGCTCATTTTTGCGCCCCTAAACTACAACTTATATGCAGAATAAATCCCTAAAGTTATGTCATCTCAGTGCAGAACACCCTGTATAGTAACTTGAGGGATCTGCGACAGGCCAGTTTCACTCCTCAAAAGCTAACAGAACTTAAACAATTTAATTTAAATGTATTTATTAAATTCCAAGTAAATAAGTTAGTTGAAAAAATATTTATCGAATCTTGTTCATAGAGCTATCTAGTATAGATTATTACGGAAGATATTACATCTCTCCTCGACTTTTGGATGGTATATCCACTAATGGGGCTTTATCTGAAAGGTTGGGTCCGGTAAACCGCCTGCCTTCCAGTCTCCTGTCAACCATGCTCCTTAGACCGCGACTTGATATAAATCCATCTAGAAAACCCCTCCCCCGATATATCGATAATTGTAATGACCCCAGAGCAATCTCTCCAGGCCGCACCAATTTAACTGACTATGATCGATGTGTTTCGCCGGTCACATCCCTTAGACGAGAAGCCCATATGTCATTAGGAAAATTTATATCTCCCAAGTGGGAAAGTTATTTTCTTCTTTTTTTTTTTAATCCCTTAAAGAACCTTTTCATCCATTTATCCGTCATTAAATCAATTACGCAATGAGCGCGGAAGATTCTAGGTTGCCACTGTAGAGAAGGGGACAGAGGATAAAATAAACGACCGTAAAAGGAAAAAAATACATAGGATGGGCAAACCGGTAGATGTCTCTTAAAATGGAAACTGAAAGATATTTATCTGCATAAAATTGCTTTGGTATGAAAGATACTCACACAAGGTGTCTGGGTTGCGGCTTCCGTATTTATCGCTTCGGCTTAAGATATATACATTAAATAACCTGGGCTCCGGAACGGATATTCAAAAGAAATATGATTTAATGTTCCTCTTGCAATAAATACCAATTGAGCTCTAGTTTGCGCTTAGAAAAGATTTTCTTGGGATATCATAGATTATCCAGATAGTATATGATAATTGATACATTTATTTATAGTCCTTCGTTTGTAATATTCGCCCTTCAGCCGTATTCTCTTAGAAAATCAGCTGATTTATATATTTATCAGCTGATCAAATACTGTATTATAGATACATCAGCTGATCACATGGCTGTCGCCATCTTTCAATTATAGACAAATAATTAGGTTAGTTTTATATTTAGCGTGTTTCTTCACCAATTCTATCGAGGAAAGCTTTTCGAACCGACGCACACTGTAACCAATGTTGGGCAAAAACTAAAAACTGAAACTAAAATTAAAAGTACATTCACTTTTTGGAATAAAGTAAATCTAAACTAAAAACCTAGAAAAAAACTAAAACTAAAATTAAATTAATTAATGTATATTAGTTAAACTCAAACTAAATCATTAAAAATTGATTAAAAACTAAATTAAAGCCTTAGTTCAGTTTAGTTTCACAAAAATAACGTGGAATAATGTAAATCAAATGTTATTCCGATAATTAAGTAAATTATTAAAACTAATAGAACTTGTTGATTTGTTTTAATCTTGTTATAAATAGGCTAAAGTTGTAAGTTATTACCTCATTTTCTAATAATTAGAAAATGAGGTAATAATTAGAATTATTAGAAAAAAGAATTAGAAAACGAGGTATTTATGAACAATTATGAAAACAATTATTGTTTCCGTAATTGTTCATAAATAAGCACTCTTTATTTAAACAAAAATAAAAACATACCTATTTTTACCTTGTTCTGAATCAAAGTATGCATTAGTATAGTGAATGGAGGAAAATGCATAGTATATTTTTTCAATAAACTAATTAGTAAATTAAAAATTAAAATTAAACTAAAATCATAAATTAAGGTCAATTTTGCTTAAATTAAACTAATTACCATACTAAAAACTGAAACTAAAACTAAAAATTATACTAATCTAAAACTAAACTAAAACTAAAAGTATAATGTGTGTTTTTTTTTAGTTAGAGTAAATTAACGTTAGTTTAATAAACTAACGTTAGTTTTTCCCAACACTGACTGTAACGCACAATGGACAAAATCCTGAATTCCTTTTATTTAATTTTTAATCCTCTAGTCACGTTGAGAAACTATTCAAGGAATTAGAATCGTACAAAAAACAAGAAATATTATTTTTATTTTGATCAACAAACACATTGTAGCAGTACTGTAAACTAGGGAAAGTCTTCAAACCCTGTTTCATACCAACAATCAGTTTAGACCTCTCTCGTTGAAGATAGAACAGTGTTTTTATTAAGTGATCCGGAGGAAATAAAGTCAAAACTATTCTTTTTTTTTTTTTTTTTTTTTTTTTTTTTACTAGATAATTGATTATGAATAAGTACTCTCTTATTATTTATCCGGTATTATCCTTCATGGATCTTTAGAATTTATTTTTATGTTCACACTTTTGATAGCAAAAAATTCCCAAAAAAATGTTCCGAAATTTTTTAAAGCATAAAGTTGACCTCAATTATAATTTATTAACTTGCCAAATCCCAAGAATTTTCTGTAAGTTATTTATTTATTTAAAGTTTAACGTCCATTTATTATTGCCAACGAATTTTAGGACGGGTTATCTACAGTTTACCACCTTTTTCTAGCGAGGACAGAGCTAATGCCTTTTTATTTTTCAACCACTCATAGTGGGAATCGAACCCACGACCTTATGCATGGAGTGCACACGCCTTAGCAGTCACGGCTACCAGGCCCCTCAACTGTAAGTTATTGACACCTAAAATCTAACTTTTCTTCAAGATTTCATTATAGTAGGTGATTTAATTTTTCACAAAATACTATAATAATCTACATATATATATATATATATATATATATATATATATATATATATATATATATATATATATATATTTTTGGGGGGGCGAGGTTAGCTTAGTGGGAGAGCACTGGACTAATAAATTGGAGGACCTGAGTTCAAATCTCGAGCAAGAACAAACATTTTTTCTTCTAATGCCTTCGTTCATGGGTTGGGTTCAGCCTCCCTGACCGTCCCTAGGCCAACAAAGCCTTTAATTAATTTAATCATGGATACATTGGTGCTAATGACTCTAGCAGTCGAAGCAGCCGGAACATGAAAATCAGGCGGCCGGAGCATAGTACTGACCACACTATCTCCCTAGTGTGCCGCATGGTCATGAATCAGGTACCTCTATAGTATCTGCCCCTAAGGGCCCTCGTGGCCTGTTACGGGAGTGATGTATATATATATATATATATATATATATATATATATATATATATATATACATATACATATATACATATATCACTTGTCTGTCTGTTTGACAGTCTGTTTACCTGTTTGTCACTATTTTCCCTAAAAGAATGAATCAATTATATCCATAAATTCTTGTATTAACTTTACTGTCTTCTTACAAGTTGTTTTAAAAGTTTATAGTCTTTAAGTGCTTGAGTGTTGTGTCAATGTGGTGGCTGTAATCTCCAAAGAGTTTTGTCAAGTAGGTTCCGTCTTGAATGACACTCAGTCAGGATATGCTTGATTTTGAGTTCGACAGATGTGTTTCTCCTTGTTAGTCATTAGACAATTGTTAGTCACAATGTGGCCAATACGTAGTCTGTCTAATATAATTTCTTCTTAAAGACGAAGTGATATAAAATGATTCTTATATGCTTTCTTAAGAGATTGTTAGGCGATCAGAAATTGAGGTAAGCCTTGTTAATGTACTTGTGGATGGTCCACATTCCACGTGTAACGCCACGTGACAGAGATCCCACCAGGGCAGCCAACCGAGAAATGAGAACTCCTTTTGTTGTGCGCCCTCCGTCCGGGCTTTCCATAATTAATACCTAAGAAGAGAGTCCCCTTTTATGGTTTTTTTTTCTTTTATTCTTTATTATCTCTTTTTTCCCCTCCCGGCTTCTAACGGGGCGAGGCCGGACACCTTAATGCCTTTTTAAAGGCAGAGATTATTAAAAATAAAGTCAACATATCGACGAGGAGCGATTATTCTTCTTGATTTATGCGCCGCAGGAAGAGACTTATATCGTCTTGAAGCGATCGTGCGTGGAGAATTGTTCTATCCGTGAAAGTGGATCTGGCGATCGGTGGCATCGTGTTTAACAGCCATTATGGATATTTATCACCTGTTGTACCCATCCTTGGTGTTTAGTCTGATTCTCCCTGCTTCGTGGAAGTGAAATATAGACAAGAAGTTTCCAATAAACTATCGAGACAATAAGTTACTCAGTTAATCTTATAAAATAAAATGTGTGAATGTATATATTTTTCCGTCGACGTTTCAGAATTTTCGGAAGATATCGACCCTATCATGTCAAACTATCGAATATGCAAAACCTCGTTTTTAGATTCGAGACTTTGCTATTGATCTGTGTACGATACGATGGTTGTTGTCGCAAATAAAGTATCGAATAAGATCATTTTTCAATATATTACTGCGTCAAAGGATAGAATATGTTCGTTCTCTAGTTCACTCCGATTTGCATATTCGATAGTTTGGCATGGTAGGGACGATATGTAGCAGGATAAAGCTATTAAGCAGAGGTCGAAAATAATTGTTAACTTTTATTTTAAAAATGAATTTTTTTAATTTTTACTTTTATTCTCATTTTGAAAAAATAAAAGTTCGAAAATAATTTTTTGGATTTAAACTTTTTTTACCGCTATTTTTCAACTTATAAAATCAAAGTTTTAAAGTAATTGTTATTAAAATACTTAAGAGGAAAAAGTTTAAAGGAATAAATTAAAGCTACTAATGTTTATTTTTTGTATTGTATCAACAAATATATTTTAGTAAATAAAAGAAAATAAATATTTAAACAAAGAACATTTAACTTATTTTGAAAAATTAATTTAATTTGAATAATAATAATTATTATTATTCCATAAATTATAATTTATCCTGTAAGTTTGTGGAATTTATATTATATCTATAATCATTTAATATAGATACATACTAGTGTTGAATAGGCTCTTTCAACACTTACTTGAGTGGCTGGGCTTCCTGTAGTATAAGTGGTAGTTCATATTGGTATGGAAGTGTGTATTTTCTTCCTTCCCACTATTCCAGGCATTGTAAGCGAACAAAACCCTAAAATTCTTGATTAAAAAACTGATCATTTTTATTTTCCATTGAAAAAATGAAAGTATTACATTAAATTTTATTTTCATGTACTTAATTTTAGGAGTTCATAAATAAATTTTACTCTTAAAACTTTTAAATAAAAGTTTTTTTTAACCTATGAAATTAAAGGTTTTTTTTACATTTAAATTTACTTTTTTTCGATTAAAAAATAACTGTTTCCATCCCTGCTATTAAGGTTTCACTAATGAATGAATTTCTTCAAATCCCCTTCGATTCTTTCATTTGAGTGAATTCCTTCAAACGGTTATTGAGAAGATACTCCATACAAAGTTACCTGGCGAAAAAACGTAAATCGAGACGGATACAGTTGTGTTTTTTTGCCACTAAACTTGGTATTTTGCATTTCTATAACAAACGATTAGACGAGTTGGTTAACAAATAAAATCACTTCAGCTGGGGTTACGGGAATTTTACTCTAGACACACATTATTAGTATTCTCCTAACGAAAAATGTGTTACTTTGGAAGGAAAATCGACATGCTTTGTGCTCGACTAAAGAGAAAAATAATGAAAAACAAGTATTTAGCCGTCAGAGTGATATGAAGTCAAGGAATAGTTGGGTTTCGGCTTAAAAAAGTCAATCCGATATTCGGGAAAATCTAGAATTTGGATTTTTCGGCTTGCTGTTTTGCAGCCTTCATGACAACACACATCCTTCACTTTAATAAGCCATGGATATTCTGGTTTCAGCTAAGAAAAACGATGAGATCTTCGGAAAAATTTATAATTTTCTTTATCAGTAACAGTAAACTATGTTTAAAGTGCATGATGTGTTGTCAGGGCTGCTAACAATTTGTTAAAATTAATTAATTAAGAATGACGGCTGTTATTTAACGAAGTATTTCTAAAAGATCAAGAGTAAATGATTAATATATTGAGTGTAGTTTTGGATCATTCACTCACTCACTCACTCAGTGTTGTGCGCTACAGTCCTTGTAGGACCTGGGCCTCTGCCACCATCCTGCTCCATTCCATGCGGTTTGCTGGTAGGTTCCCTAGCTTCCGCAAGTCCTCCTCCATGTCGTCAAACCACCTCTGTCTTGGTCTGCCTTTGGATCATTCACTCACTCACTCAGTGTTGTGCGCTACAGTCCTTGTAGGACCTGGGCCTCTGCCACCATCCTGCTCATTCCACGCGGTTTGCTGGTAGGTTCCCTAGCTTCTGCAAGTCCTCCTCCCTGTCATCAAGTCACCTCTGTCTTGGTCTGCCTTTGGTTCATATATGACTAAACCAAAGCTATGGGGAAACAAAATTGCTATTTTAGAGGTAAAAAATCATGAATAAAGAACGGATTTTTCAATGTCTCAGTAGATGGCTGAATTTGAGCTTTTACGAAAATAAACGTTCATTATTCGTAAGAAACTCTAGTCCAAACAAATTAAGCTGATAACGAATGCCTATTATCCATAATTTTTTTCGATAATTTTTTTAAAAAACTTCTTTCCCTTTTCTTTGAATTTCTTATTTATTTATACTGCCTCTACTCGTTTGAGTCATTGGCAGTTCTGTGTTGTTGTATTTCTTGGTAGAGGCATATATGTTTGATATATTTCAATACTTTCTGTACAGCCCTTTCGTCGTCCTGTAAGATTTCAGCTAGGCTGCCATTAATATTGTTTGGATTTTTTTTTAAATTTCTTAATTCATAGCTCTAGAAAAGAGTTGCAAACATCATCCTTCCTACCGAATGGGTGACGAAAATATCCTTCTTCTAAAAAAAAATCAAAATCACCTATATATATATATATATATATATATATATATATATATATATATATATATATCCCCATTTCTATATTTATTTATATATATATATATATATATAAATATAGAAATGGTCATAATTGTTGAATAAAATAGTTTTTATTGTCTAAAAAAAAGTGTTTTTTTGACTCATTATTCATTAATCAAATATATTCCTATAATGTGATCCACGCCTGCGGTTCTGTAGAGCAGTTAAGCAATGCGGGTTGCCTAGATTCATAATTGAAGGCGTCCTGCATTGTATTCATACCACTAAAAAGTCCGTCATCCAAGGAGCTGCATAACTAAGCACTTTCTTCAGAATTAGGACAGTGTAGGTTGCAGTCCTTAATAATGTACTTGGAATAACCTATATGAGTAAATTAAAAAGATAAATGAATATATATATATATATATATATATATATATATATATATATATATATATGTGTGTGTGTGTGCGTGTGTATTAGCTGTTACCAGGCATGCCATGGTATACTTTCCGCATCTAGAATAGCAAAAATAAATTAGAAACCAAATAAGTAATATTAAAATCTAACAACGCAAATCTGTATCTGTTCGGGTTCACAGATTCGAACCTGAGACCTCCGAACTGTGAGACCTAGACTATTTGGAACCAGCCTATGACAGCCCCTTTATCAAGACCTACCTGCGTGTCAATTTTGGTTAAAATCGGCCAAACTGTGTGGATTTGTATAAGGGACTAAAATACAGACAGACAGCTGGTAGACGTTTTTGACCTAGCCTATGAAACTCCCCGTATAAAGACCTACCTGTGTGCCAACTTTGGTCAAAATCGGCCAAACTGTGTGGATTTCTTTAAGGAACAACAAGACCAGCTAGTTTTGTTAAAAAAAAAAAAAATGAAATTTTTACTCTCTCTTTGCAGCTATACTGCATATTAACAAGAATGTCGACAAAGTGAGGGGGCACTTGTACACTTGTAGTATAAGGCCGATTTTCTAGATTCTTCTGATAATTCATTCAGACTTTGTAAACAGAGTTCCCGATTTATTTTGAAAATATTAATAACTTCGCTATCAATTTCTTGAAATTTTAATTTTTGTTCTTTTGGCACCTAAATAAAAAATTTATTCATAGCCTGTCTAATTAACATTTCGGTAGGACATTATAATGTTCACATATTCTATTTCCATCAGTTCCACACTCCTCCAATAGCAAATACTCCCTAAGAAGGAGCCCCCTCCGGCCTTGAAGATCAGATATATTTAATTCTATCTGCCTGGAATTGAAATAATAGGTTTCTCAATCACTCAAATTTGCATGATCATTATAGCAATTATAGTTTCTAAGGGTTACTAGATATCAATCCAATTTGGGTTCTCTCTTCCAATCTAAAATTAATATCTCCACTCCAACTCCATCCAAAATACTAAGTTACTTAGATTGCTATGTTCTTAAAACATTACCGTCACATTTTGTGAGACCAGGATGATGTAAAGAAATTTCTGTAGGATATTCCTGGGCCAAAGAGATTTTTGTTTCGAGAAATGCAACATATTTCTTAAATATTCGACAACATTTCGGAAAAATTGAAATACTAACTCATAACTTCAGGCTTGATTGCACTTATTACTTCTGAAGGAATGTAGCTATCAAATTCATTACACGTTCTTCAAGCCTTCATTGAACCAATCTGATAAATAATAGTGTGTGAGTTTTGTGTGTCTGTTAACACGAAACCCGCCAAAGTTTTTATTTTTTTGCCACGAAACTTGGTGTATAGCATTCCCGTAGCAAACAATTGCACGAGTTTGTTAACCAGTAAAATCGTTCCATCTGGAAAGGGGCTTTACTTTGGACCCCAATTACAAATTGGCCCGTACTAGTCGCAATTTTTGTAATAGTTGAACGAAACTCACTGGACATGTTGCCCAGCCTGAATTGTAAAAATCTGCTCCATAACTATATATATATATATATATATATATATATATATATATATACATATATATATACATATATATATATATATACATATATATATATATATACATATATATATATATATATATATATATATATATACATATATATATATTAAAAAAAAACATTCCCTTAGCAGGCCAAGAGGGCCCTGAGGGGCTGTAGAGGTATCTAATTCATGAGCATACTGCACACTAGGAAGATAGTGTGGTCAGTACTATGCTCCGGCCGCCTGATTTTCCCCTTGCTGCTTCGACTGCTAGTGTCGTTAGCACTAAGGTAGCCATTAATAAATTAATTGAAGGCTGGGTTGGCCTAGAGACGGTCAGGGAGGCCGAATTCAACCCATGAACGAAGACACTAGAAGAACAAATCTTTAGTGCTTCCTCGGGAATTGAATTCAGGCCCTCCAGTATACGAGTACAGTGCTCTACCACTGAGCTGACCTCGGTCCCATATATATGTATATATATATATATAACATATATATATATATATATTATATATATATAACATATATATATATATATATATATATATATATATATATATGTATGTATGTATTTTTTTTTATGTAACGGCGTATCGAAAATTGGGCTATTAACGACGTGCTATCTACTGTTTGCCACCAGAAATAAAACATCTGAATAATAGTTTCATTAACTTATTTGAAAAATAAGGTATTAATTAGGGGGGTGAGGGGGATTTTAATTTTTGAGACTATATTTCTTGCCAACGGCCATAGCCACACCGGTTCCCGTAGATCACCGAAGTTAAGGAACGTCGGGCGTGGCCAGAACCTGAGTGCGTGGCCGAACACGTGCTGATGGCATTATAAAAGGGTGGCAACCTGTAGATAGCCCAGCCAAGTTGTAGATGCGCCGTAAAAAAAAAAACTATATTTCTTCTGGATATTTGTTTTAAACATATGACGTATCGCTTATCGATTAGCTGACTATATTCCACCATATCGAATTCTTTCAGACCATGACCAGTCTAGACGTGGCCCTACTAGAGGGAAGTTCTTCTCAATTTGACGCTGTAAGTTTTTATATTTTAACATGATCCCTTGAAGAGGCACCAAAAAGGTGTGAACAAATTTGGGAAGAATGAAGTTGTTAGATGATGGATGTGACGTTTTTCTTAGCCGAATCCCAATAATTCCTTGGCTTCTAATTGTAATTATAGGAATAATGCTTTGTTTCGTAGACATCCAGGTAATAAACTCTTTAACTTTCGAATTTATGCTTCAGCCCATGGATTTACGTGGTCAAAGTTCCCTACGTTCCTCGCTACACCTGAGCCCCAGAGCGAAGAAGATCCCCAGAGCGGACAGCTGATGAATCTGTACAGGTGGAGAAAGAGGCCGCTAAGCCCCTCCTACAGGTGCTGGAAGGGAGGGAGTGTTGAGCACAACTTCAGTCCGCCTCCAGCCTGACTCAGGATCTGTGTCTCGTCCTCTTCCGAAACTAGACAATAGTCGCGTGAGTTTTTTATTTATTTCAAATTAGTGTAAAGCCAATCCAACAACTTTTATTTTATATTATTTTTTACATAACTGAGAATTAAAAAAATAAAATACAATTTTTCTATATTTTCCAAAAATAACGTTAAAGGCTATAGTAAGATAATATGGTGAAAAGTGTCCCCAGCGATATTGATTTCGGAGTTCCACCACTCGAAAGTTAACCTAAAAATACTCCGTCATGCAAATGTTTAGCATGTTTCTGGGGGTCATATGAAAGGCACAATAAATTAGAATTTCTTATATCTATTTTATTTTTCCCCAAAACACTTTTAAAAAATCATAGAGGCGTAAGTTATAAACGTTAATAACCATGATTAGAATAAAATTCGGTTTAAAATTTTTTGAATTTTGAAGTCATCTATATTGCGTTATACGTAATTTCTATGAAAAAAAAAACAAAACAATTTCTAAGGGTTTTTGGAGTGAATTAGGTAGCTTACATATAAGTTTATGTCTAAAAAAATTTAAAAAAAAAGCGGTCTTATAGATTTTTTAGCATTTCCCGCATTTGCCCACCACAAAAAAATTCTATTTAGAAGTTTTCCAAATAATATATTCGTATATAAATGATCCATTTAAAAATTAAAACTCGTCTGAAAAGTCGAATTTCACGCTAAATATTTTTTTAAAAAATAATAGTTATTAACGTTTATAATTTACACTTCTATGACTTTTTTTTTTAGAGTTTTTGGAGAACATTGTGTCCATAACAAAATAAAATGGACACAAGACGTTCTAATTTATTGTGCCACTAATATGACCTCCAGAAAGCTACAAATATGCATACTCAGTATCGCTGGGGATACTTTTCGTTTGCCCCCTAGCCTTACCTATTTTCTAGCTAAACTAACAAACGAGAAAGACAAGCAGCGACTTAATAAATATGTAACAATCATTTGAAATTACCCGCAAAACAATAATTCACTTTTTATTTATTTACACGTTACATGCAAACCCGGTTTTGCCATAACCTTGTAAGGTGTATATATTAACTATAGTTTGATAATTACAAATATATTGTATCATATTATATTCGATACCAAACGGCCAATTTTAAGGAGCAAGACGATTATTTAATGACATTTAATCGTAAAATGAAATACGACATTTCGTCCACACTTCATTCAAAATTATGATGCCAAATCGGATCGTTTGTGAAAATTATTATATGACTATCAGCAGAACTATGTGTCTCCAAGACCAAATCAAGAGAAATATTTGTTTCTCTTATCGGAGAATGTTTTGAGTATATGAGTCGGAGTTTTGTTTATTTTCTTGATTGCGTAGTTAAAATGTCTTTGCCTATCAATAAATTATCTGTTTCCTGTAATATATATATATAAATATATATAAATATATATATATATATACATATATACATATATCACTTGTCTGTCTGTTTGACAGTCTGTTTACCTGTTTGTCACTATTTTCCCTAAAAGAATGAATCAATTATATCCATAAATTCTTGTATTAACTTTACTCTCTTCTTACAAGTTGTTTTAAAAGTTTATAGTCTTTAAGTGCTATATATATATATATATATATATATATATATATATATATATATATATATATATATATACAAAATCTAATTAATATTCCTCCAAAGTAACCCTAATCAGGAGACCGTCCATTTTATCATGTGCCATTCATCGTATTCTATTATCTTGTTATCCTGTTATATCTTGTGCCTATAATTAATATCTATGATCTATATCCTTTATATATATATATATATATATATATATATATATATATATATATATATATATATATAATTAAAAACCTTGGTATGATCACTTCCTCAGACCATAAATATGTATTTTATTTATGTCTCCACTATTCACAAATAACGTATCAGGCCATTTTCAAATTCTAAAATAAAAATAAAATAAAATAAGTTTTACATCAAAATAATATTATTTATTTATTTAATAATCTTATAGAGCGCGCAAACGCGCGATTTACTCTTTACAAAGTTGCGATGGGTAGAACCATCAACAGGTCAATGAGTCACTAAGAGTTAATATTTACATGTATGTATATGGGATAAACGCTGATATAATGAAAGTTTAAAATTATTTAAAAGCGAAAAAAAAAAAAACTATAATTCACAAGAGTACGGATTATTTCATTTCACAGTAGTCCATACATGTTTTTCCGTATTTGTATGTTTGCGTTAGATGTCTGTGTAAATATTTATGTGTCTAAGGTACATGAGAATTGCGTTAATGTGAGGACTGTTATCTGTCAAAAGTTCATCTAATCAGTTGGTAGGTTTGTACCGTCTCGTTGCTTGCATTCCGTTAGTATGTGTTTAATAGTCAGTTCTGTGTTGCAAATGGCACACGTTATTCTGTCCTGTTTCGTCATTAAGTAGCGGTGTGTCAGCAACGAGTGCCTGATGCGGAGTCTGGTGACAACTACTTCTTCACGCCTCGTGGCTCGGTCGCTGGATGGCCAGGCACACACAGTTTCTTTTATTTGTCTCAATTTGTTGTCTTGTGTGTTAGTCCAAGTGATTTGCCATTTATTTTTTATGTGTGATTCTATGTTCGTTAGTAGGTCCTTTACTGTCAGTTCTTCTATGTCTACTGTACATCTTGTCGTTGCTTGTTTGGCATGTATGTCGGCTTCTGTGCTCCCTGGGATGTCCATGTGTCCGGGCAGCCACTGAATTATTACTTGCATGTTGTAATTTTGTAAGTTATGTATTCTTTGAAAGATTTCAGTCATTGTTGTGTGTGTTTCGTACATGTTGTTGATGGAGAGTAAAGAACTTAAAGAATCCGAACATATGATAACAGTTTTGTTTGGGGTTATAGAAAAAGACTATATATATATATATATATATATATATATATTGTCTAGCCCCTATTAAATATATGTTATTTATATCCTCTTTATTATTAGTTCTATTATTATTTTTTACCAATGCTTATTGTTTTTTGACGGTATCTTAATTATAAAGTAGAAAATTCTTCGTCCTCTGTCTTCGGGTTACGTACACCGGTTGTACTTCCTGGATTATTGAGTTGAATGAGTACCGAGCGTTGTGATAGGAAGTGAGATATAGTTAAGTACCACAAATCACAGATGTGAGCAATCAAATGCTAATAGTGAGCTATAAGTAATAAATGAAATTAATGTTATATCAACATTAAACATTGTGTATGAAGTACAATCTATACTAATATTTACAAAAATAAAACATTGGTAGTAACTAAAGTAGGTAATACTTAACTTCAACTAAATATTAGGATTATTGTTATGAATATTTATTTATTTAAATTTGATTAGATAACTATTGTTAACAAAATTTAAAAACAGAAGTAATAAAAATAGATCTTCTTTTAATGTATGCTCTAAAATTACGGGGTTTGTTTAAATTGCGGGCCTAAAACTTAACCAAATAAAAATAGTGTAATATATTTTATAACAATGATTTGTTTTTGTACTATTTATACCATAATATTTGGTACTTTTCCCATAATATGGGAATAATTTTATTTTCTGCAAATCAATAGTGAACCCACGTCTCTGACCACGGTATGGTAAATTTCACACATTAACACTCTAAGTCATCATGCCTGCGCTGAATAAATGAATAATTAGGTATATAGTATTATTTATATTAATAAAAAAAAACAACAACATATTATTCATTCATCGAGAGCCTAAAGCTATGCATTATGCTCATTATAATACATTCATATGCACGAAGCGTTTATTGATGTGCAAAAATCAACAGAAAACATAAACTACTAAATGATAAATATAGCCAAAAGGCATTTATGTATAATAAAAACGTAGAATAAAAATTTCGTTTAGCGCCTGCTGCTCAAATTCAGGAACATAAATATGCTTTAGGCCCACCCGACAAACCTATGTAATGTATGTCCGTGCTTTTCCCTAGACGGTCACCCATCCAACTTTGATCAGTAACGAGAACTGGTGTTTTTAGCGTCAGTGCCAAAAAAACTCAAGAAAAATAGGCATACGTATGATTTGGAGACCATTTAAAACAAACAACTATAATCCGACATGTCTTTTTTTTTTCTTTTTCTTTTTTTTTTTTTTACTGCGCTTCGACAAATCTGGGTGAGTGCCGATATCCAGGGTGCAACAAGGAATTTTCCCAACGAGCCGTGGGATGAGAAAATTCCTGCCACCGGTGGGGATCGAGCCCACCATCTCCCGCTTATGAATCTAAGGCGCTAGCCACTAGACCACGGGAGACCCCTCCGACAGATCTTAACACCAATTTTGTATTAATTTACATATAAGAACCAAAATATGACTTTTTCTGTCTGGAAATAATCAGAAATCAATCTTGATTGTTAATAAAACTCTATTTTAAAATAAAGATGTGTTTTTATTGGTAACGTTTCAGCTTCGCTATCAAGATTCAATATAAATCCAGCTATGTACTGAGTTCCATACGGATCACTTCTCCCTCTCATCTCAGTCATGGTCTCAAGAAATGGCTGGGTGAATGGTCATATTTCAATGACAAAAACTTTGAGAGATAAAGAATGTATTTCCAACAATAATAGCTGCCGTATAGAATAAGTAGTCCTTAGAAAACCTCTAATTGGACAAATAGTACTTACTTAATCCTACTTAATGACGAAGCAGGACTTACCATTGTACACAATACAATAAGACGTTATCCATAAAACACTTACTAACTGACTAGGGGAAAGCAGAAAACTTCAACAGACCAAGTGTCATGTATAAACCATTGACAGATGATAGCACGCATAATGACTACGTTACACTATTTACAAAAGGTGAACGTTTACGAGAAAACATAGAACCATCTCCAAAATTAAATTTAATTTAAGATGCCAGGTTGGGATTAGGCTAAGATAAAAAGTTAGAATTTCTGGAAAATCTATATCTCGAACGTTTCGGCATGCTCTTTGGTAGACTCCTTCAGGAAGAAATGTCTAGGGGATGGAGGAAGATCAGGATTTTAGGTGACCATGGATAAGTGTCCAAGTTTTCGTGGTCTTCCTCCATCACCTTGGCATAAATTGCTGAAGAAGGCTGCCTAACAGCATACCGAAACGTCCGCAATATAGATTTTTCAGAAAACCTAACGTTTTCTCTTAGCCGAATCCCTATCATACCTTGACTTCTTATCACATCAAAGGCTCCCTACCTGAAGCTAATTTGTAGAAAACAGAGCGAAAGGAACCGAATTTATATTTTTATATATTAGTGGTAGAGCACTGGACTCATATGCTGGAGGATGGTTCAAGTCCCGAGCAAGCACTAAAGATTTTTATCTTCTAGTGTCTTCGTTCATGGGTTGAATTCGGCCTCCCTGACCATCTCTAGGCCAACCCAGCCTTTAATTTATTTATTAATGGGTACCTTGGTGATAATAGAACCTAGCAGTCGGAGCGCAAAGGAAAAATCAGGCGCCCGGAGCATAGTACTGACCACACTGTCTCCCTAGTTTGCCGCATGAATCAGATACCTCTATAGTATCTGCCCCTCAGGCCCCTTGTGGCTTGTTTCAGGATTGTTTAATTATTTATTTATATTTTCAATTATATATTAAATTTATCTTTTTTTTTGGTTTTTGATTTCATAATTCACCTTTTATGTTCGATCTTATTTTTGAAATTATATAGTTTCTTAGCTTAGTTTGTAGTTTTAATTGTACATGTAAGTGTTATTCTTCTTTGATTTTATAATTTTATTGTGCTTGCACTATAAAAGTTTATAAAGCAAATCTCCCAGTTTTGGGCTCTAAACCAAATTTACAGTACGCATTTATTTGTCTGAACTTCTTCTAAAAACGAACAACAAAAATCGGGGAAGACAGTTTCCGCCGGGGAAAATACACATAAATGTTAACGACCTTCCGATTTTTGTCTAAATTAGCCTATTTTTTTAAAGGAACAGGTAATTTGATTGAACATTTTTTTAGTTGTCTATAGGTTAAGGAACGTTGAAATTTCGCGTCGGCACTTCTGTCTTGAGTTATCGGGACGACGTCTTTACCACATGTTCCACCTTATAGGGAGGGAGGAAACATTCTAGAAACGAGTTCGTCAGCAGAATCAGTCCTCTAGGAGAGAAGTTTAACATATGACAGATATTTATCAATATATGAAAAAAAAATATCGTTAAGAGCGCAACGATCCCGCTACAACTAAAAGTTGTATTGTAAAAATAATTAAAATCGCTCTTTTAGAACATTTTGGTTTAGTAAATATATTAATTTTTCTAGAACCGAAATATGATTTCCACTTTCACATTGAAATATTTGTCACATCTACGATTCTTGATATTGTTGTTTAAGAAAAAATATGTATATCAGAGTGAGGATAGAAAGGAGCATATTTTGTAGGTGACTATTTGATGCGGTGTAATTAAATGCAAATTCTTATTAGGAATAATGGAAGGTACTGTTAGAGAAAATTATAAGCTTTCAGCATTATTTATGCGTAAAGTAAACGTTTTACTGTAAAATTACTATATTTTATTTTGACATATTTAAGTGCTGCCATGAATTTTACGATAAATACCGTCATTGAGTATATTTTTTGTTGGTGTTTATTTTAGTCATTAGCGTATTTTATGGCCCTTCAAATTGTTATGAGGTATTGCTGACGAACGAAGGCCTGAAAAATGTCTTATAATCTTTATCCATCCTATTGCACTATTGACAAACACACACAGTACACTTATGTATACAGATCTTCTTGTATATGTATGTATATATATATATATATATATATATATATATATATATATAATTGTACAGATTGTCAATAGTGCAATTGGCAAAGTAAATAAATGTACCCAAGGAAAATATTTATTTTTTAAATGAGTTCAAAACGTGTTGATTTGCTTTTCAAGTGAATGTGCGAACAAAGCTAACGATTATACAGAACCATATATATATATATATATATATATATATATATATATATATATATATATATATAAATACATAATTCGGAAGACTATTTATAAAACAGTAATGTAGGTTTGTAATAAAAGAAATAAAAAATAAATAAATAAGTAAACTACTAAATTATAACATTAAAAATGAAAAATATATAGAAATTTTCATGTTAAATAAATTATAGCATATTAAAAAAAAATTGAAATTTATTTTTAAGTTTAAGATATTTTAGTATATTATCGATGTGTTTAAAGTTCTGTGTAAGTAGTTCGTGTAAATCATGTGGTAAGTCAATGTTTAACCTTCCCTGCAGCCTGAATGTGTTTAATTGTTATTGGAACATTGCAAGGAAAATAGCTGTGAACGAAACTTCACTAGTAAAAAAAAAAAAATGTCGGATTTATAGATGTATTATTGTTTTATATCTTGAGTTTTTTTTTTTTCAAGTTTCTGACTAATAACATGCGATCTTTTCAGTAGGTGATCCTGTAGAACCCTTCTAATCGTTAATAATTTATCGGAGTTTTAAAATTTATAATATTGTAAAATTATAGTTTCTCGAGATGTATATTTGTTATGTCCTACAAATTATTGTTAAGCAGCCAAAACTTCAGGAATCGAACCCACTACATTGATAAAAGAGTTCTAATTAGAATTTATGTTCGGTCAGCTGATCCACTTGGGCTATTCGGGCGATGACCACAAGTTTGCCTACGCTCCTTGTTTAATCTCTCAGCAGGAGTCCACCGAAATTAAATTAGTCAGATTTCCTGAGACTTTTGGAATGGTCCTGGATTCGTGATGTGATTTCGAAAGCTAAAAACTGCTCCTGTCTATTAAAATAATTAGTATATTTTTTAAAATTCTTCTACTTTTCCATAAGTAAACGAAATTTACATATATATTGTATTAGTATGCATTGTCCCATCCTAGTCTCTTGGCACCCAAATTAAATTAAAGTACTAGATTTTTTTAAAGATAATTTAATAAGCTACAACTTTTGTATTGGTGTGTTTTTTCGTTTAAGCGGCCGTAAATCGGGATTTATAAAAAAAAAAAAAAAAAAAAAAAAAAAAAAAAAAAAAAAAAAAAAAAAAAAAAAAAAAAAAAAACACGGGTTTTCATTTTTTCTCGAAAACGAAGCGAAAACGAGAAAATCGCCAAAGGACTTTTTAACTTAGTTTTTCGATTCCCCATCGATATACAAAGTCTATCGGCTTAACTGGGACACCCTGTATATACAATACGCGAAAAATTGATTTCCCACTTTTCTTAAAAACGGTTAGAGATATAGTCTTGATAAATGGTTTTATTTAATTTTTCACGACAAATTACCTATAAAAAGTATACCAGGAAGCCTATAAACGCAATGATGTAAAAGCTACGAACTGGTATATCTTGACATTGATATGAAGCGCTTGAATATTATTTTTTACAGAGAAATTTATACAGTTTTTACTTGGAAAAGGAGCACGAGCATATATATAGGAAATAATTTCGGGGGGGGGGGGGGGCTGGGAGCATTTAGGAGGTATGGAATTGTAACAATGTACAATTTGAAATAGTTAGCCAACTAAATTGCTATTACACATTGAAACATAATTTTTCTGAACTATGTGATCTTATTTTATTTATTTTTATGACACATTTTTACCGAATTCCAATTTAATGGTGCTACAGCCCGAGTTGGGTCTTGGCCTCCTCTAAAAGCTTCCGCCATCCAGCTCGATCAGATGCCGCCGCCTTCCAGTTAGGGTAATTAAGATGTTTCCTCGAATCAGTAGCTACTGCATCAGCCCATCTAAGTCGTGGTCTTCCTCTTTTCTGATGCGGTCCAAGTGGCCTTCCAGAGCTTTCCTGGAAATCCCTTCTTCCGTCATACGAGCACCATGTCCAGCCCAGCGAAGTCTCACAATTTTGATATATCGAACTACGTCCGAATCTCCTTATGGGTCATACAACTCCCCGTCCCTAAGCGGTCCATAAATCCGACGTAAGAGTTTTCTTTCGAATATTAGCAGATTCCTTTCGTCGGATTTGCTCAACGTGTTTTGTAGAGTCTGTTTTTGGAGGTTCTGGTTAGTAGCTGGCTTCTTATAAGCTTGGTTACTCCAAAATAGCACCTGTTTTCTGCATGTATTTGTCGGCATATCTCAGGGGTCATGTTTTTTACTGGATATATCAAAATTTCGGGGGGGGGGGGCGGTTCTGCAGCCTTCCGTTTCCTCCTTATATTCGCCCATGAGAATGAGTACTATTCTATGGATGGATCCTAAGCTGTGTTGTTTCATCCGTTGGCTTTATAATTAGCCTGATTTGCTATGTAGAAACGGCGAGGCTATCAGCTTGTTCCAGGATCCCCTATCCATTCCTGGAGGATTTATCTCCTCAGATACTCCAGCCTGGAGGCTATTATACCTCTGGAGGAACAAAGGTCTTCACCAGTTACCTTTCCGGGTTTAATTGTCCATAGCTCGGTATCTCTCTCTACTTGGACGAGCCTTACAGCTGTCTTTTAGCTGGAGGAATGTCGGCGATTTTAATTGAGTTGTCTGACATTCTCTGAAAACTGAGGAAGTTAAAGATATTTTATTTTCAGCTGTGTTTTACTTCCTTTGAACGTTTGCGATGAGCTGTATCGAAGAATACTTTCCACTTACTAAGATTTCCCACTTGTTTTCGATATATATATATATATATATATATATATATATATATATATATATATATATATATATATATATATATATTTAGCATAAATATGGCTTAGCGATGTTTTTTGTTTTTTTTTACGGCGCAAGACATCTGGGCCATTAGTGCCTCCAGATATTTTTAAAAAAAAATACCATTATCCTAATACCTTTCATGTCTGTGTAATAAAATCATTTTTTATCATCATCTAATTCTTCCGGAACTCCAAATGCAACCGAAATTAGATAAATGCCAAACGTCTGGAACAACTGAATGAATCGTTTCTGAATACCCAGACCAAACATTAGTCAGGAAAACTACTTTTATCAACTTTTCAGGCACCGCTTTAAAAATGGTTTCATTCCTTTCTTTACGTTAGAAAACCTATACCATAGAAAACCAGGACCCATATTGATATGATAACGTAAGCGCCACGATTTTTTTTTGGTCGAATTTCGCATTGAAAACCTTGTTCCGGGTGAAGGATTGTTTTGGCTAACAAACTCGGCTTTTCAAATTTAAGAAAGGATATTTCAAAAAAATCCAAATTTCATCAAAATCCTGAATTTTAGTAACTGCTTTCTAGAAAAAAATTGGTAATGACAATATGGGAGGGCGGAAACGCGCTAAAACATAATCAATTCAATTTAGTGCTCTCGTTCTAATTATTTCTCTACTTTGTTTTTGTTTTTTTCAGTATTAATATATTTTTTTCCAACACTATCTTGCGGTTACAGTTGGTGCCAGGCCTTTGGGCATAATATCAACCCACGGTTTATTTCTGAATTGGGTCAGCAGGCTTCTTATCACAGTTTGATAAATTAATTCATCTAACATACGCATGACATATGACAAAGCATTAATTAAATAACGTTTGACAGGATTTTTTCAAAACGTTCATATTTGTTTTTGTTTCAGGGCGTATCAATCTACAAAGAAAAAGTATAATCAAATTTTTACATTATAATTAAATTGAAGCGAACATTTGCAGAAAGTCCTGTTTTTCATCCACCATGTAAAGAATCAATACAATATACAGAAGAAACCCGATTCCAATCGCATTTTTTAATAAATAAAAAAAAACCAGGACAGTAAAATATATGAACATAATATAAAACATATTATAGTCAGCTGTTGTTATGAAATAGAAAAATTCTTTCACAATGAATAAAATATACAGATCCATGTAATAAATTCTTAATACGAGGTACTCCATTCGTTTGATTCTATTAGTTGCTCAGCGAATCGAGCGTCACCTTTTGAATTTCAAAGGAATCTTATTTTTCTACTAAAAGATTTTACGACCAATAAAAGTCATGTTACTGCCGGAACCTGCCATGAATCCTCTTGTAGCTTTCGCCTCCCTCCTAACGACATCTCTTCGAATTATTATAGAAGGCATTGCTTTATCATCCTATTTACTACTCAAAATGATTCTTGATTCATAAATCAATTTTAGAATCTATGTGTAATTCATGTAGGATTGTGCTTTCTGGGAGGTAAACCGTCAGGGTGGCAGATCTCCCTGTACAAGATGCAAACACTACTACAGAAAAGAATATGTACATTTACTATTTTTTTTTTCGTAATAATATCTTTCGTAATATCATCTTAATACGAATAAATTTATAATTTATTTGCGAATTTTATTGTGAATAAATTTTTATTCAAAAATTATAATGTGAATAAATTTTTATTCATATATTTTAATGTGATTTTTTTGTAATCACTCGATTTTTTGTAAATATTTACATTTTTTGTGATTATTTACAATTTTTTCTGTGAATTTATTTGTATTCGCATGAAAATTTGCTAATAAAATTTTATTAGTATTTTTATATTTAATATATGTGAATAAAAATAAATTCGTATTCACACTTATGAATACGAATTTATTTATATTCGTATTTACAAATGTATGAAGTACGAATAAATTCGTATTTTTATTTATAAATAAAATTTTGCCCATCTCTGTATAGTATTCCCCGATCAAACGATTGATCGAGTTCGTTAACCAACAAAATCGGTCCATCTGGAGGGGGGGGGGTGGGTTACTTCGGAGCCAAAGTAGTTATTTGCCAATAACAGTCGTAATTTTTGTTATATTTCAACGAAACTCGGTATTTGTTGTGGTCAACTGAAGAGAAAAATGTGTTGTATAAATGAACTAGATTGGTTCATTAGGAGGGGGGGGGGGGGGGTTACCCTGGAGCCAAAGTAGTTATTTGCCAATAACAGTCGTAATTTTTGTTATATTTCAACGAAACTCGGTATTTGTTGTGGTCAACTGAAGAGAAAAATGTGTTGTATAAATGAACTAGATTGGTTCATTAGGAGGGGGGGGGGGCTTACCCTGGAGCAAGCGTAATTATTTGCCAATACCAGTCGTAATTTTTATTATATTTTATTCATCAAGATAAGTAGACGAAAATGTGAAGCTTTGTGTATTTATTACGTAGTGTAGTACCCCACATACACAAAACTCTGGAAGGAAATTAATTACAAAATTAATAATTGAAACATGTGCTCATAATAAATTCAAAAGTGCAGAACTATTTATGTTTTTATTTTATTTATCTATCTAGGTTATTTTAAGGAAATTATTCAGGAATGCACTCGACCCTACCAAATTCTGAGGAAAGTGCTTAGTTATGCAGCCCCTTCGTGACGGAATTTTTTTTAATACCAGGAGCATGTGGTTGGTAACCCATTCAGGTACTGACCACGTCCGTTGTTGCTTAACTTGAAGCAAATTGTCTACGGCCACTGGTATTTTCGCGTAGTTTTCATGAAATAAAACCATCAAAGAATAATGTTTTTGAAATGGGTTCATTTGATTCTCCTCGTTAAGATACCACTCCGAATCGCGTACTTGAAAGTCTATTAACGTAAGTGCTTCGAGGAAATGTCGCTGAAAAACGATTTCCAAGATGCTTAACGAACTTGACCTTTCTTTACAGGCCAAGTAATATTCCAACAAATTTTATCAAAACCAGACAATTATTACGGGCGTTATAACGCGAGTAGACAAATATATATACATCAACAAACTTGAACGTACTATACAAAGTTTTAGTCACTTTGGCGTTAAATATCGCACTAGTATTTCTAAAGTTACACAACTTAACGTGTCGGTTTTTTAGAAAATAAATATGCTAAAATATGCTTAATAAGGTTTATTATTGGCGAATATTCAGTGAATGGCTCATTGATAGCCTTCAAACATAAGAAATCAACAGAATTCACTCAGAATCTGGAATCTAAGCAATTCTACCTTGGTGATTGAATATCCAGATATTTTGTTATAGTCCAAACAGGGTACTTTACATATGGACAGATTTTATCACAACCTACGCAGTGCCCAAATAGTCTAACGGGAAACTTTGCCAATAGTCACAGATTGAATGAATAAAAGATTCTCCTCCTTTTTTCCACTTTTTGGGTATTCTGAAGCTTTTTTGCTCATTTTTTTTTTTTTTTTTTTTTTTTTTTTTTTTTTTTTTTTTTTAACATTAATCCAAAGAATATAGCTTATAGATTTATTAAGCAACTGGATACTAAATCTTTAACCTGATAGCTTTTATTGATGCCCTTCCATCCGAAATTACCCTTCATTACCATATGTATACGGAAATCGTGATATGCGAAGCTAGCCATCAGAAAGTCCAAGACATTTTCTACAATGAAAAAAAAAAAAAGCGAAATTTCGATAGGGCGTCTTTAGCAGAAGAGAGCGGAACTGAAGCTTTGGAGGTTTTGTTTTCGTTCTATTGAAGACGAAATATTATGGAATAATACTCTAAGCCAGGAATATTCTTTATAGAGAAACGCGCTAATATGGCACAATACCAGTGAGACATTTTTCGGTCATTATATTAAGATCATTTTGTTTTTTAACGACACATTGACATTTTGTCAACGAGTCCGTATATAGTCCCTACTATGTTAAACTATGGAATATGCCAACAAGGATGAGGAATAACCCTTCACAGCTGTACAACATACTTTTAAAGCTACTGTTAAACCAGTGTTAATAACTAAATACATAGATGACTTATTATTAATAACTAGAAAAGATACCCTGAGCTTTTAGAGCTGTTCAATTCCTTTCATAAAAGAATAAGATTTACCCATGAATGTACAAAGAACAATAGACTGAGATGGATAGATGGACTAAAAAAGATGTATGTAGCACACGCATTTTAAATTTTAATTCAAATCATCCTAAAACTCAAATCATTAATACAGCTAAAAATTTGATTAACACAGCTATAAATATAACAGATAGTATATACTTGAAAGAAATAAAAGGGAAAATTTATAAAATATTACTGGACAATTTTTATCCAATAAGGCTAATAAATAAATTATGGTTTAATAAAATTAGTAATAATATAGAAAGCAGTCCAACTATAATACAGGAATCACAAGAGAAACTAGTAACAAATACATGCAAAGTATTTGCCTAACCATCCCTAATAACTGATTATTTTAAACTATTAAACAAAACTATTGAAGATAATGGAGAAAATACTAGTAGAGAACAGAGTAATGTAATGGGAAATAATATAGCTCATAAATTAAAATATATTCCTGGTTTAACTGAAAAAATAAAGAAAGGTTTAAAGAAGTATGATCATACTAATTTAAAGATTGGTCTTTATAAAGATAATAAAATAACCAGTGCATTAAGTAATATGAAAGATAGAATAAATAGTACAAATAAACAAAATGTAATTTATCAAATAAATTGCAAGCAATGCATGGACAAATGTTATATAGGTGAAACTTCCCAAAATTCAAAAAATAGGATAAAACAACACATTTCTAATTGTAATAATAGTAAAAATATCAATACTACAGCATTGGCAAATCATGCTTTCACAAAACAACATAAGTTTGATTATGATAATGTAAAGATTTTAAAAACTGTTAATGATAACAAAGCTAGGAAATTAACTGAATCCATTTACATAATTAAAAATATTAATAAAACCATTAATTTCAAAACTGATGTTAAAGGTATAGGACAGCATTATGTTGACATATTAAATAAAATTAATTTCTGATGACATTGTAATAGATTCCTTTCATAGTTTAATGATCTTGGTTACATACCTCAGTGCAATTTATATTAAATATTTTAACAAAAATATGTTAAGTAATGATTAATAAGTTATCTGTGATATGTCATACATAAATCATTATACATTTTAATTATTTGAAATTTGATATTTTAATGTAATTTTAGTTATATAAAATATAAGAGGCCTAAGTACATAGGTTGATAAGGTTTTCTAATATGGCTGTGTGATGATGAACATTTTTAAATGTCTTAAAGTGTTTTTGACTTGGTTCCTTATAGGAATCATTTGTTTTAATTTAATTTATGACGTTTAAAATGTTATTTTGTAGTGACAGGATATGGTGAGTTTATAATTAAGTAAATAAAATTTAATAATTGACATTAGATGATGTAAGGTTTTGGTTGATAGTAATTATTAAGCTTGTTTTCTGCAGTTTCTAGTAATGAGTATACTATTGTAGATTGCCTGAAGATGGATGAACGGTCCGAAACGTTGAAATAAAAGTATGTTGTACAGCTGTGAAGGGTTATTCCTCATCCTTGTTGGTATTATTCATTAATACCCTTCATCTAGTCATCAAAATCGAATATGCAAATCGGAGCAAACTAGAGAACGAACATATTCTATCCATTGACGCAGTAATATATTGAATAATGATCTTATTCGATTCTTTATTGAAGGCATTAAAGGCTATTAAGGGGTTGGAGTTGTGGCAATTTGCGACGAACCGCATCGTCCACAATCCAAGAGTAAAGTCTCCAATCTGATACACGGGATTTTGCATATTCGATAGTTTGACATGGTAGGGACTATATTAAAAAGAAATTTAACCAGCTAACCCCAGCACGTTAGGTTGGTATCTGAAGCACCATCCATCTTTTCACAGGGAAAACCAATAATTTGAACATATTCTCCACTTCTACCTCCATCCATGGGCGTTTATAGAAAATAATTTCGGAGGGGGCTGGGAAACTTTCGGGGGGGGGGCTGAGACCATTTCCGGTGTATGGTATACTAACAATTTAGATGTTGGAAGAGTTATAGCCAACTAAAAAGCTATTACACCCAAAATGGAATATTTTTTATGAACTAAATGATCTTATTTAATTTATTTTTAAGAATTTTATGAAATTTTTACCGATCAACTCAATATTTGAGTTTGAGTAATATAGCCTCCTCGGCCCCCCTTGCATATGCCCATGTCTCCATCCTTGCCGTTATGTAATATGTGTTTGTCTCGAAAGATGGAATTCCTAACTGCAAACCGCGGAATACAAATAGAAATTTTCGGTCAGGTAGGTTATAATAGCCGGGGTCTGTATAAAGGGTTTACTATCGTGTTAAATCTATTTGCTGACTCAGGAGGAAGACAAGGAGCGAGGCTTGGAATTTAAAGTAGGCACTGTACTCTTTATTGCTACTGCAATGATTTTACCGAGTTAGAAAGCCGTTTCTACAATCTGCACAATGGCATTCTCCTATATGACATAAAGCTTTTACCTTTTTGACAATAGGCCTGTAGATTGTCTCTACTTCATCCGTATAAACTAAGTAGGCACTACAGTCTCAGAACATACTTCCTACTTGCAATGTGTTTTCTATTCAAAATATGCCGGGCATTAACATACATCTTTCGGCAATACTGAACTGATCTTTCGGTCCTCCAAACCGATTATTTTCAAATTTTGCACTATATCGTATTTTAATGCACTAAACACGAATCCGTTAAACAAAAAAGTCGCTCTCAACTAGGAAAGAAGTTATTAAGCACTAAAGTTCACTGTCATGTGGCTCGAATGGATCCAGCAGAACTGCCATGAAAGACAATGGAAGATGTGCTCCATGGAAGCAGAAGACGTGGGAGGCGGAAGCTATGCTGGAAGATTGGAGTTGCTCCTGACGCTAGGAAACTATTAGGAGTACACAACTGGATGGTAGCTGCACAAGATCAGGACAGCGGGGGGAAGCTGATTCAGGAGGCCCTGACCTAGCAATGGGTTGTGCGCCGGTTAAATAAGTAAGTAAAGTTCACTGTCATGAAGGTTATAAAAGCTGGCGAAAACAACATATTTGTAAACACGCGCACGCGCGTAAAATAGGGATACAAAGAAATCTCATTTGAAATGTTGATGAACTATTTATTCAAAAATAATTGTAAATTTTACGGGCCTCCTCACCCGTCGTAACCTGTCGTTTATGGGCATACGTGCTATGCGTTTCCATTCGCTACGCTCGCTCTAGAAGACATCAAAACTCTAGTAAATGTAACTCGGTAAAATTATTAGAATTCTATTAATTTTAGCGAATTGGATTGTCTAGAGTTTTGACCCTTCTTGAGCGATCGTAGCGAGCGGAAACGCTGAGCATGTGTGCCCATAATGCGAAATAAATATTCGCATTAAATTCAAGGATTTCTATTGTATAATACTTTTCAACAGCAAAACAAAAAATGTGAAGAATGTTTCATTATTTAACAAATGTTTCTGCATAAATAACTGCTGGTAAATTTAAATAATTGATGGTAAATTTCAATTAGACTTCTTTATTGCGGACTTTTCTATACCCGCACATGCGCATGTTTACAAATACGTTGTTTACGCCAGCTTTTATAACCTCCATAACAGTAAACTTTATTGCTTAATAACTTCTTTCCTAGTTGAGAGCGGTCTTTTTTTTTCATTGATTCGTGTTAAGTGCATCAAAATACGTTATTGTTAAGGTACTGTACTGTCTCAGCCGTGGCTGGGGTCATTATCCAAACCGATTTCATTGACAACGATCTCCACCACATGGTAGACAACAATTTTTTTGAGTTGTTGACCGTGAGATTTCAACAAGGGTTATTTTTCAGACAGCTGCTACGTCGTATATACATATATATATATATATATATATATATATATATATATATGTGTGTGTATATATGGGGTATTATTCTAGTGCAATCAATGTAAAATAAGAAGCCTGTGTCCTTAGCACTTTGTAAATAAATAATAATTATTTTCCTAGATGGAAATGGTGGGTGAATGTTTGAACAGCTACCTTTTTGCATGTTCCTACTAAAAGCGTACACTGCGCTGATCCGGTGAGGTATTCGTCCGCTGTCGTATTGATCGGTCACGGGCTTCTAGATAAGTGGTTGTCAACCACCGTTTCGTAGGCTAATGGATCTAAAGAAGTGGTAAGCAGGCTGCGTTTTACCGCGAAACGTTCAAGCTTGTCAGAGCTCTTCTTCACGGACTGTCTGTTAGTCTGTCAATCAAACTCCTTTCCAAGTCTTCGTATTGGTCTATTAGTACCCGTAGAAAACTTATCGCTTTTTTTGAACGCGCATTCTCGAACGAATTTGCCTGTTATTTGGCGAATAGTTTTATTCCTTTTGTATTTTAATGTTTCTCATCTTTCAGTTTTGTGGTTAGCCTAGTAAATGGCTATTGTGTTGACATAAGTAAACAAAAATTTCAATGCATTATTGTAAAGTACAGTTCATAAAACTGTACACATGTGTATATGTAAATGCCGTGTACCACAGGAGTATTTGACTATAATAAGGTAACCGTTTAGTAAATATAAACGACAAGTTGAATTGAACCTCAATTAAAATGGTGATTTTGTTCCTCAAAGCGTAAACTCTATGACGGACAGTCTATTTCTAGTTCATTCTATTCAAGGTCTGCTCACATAGTTGAAATTAACCGCAATTAAAAATAATACTATAAAATAGATACAGTACGGTAACAACTATTCTGTTATCGTCCTAGCAACGCCACCAGTCCAGGCGAGCATGCTCTCTTTAAAACTAAAAATTCAGACCCCTCTAAAAATGCTTAAAAATTTTAATATAAAAAAAAATTCTTTCTTAGTGACTGTTTACATCCCAAAGGGAGTGTCCATGCAAAATTTCAGATTTTTCTGCCAAGTGGTTTGGGCTGGGCGATGATATGTCAGTGAGTGAATGAGTGAGTTGTATTTGACAAATATATAGTAGATGTGTGCCGGGCTCTATCTACAGGTTGCCACCCTTCCTAAACATCCATGGTGGAGATGGGAATGTTTTTCTGAGAGCCTATAATTGTAAAACTCAACCTTCTGCAGTCGGGTCTTGAAGCCGCATCTCCTTTAGTAAGAATTGGATACTCTACCCACCATTCAGGGATACCTTACTCATTGCTTATTGCACAGAAGCTGTTACCCTTAATCAAATATTTTAGCCAGGGCTAAAAGAAATAAAACTAACATAATTTGCACTTTATGGATTTTCACAGAACCCATATAGCCTTGATAAGGTTCCCTGATTGTTTGATTATGTAAGGTAAAAACTAAAACAGAAGAACCACACTGAAAAATTCTTGGTACTTACATGCTAGTGTTAACGCAGGGTAAGGAGGCAGGTCTCAGAGAACTGGATCATCACCGGGTCAGAGAGCTGGATCAAGGAGTCAATTCAGTTTTTGCCAATATGGCGACGGGATTATCAACGATTTGGGTTGCCTAGAGTTTTAATATAACCTTTAGCAAGCTAGAACACGTAGCACTTATATTAATAGCTTAATTACTATCCGTTTCCGCTCGCTACAGGTTATATCAAAACTCTATTCAATCCAACTCTTTGATAATATAGATCAAAGATGGTTGTACGCTGGATAGTGGACTAATATATGAATAGAACACTCGCGTAAGAAACAAAAACTGAAATCGCGTAACAAACAAAAAAACAAAACAATTGCGTGGGTTAACAATGAACAAATGAATGGAGTTATAGATACAAAGGGAACAAGACGGTTACTATAAACACAATAGCCAATGGAACTGCTGATAGGAATTGACCAATGGAAATGCGTTATCCATGATCCAGATCTCTGAACGAGACCCACCTCTTTAACCTGCATTGACGCTAGTACCAAATGTTCTCTACCCGAAAGATCTCACTGACCTGAAACACCTTCCAGTTCATGCACCTCCTGAAACTAGTGAATGCCCAACTCACCTTTGAACCCGACCGACACCCTCCCGGAGCGGATCCCGTTCGAACAGGTTGATAACCTTCTCCCTACCTCACAACAATCATCTCATTACACCGCCAACTCGTTACCTCCAGACCTTTCCCCGCGATATCGCATCCCTGTCAATTATCGAAATTGTCCTTTCAAGGCATTTTGCGGAAATTGAATAATTGTTTAACGAGTCTTTACGATGTTGAAAGTGTCCCACAGTTTACTCGACTAAAATTTGCGATCCCGACAGTTAGCCTTAGCTTTCCTGAAAGTTTCAATAATCAATATATTTTAATATTGATCGTTTTCATAAGCCTCGATGAACTTGGGAATTCTATATCAAAAAATTAATAAAAAATAAAAATATGGAACAAATGATTGTCTTTCGAAATTCCATAGAAAAGAAATTCTTATTTAATTTAACTTGTAGACTTCAACGGTCCAGTTCATTACAAACATTATGGTCTTGGGGTTTACACCATGTCGACCATGGGCGTATATAGGGAGGGGCCTGACCGGGCTGCAGTCCCCCGAAATTTTGATTTAATTGAAAAGCATGTGTCATAAAAGCCTTTGAAATATATTAAATAAAATCAGTTGGTTCAGAATTTTTTTTGTTGGTGTAATAACGTTTTAGTTGGCAAACTATTCCAAGTTCTAGATTATTAGTATTTCATAACCCCTAAATGCTTCGAGCTCCCCCCCCCCCAGAAATGATCCTAGCGCCCCTCCGATTTACCCTACCGCCCTTATTTTCTATATACGCTCAACGTGACGTCATATTCTAAATGACTTGGACCGTGGATGTCAACGAATTAAATGTAATTACTTCTATGGAGAGGATATTGCACAGAGGGTCAAGATGTTCAATAAGAGAACGACATAAAAGGCTAATTTGACGAACATCCTTATTCTCAGACTTAACCCTGAGGAAGCTAGCAGTATGACTAGCGAAACGTTGGTATAGAAGATGTCATATTCAATAATATATATATATATATATATATATATATATATATATATATATATATATGTGTGTTTGGTGTTATTTTTCGTCGCTGGGATAGTATTTTTAGATGGAACGGCATTTTTCTCCAGCGGTGGTACTCCTCACTTCTTCCTGGAATATTTCGATGGATTCATCTCCATCTTCTTCAGCCAGGTACTTGTTTCTTCCTCGGTGGTAGCCAAGGGAATGACATTTTTCTCGATCTGGGTGCCTTTTCAAAAAAAAAAAAAAAAAAAAAAAAAAAAAAAAAAAAAAAAAAAAAAAAAAAAAAGTCGCAATACCATCAGCGCTGCCAACGGACAGAATCCCAACTACACCAGGGATCTTCAACACCATTCGTCCGCCGATACTGTGGCTAGAGGGGTGAAAAGGCGCCCAGATCGAGAAAAAAGTCATTCCCTTGGCTACCACCGAGGAAGAAACAAGTACCTGGCTGAAGAAGATGGAGATGAATCCATCGAAATATTCCGGGAAGAAGTGAGGAGGAGTACCACCGCTGGAGAAAAATGCCGTTCCATCTAAAAAAAATATATATATATATATTTTTCTTTTTAAGAAATAAGCTATTTATAAGTACTTTATTTATTTATTTACATTTTAACGAAAGTTCATAAATATAACGCAGATTTTAGGACCATTAAGGTGGTTATTTTGGTAACCGCCCTTTCCTTTCCAGGATTTTCTAATGCATATATTGTCGATATTTCTCGTCTAGATTACGTCATCGTGCCGTCGTCATCAGTGTGCTCTTCCCTTTTTAGATGAAGAGATTACGCGGGCCTATTTCGGAAAAGGGATGCCAGTGATTTTACCAGTAACTGTGTTATTTTAATTAAATAGAATTACTATGACTCTATAAAATGTGTATATGTTATACAAAATGTATTTTCTTTAATAAATAACAGTTATTAAACAAAATCACTGGCACCCCTTTTCCGAAATAGATCCAAATACGCTAAAGGTTCGGTTTTTTAAAAAGGGCGGTCTTTTCAGAGTGAATAGCTAGTTTTAGTTTGGCGTGCAGTGCAGCTGTATACACTTTCAGTGAGGCTGAGCCGTTTTGAGCTATTTCCATCCAGTTCTCACGGTCATGAAACAGGTAAACCGCTTTCCGTCTTCGGCACTTCCCTGCTGGATTAGGGAGTTTACAGCTGGTTTAATGAGTTCTAATGTCACAGCACCGTTAGTTTTTATTCCCTTCCGGGGGTCGGACTCGAAAGTTGTCGAAGGATCGGTAAGGAGGAAGATGATGCGGGCCGCATTCAGCATTTCAACGGTTCGTTATCGCATGAGTAATCGCATTTCTGCACTTTCTTATGAATGCATCTTCTTTATGCGCCGAGCATGGGCAACCTGTTTGCTCGGCTTGGTTCTATTTTACATGGATGATGTGTTAGTCTAGTCGCTACGTGTCTTGTATTTATTTACTGGAGAGATTGCTCGTACAAGATAGTATTATTTCATCGCTCGTTCGAAGATATAGAATTAAACTATTCATCTTTCTCATAAGTCATTATAATTTCTCAACAATTACCAATTATTCAAATAAACAATGACTCAAAATCTCAACAATTTCGTCTTGTGCGTGGGCAATGAATAAACATAATCCCAACTTTATTAAAATGACTACTGCTAATGTTATGACGTGGCCATTGTAGACGAAAGTTCGCCTACGTTCCATTAGATTATATAGATTTGACGCACATGAAGAGGCATCTGAGGATACGAAACAAGCTTAGCCATTTTACGCACATGAAGAGGCATCTGAGGATACGAAACAAGCTTAGCCATTTTACGCACATGAAGAGGCATCTGAGGATATGAAACAAGCTTAGCCATTTTACGCACATGAAGAGGCATCTGAGGATACGAAACAAGCTTAGCCATTTTACGCACATGAAGAGGCATCTGAGGATACGAAACAAGCTTAGCCATTTTACGCACATGAAGAGGCATCTGAGGATACGAAACAAGCTTAGCCATTTTAATTTAGGATTATATTATTCATTATCATTAAGCTGAGGCAAAGCATAATTAACAATTAGAAATTTTTAATATTAATCAACAACAAGAATATCTTGAGGTATAATATTAATTAACATTAATATAATACATGATTACTTTAATTATATATATATATATATATATATATATATATATGTACATACATATTATATGTTTTCCGGTATTGGGGTTGCTTAATTCCAGAAGGTAAAACAAAATTCAGTCTTCCCAAAAAATTATTTATTTTCCACTAGGCCTTTCAAAATGTGCCAGCACCTGATAATAGAGCAAAATAAATACATTTTTTGGGAAGACTGAATTTTGTTTTACCTTCTGGAAAATATATATACAGGGTGTCCCGTAAATGTCTAGTCATATTGTGGGAGGTGATAGAGGACCCTAAGAGGAACAAAAAATGTTCTGTGACGATTTTCCGAATTCTCACACATAAGGGAGAAAACGTCGTTTTATTGTTTTTTCGAGACAATTGTGGTTTTCAGAAAAATAATCGTTGTAGCTCCGGCCCAGGTGGTTCTACTAGAAAGGAAGTGAAACCAATCAAAAGCTGAGTAAATTTACTATAGTTGATAGTAAAAGTAAAAATGAATAAATGTAAGTATGTCTATCTTACCAAAAGAAAGCTATTCTAAATTTCCTGACATATTCTTGATATTTCCTACTAGCGTTACTCCTCAATGGGCAGGATCTGAGATTTCCGGGTTTCAGAAAAACTTCTTTATTTAACCAGCTTTCCATTCATGTATCAAAACCCTGTGTTATTGAAGTATGTGAACGATTTAGGACCAAAAGTTTTAAAAAAAAACATGGATATGTGAAAAACAATTATATTTTTTTCTTCAGTTTATTCAAAAAGCTTAAAAGAAATATTTGTTTTTATAAATATATATTTAAATATTAAGCAAATATTTACTTAAAAAGATAAAAAAATTACTTCCACGAAAATAAAAAAAAATCCTAAGACAGTATTGATTTTGAATTTATTAATTACAGTAACTAATACTGGGTCCAGTTGGTGGCCATTAATGAACCCCAACCATCATTAACCTCAAAAATTATTATTTTTACCTAGAAATTTTACCTTTTTACCTCACGCATTTGAAGACATTTTTTCGGGACTATCTACATCTTATTTATTAGGGATGAGATATTTAATTACCACAACTAACACACATGAGCTCACGAGAACCCAAAGCGGTTCACAAGCGTAGCCATCATTATCAATACAAGGTTAAGCATTTATTTTCTAATCATAAATACCTGTAAAAATGTGTTCAAATGCGTGCTTTAGGTAAAAATAATAAATTTTGGGGTTAATGTAAGGTTGGGGTTCATTAATGGCCACCTCCTGGACCCAGTATTAGGTACTGTAATTAACAAATTCAAAATAAATACTGTCTTAGGAATTTTTGTAGCTCCGTCCCAGATAGTACTACTAGAAAGGGAGTGAAACCAATCGAAAGCTGAGTAAATTTACTATAAGACTAGTTGGGAGTAAACGTAAAAATAAATGAATGTATGTATGTATATCTTACCAAAAGAAAGCTATTCTAAATTTCCTGATATTTTATTGATATTTCTTTCCAGCGTTACTCCTCAATGGGCAGGATCTGAGATTTCCGGGTTTTAGAAAAACTTCTTCATTTAACCTGCTTTCCATTCATGTATCACAACCCTGTGTTATTGAAGCAAATGAACGATTTAAGAACAAAATTTTAAAAACTATAGTTTTTTTTAAAACTATTGTTCTTAAACCGTTCAAATACTTCAATAACACAGGGTTGTGATACATGAATGGAAAGCTGGTTAAATGAAGAAGTTTTCCTAAAACCCGGAAATCTCAGGTCCTGCCCATTGAAGAGTAATGCTGGTAAGAAATATCAAGAAAAAGTCAGGAAATTTAGAGAAGCTTTCTTTTGGTAATATTGACATACTTAAATTCATTCATTTTTACGGTTAATATCAACTAGTCTTATAGTAACTTTAATCAGCTTTCGATTGGTTTCACTTTCTTTCTAGTAGAACCACCTGGGACGGAGCTACGACGATTATTCTTCTAAAAACCACGTTTGTCTCGAAAAAACAATAAAATGACGTTTTCTCCCTTATGTGAGAGAATTCGGAAAATCGTCACATGATATTATTTGTTCCCCTAAGGGTCCTCTACCACCTCCCACAATATGACTAGACATTTACGGGACACCCTGTATATATATATATATATATATATATATATATATATATATATATATATATATATATACTAGGGTGGGCCGAAAAAACTAATTTTTTTATTTCGAAGTTGTAACAGTGCGGGAAAGTTGCGAATTATATAGAGAAATAAAAGGAAACAAAAATGATCAAAATCGGTTGACATCTTCCGTTCGCGCATACGCTTTGAAATTTTACAAAATATGAAAAATCTTACTTTTCGCGACTATCTTTAAAGTTTTTGAATTTGACAATTTCATAATATAATAGCTTTTAACGTCTTCGAATATAGCCTAAAAACGTTGTGTTATAATTTGGTTTAGATCAGTTGATATCTTTCAGTCGTGCATAGGGCTCAAAATTTGCCCAAATATTGAAAATCTCACATTTTTAAGAGTTATTTTATGTATCTTTAGTATACTTTATTTTTTGAAACGTAATAGTTACAGTGTTTCAATTTTTTAACATAAAAACATTGTGTTTTATCATTATTAGCTGACGAAGTAATGTATTGAAAAATGGTCTTATTAGACACTTTATTTAAAGTATTTACGGAGATGCGAAAAAGCCTTATCGTCCACAATGCAAGAGAAAGTATCGAATCTGAAAAACGAGACTTTTCATATTCATTAGTTCACGATAGGGACGATATGAAAAATTACGTTTAATTAATATTTATTTACAAAATCGTACTTTTAGACGAAGATTTTTTATACGGACAAAAATTTTATTGTCACGACCGTCGGACGATTCGAAATTAGGAAGCATTGGAATGCCAGTGAAAACTGCAAATTACTACTGAGAAATTACAAATCGTTTATAAAAATATCTTTCAGTATCTACATTTTTTTGGTATTTTTATTTTTTTATTTTTTCTCTCTTTGCCTTCCTTTTTTTGTCTTGTATAGAATTAATGTTGATAGATTCAGTTATTTCATTTTTTATTTTTTTATTTTTTCTCTCTTTGCCTTTCTTTTTTTGTCTTGTATAGAATTAATGTTGATAGATTCAGTTATTTCATTTTTTATTTTTTTATTTTTTCTCTCTTTGCCTTCCTTTTTTTGTCTTGTATAGAATTAATGTTGATAGATTCAGTTATTTCATTTTTTATTTTTTTATTTTTTCTCTCTTTGCCTTCCTTTTTTTGTCTTGTATAGAATTAATGTTGATAGATTCAGTTATTTCATTTTTTATTTTTTCTCTCTTTGCCTTTCTTTTTTTGTCTTGTATAGAATTAATGTTGATAGATTCAGTTATTTCATTTTTTATTTTTTTATTTTTTCTCTCTTTGCCTTCCTTTTTTTGTCTTGTATAGAATTAATGTTGATAGATTCAGTTATTTCATTTTTTATTTTTTTATTTTTTCTCTCTTTGCCTTCCTTTTTTTGTCTTGTATAGAATCAATGTTGATAGATTCAGTTATTTCATTTTTTATTTTTTCTCTCTTTGCCTTTCTTTTTTTGTCTTGTATAGAATTAATGTTGATAGATTCAGTTATTTCATTTTTTATTTTTTTATTTTTTCTCTCTTTGCCTTTCTTTTTTTGTATTGTATAGAATTAATGTTGATAGATTCAGTTATTTCATTTTTTATTTTTTCTCTCTTTGCCTTTCTTTTTTTGTCTTGTATAGAATTAATGTTGATAGATTCAGTTATTTCATTTTTTATTTTTTTATTTTTTCTCTCTTTGCCTTTCTTTTTTTGTCTTGTATAGAATTAATGTTGATAGATTCAGTTATTTCATTTTTTATTTTTTTATTTTTTCTCTCTTTGCCTTTCTTTTTTTGTCTTGTATAGAATTAATGTTGATAGATTCAGTTATTTCATTTTTTATTTTTTTATTTTTTCTCTCTTTGCCTTCCTTTTTTTGTCTTGTATAGAATTAATGTTGATAGATTCAGTTATTTCATTTTTTATTTTTTTATTTTTTCTCTCTTTGCCTTTCTTTTTTTGTCTTGTATAGAATTAATGTTGATAGATTCAGTTATTTCATTTTTTATTTTTTTATTTTTTCTCTCTTTGCCTTTCTTTTTTTGTCTTGTATAGAATTAATGTTGATAGATTCAGTTATTTCATTTTTTATTTTTTTATTTTTTCTCTCTTTGCCTTTCTTTTTTTGTCTTGTATAGAATTAATGTTGATAGATTCAGTTATTTCATTTTTTATTTTTTTATTTTTTCTCTCTTTGCCTTTCTTTTTTTGTCTTGTATAGAATTAATGTTGATAGATTCAGTTATTTCATTTTTTTATTTTTTCTCTCTTTGCCTTTCTTTTTTTGTCTTGTATAGAATTAATGTTGATAGATTCAGTTATTTCATTTTTTATTTTTTTATTTTTTCTCTCTTTGCCTTTCTTTTTTTGTATTGTATAGAATTAATGTTGATAGATTCAGTTATTTCATTTTTTATTTTTTTATTTTTTCTCTCTTTGTCTTTATTTTTTTGTCTTGTATAGAATTAATGTTGATAGATTCAGTTATTTCATTTTTTATTTTTGATGTTCTAGATGTTTTATTTTGTTTGCACTTTAAATGCTTATAGAGCTAACCGCCCAGTTGATAGCTCTAAAGCCAAATAAACAAAAATAACTCAATTTGCTCCCTAGGATCTTTATATCTGGAGATGCCTCCACAGGAGCGGAGACAAGATGCACAATTGACAATAGATCTAGGATGGCCTAAGTGGTCAATGGCTATAGTAGTTTGAACTATTGAATTGCAACAGGCAATAAACGGTTTCTTTAATAAACGGATTGATAATTTTTCATTTTAACTATTTTACTATCTTGATGGTATTTTATATACTGGTTAAAATTTTAATCAACAAAGGCGTCGTAATTAGTTTGAGAAATTCGACCTTGACGTGGTATTTGCGCATCTGAAGATGCTTTATTTCAAGTAAAACTGGTCGAGATGTTTCATTCTTTATAGTGAAAAGCTTATTAACTAGTATTGCAATTTGATGCGAAAAACCATTTAAATCCCTATTTCTTATAGAGTGATTAATCTTAAAAACGATTTCAAATTGAAGCTTCAGCTAACATGTTTCAATCAGGATGGGATTGGACAGGTTTGAGTCATTTTTCGACGCTTTTAATTTTTACGAGAAAGGTAGTAATTTCGGACTTAGCTCATGAATATTGATAACTAGAAAGAGGCAAAGTTGAACCTAAATGGAACGAAAAAAGAAGATAATTGGCCTCTCCAGAGAGATGTAGCAGGTAAACATGTTTTTAACAACTCGATTCGAAATGGGAGCGGTTTGGATGTTCCTGCGAAATAACAGGTTTTTAGCCAGTTCAACGGATTTGTTCTGAGGTGCTAAATTGATTAAAATTTGTCCAGAAATTAATAAAAATCAATTAATCCGTTATTAATTGAAGGTTATAATAGGTTCACGTTTCTTAAAAAATATTTCAAAGATGACTGTTATTAATATACATTTTAACGTGTTAGGGTCTTTAAAAAATTCGTGGGTGGTTTTGCAATGGATTATTGATATGCTTTCTTCATCACATATGCCGTAACTTGTTTTTTATGACAATTGTTGTAGTGTGTCCAACCTCTGGCAGTAAAATCAAAGTAATATGTCTTCCAAAAATGTCATAATTGAGGAATAACCCTTCACAACATACTTTTATTTCACCATTACAACGTTCCGGACTATTCGTCCATCTTCAGGAGATCTACCTTCACCTAGTCATCAAAAAAATGTCATCGTTGGTGAGAACACTAGTCTTAACAGGTATATGGGTTTCCTGTAAATGTGTGAAGTAAAAATTTTAATACTTTAACGAAATTAAATAAGCATTAAATAGGGGTAGGTTCTTAAAATAGTTATTTTTAGTTAGAATGGCCATGTCAAAAAGCTGAAAAACGTTTTTGACGTGGCCTTTATACGGGAAGGTTCGCCTTAGTACAATGAGGCTTCATTAGTAATATAGTGAGAATTTCTTTTTCTCCTCAAGAGGCCCCATGAAGATATAAAGCAGAATTTAATAAATGATTTGACTTTGTTAATTCTTTTCTTTTTATTTTTTTCCATAATCAATGTTTTGGAGGAACTGAATTAAATTCGGACCTTGTCGATGAACAAGATGGTGGTGGTTCATTAAGTGACAAGGGTTTTGTTTGAACGTGTCTAATCTGAATCATAACCATTATGCCACCATGTTATAGTTTTTTAATAATGAAAATCCACCATTGTTTCTAGCTTTGACTGGAAATTCTATACTAGTAGAGATGTTTATTGTTCGATTATTTACCATATGTGCTGCTATATGGAGGGTTGAGAGCACAACTAGACCATATGTGCTGCTATATGGAGGGTTCAGAGCACAACTAGACCATATGTGCTGCTATATGGAGGGTTCAGAGCACAACTAGACCAAGTCCATGTTATAGGTACAGTTTTCAGAAAATGAGTATTATGCGCTTTAATTGCACAGACCTTGTATAAATCCTATTGAACAGAATAAATCTTAAAAATATTTGAACTTAAATACTGATCTTAATTTTCAATATCACTGACATTATTTATGTACAGCCTTCTTCATTAAGTAGTTACGACCTGGGCTTGGCTTACTTGGGCCCTGAAAACAAATACTAATGACTTCCAAATCTGTACCAAGAGCTGCTACAAGTGGCAAAATAATGAAGTTAGGACTTATTCTCCAGTAGCACTGAAAAGAGCCATTGCAGTAAAACTCTTCAATCCCATTAAAACATAAAATGTAAAAAATGGACTTGGTCTAGTTGTTCTCTGAACCCTTTATAAGTAGGTAAAGTTTTGTTTTCAATACGTTGTCCTTTGACCGAGTTACAACAACAAATTTCCATATGCAAAATCATAGTCTGCCAACCAATGATTTTTTCATGTTAATTTTTTCAGTCGGATCTGGTTTCATTAAGAAGAACCGTGCTGATAAACCTAAAATTTGGCCTCCGCTAAACGGTTAATATCAATTTCCTCTTGGCTCTAGACAGTTGTGCCCTAAATGGCCAAACAGTTTAGCCACAAAATCCAGACCGTCGGAAATTTGAAGTAGATTTGATAATGTGACTATCCACTCAACCCCTCCTTGGATATATGGGAGGCATTAGAGCTCCATCCGCCGTCCTATTTTAATTTCTACCTCCTTCTGAATATAAATGAGACGAGCCCTAAGTCAAAGATTAAAAGCCGGCAGAAAGAACCCGCTCCTGTGTTTCTTTATATATTTTTTTCTTTTTGGTAGCCGTGTATACTCGAACTGGTTTAGTCTTGGACGGAAATTGCTGGCGGAAAGGCGGAGAATTTGTCTTGATTCGCGTAGGGGTGTTAAATTTGAAATTTACTTCCTCTTTTGAACGAATAAAATGTAAACCATTTGGGTCTGTTTGTCAGCGAATCATCAATTGAGAAGAGGAGAATCTGGTTACTGGCTTTACAATTTATTTTACCTTTTTTAGTGTCTTTTTAGTGTTTTCTCTTTGAGCCAAGGGATGTGGATCGATTCACTGTAGGTTGGTGTTTATTCTTTAGTCTACATATATTTATGCTTAGCCCTGTCCCGAATAAAATGTAAACCATTTGGGTCTGTTTGTCAGCGAATCATCAATTGAGAAGAAGAGAATCTGGTTTCTGGCTTTACAATTTGTTTTACCTTTTTCAGTGTCTTTTTAGTGTTTTCTCTTTGAGCCAAGGGATGTGGATCGATTCACTGTAGGTTGGTGTTTATTCTTTAGTCTACATATATTTATGCTTAGCCCTGTCCCGAATAAAATGTAAACCATTTGGGTCTGTTTGTCAGCGAATCATCAATTGAGAAGAGGAGAATCTGGTTTCTGGCTTTACAATTTGTTTTACCTTTTTTAGTGTCTTTTTAGTGTTTTCTCTTTGAGCCAAGGGATGTGGATCGATTCACTGTAGGTTGGTGTTTATTCTTTAGTCTACATATATTTATGCTTAGCCCTGTCCCGAATAAAATGTAAACCATTTGGGTCTGTTTGTCAGCGAATCATCAATTGAGAAGAGGAGAATCTGGTTTCTGGCTTTACAATTTGTTTTACCTTTTTTAGTGTCTTTTTAGTGTTTTCTCTTTGAGCCAAGGGATGTGGATCGATTCACTGTAGGTTGGTGTTTATTCTTTAGTCTACATATATTTATGCTTAGCCCTGTCCTGAATAAAATGTAAACTATTTGGGTCTGTTTGTCAGCGAATCATCAATTGAGAAGAGGAGAATCTGGTTTCTGGCTTTACAATTTGTTTTACCTTTTTTAGTGTCTTTTTAGTGTTTTCTCTTTGAGTCAAGGGATGTGGATCGATTCACTGTAGGTTGGTGTTTATACTTTAGAACAAATAAAAGGCATGAGCCCTATCCTGGCTAGAAAAGGGTGGTAACCTATAGATAACCCGTCCTAAAATTCTTAGTTAATAATATTGGACGTTGAAATTTATATAATAAATATTTTAAGCTAATTTTCTAACGATAGACACCTGTACTTTGAAAATTAATTTGACATAGAATAGTAGTATTAATTTAGGAATTTCTTAGCATCAAAAAGAAATTGGCTGACATTTTTATGTCTTATCATCCTTCGATATCACGGAATATCTGGCAATATTATTCGCCTCATCACAATGTGATTTTATGTTTACGCCAAAATAGTTAACATGGAAGAGTACGATATACGTACAAAACTAATCATACTCTGCACGTCTTATGTTAACAACTTCATCATAAATATTATACTTAGCCTGCATAAAATTAATCGAACTGGACCAAGACTTGAAATATTTCTTTCCATCAGAATTTATACTACAACTTCATTAGTCTAGGATACGCTCAAGTTCGTCTTAAACTTAAAGCCTAATATTTATGACTAGAACAAACCTGTTATTTATTCTAGAAATCTTGAAGTTAATTTTTCTGACGATTTTATTATCTTCAAATTAAATATATGAATATAAAAATGAAACTTTAATCCGCTATATACTCAAAGATTTGTACGTGAATTTCCTGATGTTATAATTTCGTATTTTTTAAGACTGAATTATTTAAATATGCTGGGGTTTAGTAAGTTTGGCTCAGTTGTAGAGCATTAGACTTATGTTCTGAGGTACTTGTGTTCTGAATTCTGACAATAAAAATTTTATCTTCTAGTGCCAACAAAGGGGAAACTAGGATCGTGCGTACAACTTTTCTGGTCAAGAATCAGGAACTTTTACAGTATCTGCACCTCTGAGCCCCCTAGATCTGTTAAGAGCCTGAAAAAATAAATAAATAAAAATAAAAATAAAAACGTACAAATAAAGATAAGACACGAAACGGTACCGTAGGAGACAAAAATATTTTATTGATATCAACTTTTATTTACGTTGTGGTATTTAACTAAATAAGTTCCGTGCTTCCTGAAAGGGAATCATGGGTTACATACTTGCTTTCAATACTAGTGTTTTAAGTTTTTGCTTGTAGTTTATTTCTCTCCACTTTGCACTAATGAGAACTTTAAAGTCCAAATATCGCACTAGTATTTCTAAAGTAACACAACTCAAAATAAAACCCAACTGAAAATTTGTCACTCTTGCCTAACTAAGGGGCATAGCATTAAGACAGAAAGAGTGACACAAGTGCCTTCTGGTGTACAAGCTCTGAAGCTAGGTACATACAAGTTTGTTGGTTGATAAAGAAATATTTAGCATGCCTTTCATAGTCATAGGGGGGGGGGCGAGGTTAGCTCAGTGGTCGAGCACTGGACTAATAAGCTGGAGGCCTGAGTTCAAATCCCGAGCAAGCACTAAAGATTTTTTCTTCTAGTGCCTTCGTTCATGGGTTGAATTCGGCCTCCCTGACCGTCCCTAGGCCGACCCAGCCTTTAATTAATTTAATAATGGGTACCTTGGGTGCTAATGACTCTAGCAGTTGAAGCGGCCAAGGGGAAAATCAGGCGGCCGGATCATAGTACTGACCACACTATCTCCCTAGTGAGCCATATGGTCAGAATCAGATACCTCTGTAGTATCTGCCCCTCAGGGCCCTCGTGGCCTGTTACGGGACTGATTTTTTTTTTTTTTTATAGTCATAATTTAAAAACATCCCTTTTTGAGTTGTGACACTTTAGAAATACTAGTGCGATATGCGTTTCAGGGGCTCCCGCAGATGGGACAGCTAGGTTAACCTTTAGTATAGTGCTAATACTATGTCCATTTTAACGTATCGCGTTCACTGAATATCTGTATTTTGTAAGATTGGGGCAGGATTATTTACTTACTTTGTCAAAACGGTGTACGTTGGTGAGAGCATATTTTTTTCTTTGCTCAGCTGATAAGCCTCTAGGCCATTAGTACCAAGCTGTCTATTGGTTTTCATCGTTTAAATAACCCCTTGATAACCCCTTGATGAGGCCATCGCTGAAGACTGTCAACCACAACCGGGACTCAAACCCACATCTCCCCGCAAGGGAATCCGGCATCGTAGCCTCTGGGCCATGAGGGAATCCTTGTATATGTTGGTCTATATTTTGAATTTTTTTTTTATTAGTTGTATATAAGCCATCTGCATATTTGCAAAATGTTCCTCAGTAAATAATGGACACAATCCATGAGAATATTGAACAGATTTGTACTCGGGACACCCCACCCCCTTGAGGCACTCCACTTTCATTAAAAAATACAGTAAATAGATGTACCTATTCTTAATTTCCTTTGAGATAAATAATTGGTAGGATCCTTGATATATTGCCTTGAACACTTCAATCAACCAGATGTTGAGATATGATGAGCCTTCTCCTTATACTGTCATCGGCTTTCTCTGGAACTAGAGAAATAGCTTGTAGAAATTCCTTATTTAGGAAAACATTTATTTACTTTCTACTCTACCTATGTGGTCCATGGTAGAAAAAAAACCTCTATGGGTCTTTAGTTGAAACCCTTTCTGTATGGTGAAATTACATTAAATTTGTACGTTTAATCTAATTTGATCCGTTAAAAAAAATATGTATACGAAATTTAAAGACTTTTCTTTAAGAAAACTATTAACATTAGTTTAGGACCTTATAAAATTTTGAAGGTTGGTGTAGTCAGGGTTCGCTTATGGTATCTTAATAAAACTATATTTTCGTATATGAGAAAACATGTTTCATTTTTGCCGACGTTTCGGCTTGAAATTCAAGCCTTCTTCTGGGCGATGAGAAGAATGAAGACCTAATTCTCACGGATGTGCAATCATTTCTCAAGAGTCCTCCTTCTTCTCGAGTCGGAAAAAATAAAACACATTCGCTTATTTAAAAAAAAATTTAGTTTTATTAAGATGGCAAGACCGATCCTTGACTATATCTACCTTCACAATCCGAACAGTCAACGATCTCTTTTCTGTCAGGATGGAGTTATTGTTGTAGATGTTCCATGAGGAAAGTCAACAACCCAAGGAGTCACACAATATTATACATTTTGTAATGATAATTATATATGTGTAATAATCAATTGTCTGTTTGTATGTTTGTTCCTTATAAGAATCCACAACGTTTGACTTATTTTGATCAAACTTGGCACACATGTAGGTCTTGATTCGGGGAGACTCATATGCTAGGTCAAAATCGTCTAGGACTCACAGTTTGGATGGAGTTACAGATTTGAGATATTAGATTTTTGTATAACTTCTTTGGTTTCTAATTTATTTTTGCTTTTCTAGATCCAGAAAGAAGGTGTAGTATGGCAAGCCGGGGAACAGCTAGTTATGTATAAAATGTTCAGATTACCAATTACTAAAATAAATATTACAAGTGTCAACTTGTACTCAACAACGATTTGGAGCTAGAAAATGTCTAGGCCCGTTGTTCCAACTCCAAATCAACATTGTTTATTTTGACGTTGCGATTGGCCTCCTCGGAGAGTGGTTATTGAAATTATAGCCTTCCCATTGGAATCCAGTCCTCCAGAACGATCCAAAAAGCTCTGGGTTGGGCCCGTCAATATGCGGTTTGGAGTTTTTTTTTTCTATCATTCTTGATGGGTTGGTAGTTCTTTCTGTATAAGTGGATGCTTTGAAAGACACGCAGGCATGTAGTACGAGCATTGGAGGGTGAGTTCGTCCAGGTAATTTAGCTCCTAAGAATGTTGACATCGTTGCTACTAAATCTCATAGCACATGATATGTTATCAATTTATTTTTATTTATGATTCTCAATCATTCATTGTAGTTTTAAACCATTTCTCTCCATAAGTATATATATATAAGCCCTTTAGTGCTCTACCGACAAAGTGGTCCAATTTTGATGAAATTTGGCAAAAAAGTATTTAGTCGAAAACATAGAGGTTAGTTATCGAGCAGAATCCGCTTACGAAATATTGATTACTTAACGAAACAACGTTGTTCATTCTCTGGTAAAGCTCTATTACAAACATAAACAATACAAATATGTTTCCTGTTTACTCTCCATGTTTTACTGAAAAAGAAAGCATTTTACTGATAAAAAAAAGCAAGAATAAATTAAAAACTGAGGAAAGCAGAGACAAAAACCCATTTAAAGGAATCAATCCATCACTTACTAATTTGTTTCTGTGACAAATCTGTCTATCGAAAATCGCATAATAACTGCTATCGTACCAAATGTAGTAAGCTTTTGAATTGTCCACACTCCAATTACTAGGAATCCTAGGAAAATATACGAAAATCTCAAAACTCCTCCGGTCTAGTAGTAATATATTTTCTTTCTACACCTTGGTCGGTCTAGTCGAAAGGTGGAGCTCGTTTCTCTCATACAAAAAGTTTCGAGATCGTAGCTCCCACTACTTACATTTTTTGTTCTAATACTGTCTCAAGTCCAAATGTACCTAACATTTTTATAAATTATTTTGGAGTATTATTTATTTGAAAGGGGGGCGAGGTTAGCTCAGTGGTAGAGCACTCGACTAATGAACTGGAGGACCAGGTTCAAAACCCGAGCGCGCACTAAAGATTTTTTCTTCTAGTGCTGCCGTTCGAGGGTTGGATTTGGGATCCCAGATCGTCCCTAGGCTCACCCAGCCTTTAATTAATATAATTAATAATGGGTACCTTGGGTGCTAATGACTCTAGCAGTCTAAGTGGCCAAGGGGAAAATCAGGCGGCCGGAGCATAGTACTGACCACACTATCTCCCTAGTGTGCCGTATGGTCAAGAATCAGATACCTCTACAGTATCTGCCCCTCTGGGCCCTTGTGGCCTGTTACGGGACTGATTTTTTTTTTTTTTTTTTTTTTTTCTGATTTATTTGAAAAATGTTTATTAATATCATCTTAAAATGCTTCGTTTCATTCTGCAAATTAAATTACTTAAATAAAAGCGTAGGTACCTGAAAGCCTATTATAGAAAACCTTAAGATTTTGTTCCCGCGAATGTTGCCGAAAAAAAAAATGTTTTAGTAGACGGATTCTTCTACTTTACGAATTTAAACCTTTTCAATTAGCTAAAGTATTTTTGTGCTAAAATTGATCAAAATCGTATCATTTTTGGGGCAGCTGAAGAGCGAACATACATTTTTTTTCAAGAAATATGGTAAAACAGTTGAGAAATTGGGCTAAGTAGAAATAAATACTTCGGTAGTATCAGGAAGGAGAAAACGGTACTTGAATTTTCGGAATTGTTCTTGCCCCTTTAAAGATTGATTGACCTTCTCTATGCTAAGGTTACTAAACCATACAAGGGATAAGGAATTTACAAAAACACGCTAGGATGACGCTATTCCTGAGAGTAAGACTTTTTTTATCTGTTCGGGGAGTATGTTGAATTGTTGCAGGTAATTGCCTAGTGTTGGCCAGGAGAATGTGGTGCCCAGAACGGCATAGCCTACACCGCAGTGTAAGAGGATAGCCAAGACAAGGCCAAGAGGTACGTCACTACCCTGTGTAAAGCACTGCTTATTGGAGCAATGTCATGGTCTACCGGCTTATTATCCTTTATTTAATATATTATACCTACTCAGGAAGGCCGTCGCTTGTTTTCTTTTCATGCAAGCCTTTATTTGACTTAGGGCTCTTATAAATAATAAATTTGCAAGTTAGGGTTTGATGCTCCTTTAAGTTCTTTGGCGCCCAAATGTTTATGGAATAAATCAACCTTTCCGAAATCTTCAGTACATTTTCTCCAACTGAGGTGATCCTTTCTAACAAAAGATAAGCGATTGAAGTCTAGGTAATTTATTAGGCCTTCGAATGATTACTTTCCACAAACCAAGATTTTTTTTTTTTTTTTTTTTTTTTTTTTTTTTTTTAATAGTCCTCTACTCTGAACACTACCAAAAAATAAAGAACGTAAAGAAATTTGAAATATTTTTATATAATTGAGTTTTCCTCAATTCAAACATTCTAAATGATTCTATTTGTTATTGAATAAATCAACCTTTCCGAAATCTTCAGTACAATTTCTCCAACTGAGATGATCCTTTCTAAAATAAAATAAACATCTGAAGTGTAGGTAATTTATTAGGCTTTCGAAGGATTACGCAAGGGAAAACGCGCATACATGGCGCAGTTTCTGAGAATCCAACATTTTTATTATTATTTCTCTTTAAAATAACTCTATACAAAAATTTTGATTTGATTAATTATTTTGATCCATATATTATGTAGACAGGCAATAATGACCGAAGCGGTTGAAATGCATTTTTTTTTTTTTTTTTTTTTTTTTTTTAAATAAAAGTTTCGGTATATTATCTGCAATTTATTGCCTGAAGATGAAAATGAAGCAGGAAAATTGCCTGCCCCTCAAAAAGTGTTATACAACAGTGGAAGTTGTCTTACCTTTTTTGCCTTCATTTTACACAATTTATGCAAAACATTGAAAAATAAGACAATTATTAATCCTGCTAGGAGAGCAATCTTATACGAAGTAGTATTCCAAGTGGATATCTAAATTCTAATCAAGAGGACTATAGAAATCTTCCAGACGAGGATTGTTAGTACGAAGCAGTCCAGAGACTAGGACATTATCATTTATATTGAGTCTGTATTGTACGTAGGCGGTGTAGACTAAAAATGGCCACCCACCCTTCTGCTCCAAGGGCTGTTTTACAAGCGTTCCTATTAAAGAATATTTTCTAAATGGATATGCATCTAGAATGGGGGACTCGTTAAAATGTGATTCGCCTACGCGAATATTCTGCATTCTTATTTAAAGAATGAATAATTTATTTTTGATAGACTTTTTAATTCGACCATTAGTTAATAATGCATGGAACGTTGCATATTTTGTATTGAAAGGAAGTTTTAAATCCACTTGTAATATATTTAAGATACAAATGATTTAATTACTATAAGAATTTATTAGTTTTTATTTTCCAATAAATAATATGACAATTGTATTCAGGAAATCAGTTTAACCTGTTTTACTTGGCGCTACCTGAAAATTGAGTAGAAGAATTTAGAACTTTTATAACTCGTAGGGTTCACAAAAACCGAAAGCTAAATTTTCATAAGTACTTACATATGAATTCTATTGGAGGATGGCCCAATTTGTATAAATCTTTCTACTCCTCTCTCTCCGTGGATTGGCTCCATAAAGGTGCACACCTTTAGCTTCACGATTAATTTATTTTATTGTTTTTTGATGCGAAAAATGTAAAAGAAAATAGCTTTGAAGCAAAAGGTGTGCTATAATTATATTTTTTAATAATCATTTCAAAGAGCCTTTAAAAAACAAAGAGTAGCGTTCGTTTGCTTTTCAGCACAATGATTATTTTTGCTTGGGTTTTCTTGCATTTGTTTGTTCATTATATATGTTATGTACACACACACACACACACACACACACACACAACACACATATATATATTCGCGCACCAGCATCTTCAAACATAGTGCGATTTCGATCAAGTGTTCTATCGGATTATATTTAATTGTTTTTTTAATTTAAAATCTTTTTTTTCTTTCGAAAAAAGAAAAGGCATCAGCCCTATACCGGGTGGAAAAGGGTGGTAACCTATAGACAGCCCGTCCTAAAACTCGTTGGTAATACTAAAGGATGTTAAAAATTAAATAAATTTAAAACCCATAACATTGATTTCAAAACAAGTAAAATGATTTGATACAGTAAAATTGTGAAAGAAATTATTACTGTGCCAATTTTGTGTGAGTCATTGCCGGAAATTGATTTGAAGGGGAAATCGTTTATTTTTTGTTTTACGGCATATTAATTTTTCGCTATCAGCAAGCCACCAACATATAACAATATATACACGTGGTTTTTCCAGGTGGTCTCACCCAGGCAAGTGCTAAGGACGCCCGACTTTTCTTATTTTTGGTTCGGGTTGTAATCTGTGTTTTATTTATGGCCTCACCTACTTAATACGATTTACCACCTTGAACGTACTTACCGTTGAATAAATATGATACATTTATTTTAATGAGCTACTTAAATAATCCTCGTCATTAATACATGAGGATGTAAATGTCACGGCGAAAGAAGCACTTGATTACAACTGTTTATGGTGAGTCCTCGCCTATTAGAAGCTTGATATGGGGACTCTAAAAGCCCTGCCGACCTCGTAATATTTCTGAATTCTTCTTATCTGCTATTTAAGACTCCCCGTCGTGAAATATGTTTAGCGAGAACTCCATTCTGTCCTGACAGATCCCATGACAGGTCTATACTGGTCGTGTAATTATATCTGTCACGAGCGCGTTTCATGACCTGTTGCTTTCCTAATAGCATTGCTAGCCGTTATTTGCTCATAGTCTACTTTTAATAAGAGAATAAAACCACTTAAAACTTCCTATACATTAAAAAATAGAAGACATTTAATCCATAATAACACAGCCACATAAAAACAAAAACAAAACAAAAGTCCGGACACAGAGACCAGTCCATATTTACTATATGTTTTTGGGGTCGCTGAATCCGAATCCGGGGTCAGGCAAACCCCTATACTTTTTTTTAATGCCTACCCCCCAAAACTCATAATTTTGGATATTTTACACTATAAAATTTGTATTCAAGTTGTTAACCAAAATGAACGACTATTTCCAGGGCTTTGCCTTTAGTGCTTAAAAGTACTAAATTAAGACCTCAAAGAACTCGATTGGTCCATTTGGAGCGAAGTTACATCCCTTTAAATATATGTATTTTCTATAAAATTAGCGTTTTTGCTTATGTTTTTGATTTTAATATGTTTTTTAATGCATACAATCTTTGAGTTTTTACACAAAAATTGACATAAGGCCTTCGGAGTTAATTTATGAACTGATACAATCCTTGAAATCCAAAATACAACCCTTAAAAAATATCCCCATATTTTATTCGAGCAATGTATCAGTTAAAGTAAATTAAATAAACGAACTAAAATAAAGTAATTAAGCTTCCATTTTGGAACTATTTTTTTATAAATTTTTCCTACATGTTAATTAAGGTGCCCTCCATGCATTGGAAAAAGATAGGACTCTCCAAGCATCATAGACTCTCGTTTTCGAGATATTAAGCTTCAAAGATCCACTTTTTAACACGTGAGTCAGAGGCAGGGGGTATCAATGTTTACCAAATAAAAAGGTGACTTTGCTTACCATTTTCCTGTTAAAATAGTATATGATACATAATAGCAAGCAGACAGAAGTTTTAATAGGGCAAGCAGTACATTGTTTTTAGGATATAAACACTTCAAGTCTAAATCCCGTGTTATTAGTATATCCGTATATAGCGCTGGTATATTTCGCTGCTATCTTTATCATACATTGTGACAAAGATAAAGGAAATAAATGATTTTTCACGCTTGAATTTCATTATTTGCTCGTTTCCTTCCTCGCTCCATAGGGAGGAAACCCAACCTCTATAGGGGTGAGATTGACCTCATGATGCAATACGAAAGTGATTACTAGATAATTTTACGTTTCAGAACTCATAGACCACGAAAATCGGTCATTCAAATTTGTCGTCAAAAACCATTTTATTAAAAATATTTATTTATTTGGTAGGTACAAAAATACTTTTCGTGATTTCGAAGGTCAAGTTCGTTAACAAGCAGAATCCGTCCATCGGAACAGGTGCAGACTTTATTTTATTGAGGTCCATTGAAACCGTAAAGTGATTTTCTCATACAATAAATAATAATATGAACTTAAAAAAAAAAAAAAAAAATCAAAAGAATTTAAAATATATAGAAATAATTTTTTAAGTTAAAACAGTAAAAAAAATAAATAAATAAAAAAGATTAAAAATAAAAACTGAACTATTAATATTGTAAATAATAGAGCAATAGCTATTTTATTGCAAAATCATATATATATATATATATATATATATATATATATATATATATATATATATGTACTAGGAAATTTAATATTTTTTTTTTTCGATCTCGTCTTCTTGAAATAGTATTCCATTTAAACTGAAGCCGTTGGAGCTTTATCGGTCTTCTTGTATAATGGACTTTGTGAGAGCTTTGCTCAAAATTAGTTCTGCCAAGTTCTTATTGCATATAGGACTAGAGAAGCGTGCAAGACCGCTTCCATTCTTCAGAGCATGTTAATAGACCGCCATAGCTAACCTGAGTCATAGCTACATGCCTAACTCCGAATGAAGCTGTACATTGTGTATGGACGTCGGTCTCAGAGCAACAATATCTTCGGCCATTTCCTCTATAAGCTAACCCGAATTAATGACCGTCATTAGTAGATTTATTACACGAATTAGTCCTTCAGGCCATTAGCAATAAACTCAATATCGTATGGAATGACTGTTGAAGTTTATTGGAACTATAAAGAATTGTTCTTACGTACAATCAATTGAATGACTTGATTGAGGGGTAATACTACCTTATGCGGTCAAAATCAAAATCATTTTCTTGAATTTATAAATGAGAAATAAATCAATATTTTTAAATTCTTTATACCAAACGTTTCATAAGGGATGTTAAAGTATCAAAAAAAAAAAGGTTTAAATTTTTCGAAAAAAAATATGGTGGCGGGTCAATCCTCATCAAATCACCCAATGGATGTTGCTGACAATTGTTATTTAATTTTTATTAGTATAATTCCCCAATATACATATATCAGAGTACAAAACTATTTTGTTTTAACAATTTTATAATTAATAATTCAGTTGTTAGCTACCATTTTGTTTTTGTGAAGTTCGGTTATTTGTTACTACATAAAGAGTATTTCGTACAAATTTCAAATTGTTTCAAGCCTTTCTTTGGGATATATCCAAAACCGGAAATTTGGAAAAAATTGCGATTTTGGAAAATCTGTAAAACCTGAAGGTGACGTCCAAAAGGTATGATTTCTTTTTTCAGAGATGGTGTCAGTTATGTCTTTAAGGGGGGATATTAAAAATGTGTATTCATTCCTTAATAAAAAAAAAATCCTTGAATACATAAGTTTGCTCCATTTTCTTCACCATTTTGAAGTTAATTTTAGACTCTTTCTTGGATACCTAGCAAAGTTTTGATAATAACCTTATTTGTAGATAATTTTATTTAGAATATAATGGTTTTCAGTTCAAGTTGATAGCTCTATAAATAAAGACGATATTTAACTTATTGGTCGCATCTGAAAACGCAACAAATGACCGAACTTCACAAACAAAATGGTTGCTAACAATTAATTATATATAAATATATATATATATATATATATATATATATATATATATATAAATAGTTTTGTACTCCCAGATATATGTATTAATGGAAATTTTACTGAAAAAAAAAATAATAAATAAAACATGTCAGCAACAATTTTATTTAATTTTGGTTGATTTCAAATGGATTGACACTGGCGCTATATCTGACGAACGGAAACACTCTTTTTTTACGGGAGATAGTCTGCAGGCGGCAATTTTTATCTAGAACGAAATACTAAAATTGTTTCGAAAGAAGAAGGGTTAATCTATTATTATATTAATTTTTTTTTTTCAAAAATGGTGAACAATTATTCATTTTCTATTAAAACATGCGTCGTAAATCGGTCATAAAATCGATATAATTCAATGAATCGATGTCCTACTAGCAAATATCCTTAGGAAGCTGCGGTTAAAATTTGAACTTGATCGGGCAAAAATTGAACACGCCAGAGTATCGCCCGATTTGGAAAACATAGTTTTGAAAAACGACTTTAAAGTTTGATGTTCTGAAAGGTTCATATTTTTTTTTCATGCCTTCTTGTAATAAAGATAAAAGAAAATGGGTTTTAATTTTGAAATGTATTAATAAATGACCAAAATAAAAACTTGACAATTAAAAAGGAACCAATCGAAGATCGCCCAACAAATTGTATTCATGCCAGCACCGCGTTCACTCGGCATCAGGATTTCACTCGGAAAATCGTATTTTTGCCCATTAAAAATTTTTCTTCACATAAACACTCTTGGATATAATTTTTTAATTAGTGAAGGAAGAATTTTAGTCCATAAAAAAAAGGTTACAAGGCAGTATTACTCCTTAAAGTAAATAATGTCAAACACTCATTAAGGTTAGTTCTAAAGAATCAGGACCTAAACATTACAAATCCCATAATTTTCTAAAGTCTTCCAATCCACATGGAATTCTTATACAATTAACACACAATACTTGGATTGTAAAGATAGTGTTCAGCAGTTGGCTATATCGGAACTAAATGGAAGTGTTGTGGATGCCACGGCATGAAAGAATTGAAGGTAACGAAAATACTGAAAACTTTTCTTTCTAATTAGCATTATTAATATAATGCTAATTAATTATAATGCCTTCATTTTACATATTGTTTTAAGTATATTTGTACGAATGTTATTAATGAACTCTGGTCTGCCTAACAGAAAGAGAAATCGCAAAATCTGCGGGATAAATATTCAATTGTTTTTAAATCTCTATATTATTATGATGACAAAATTCCCATCAACTGAGGATAATACTTTAAGCTATTTTTAATCTGAAGGTTGGACAAAGGAAGCTTTCAACACATATTCCATTTGATAGAAATAATATAAATTTGTGTACAAATGTTGCTAAACTCGGAGCTTTATGGCTCTAGGCTTTTAACGTCAGAGCGATAACGAGGCGGATAAACAATAGAAAAAGGCGTAGCGTCACAGGTTCATTGTGTGTGCATTTAATTCGCGAGAGTACGGCACGTTCATTGCGTAGGAATGTTGTATTTATTCATATTTGCAGATTGTTTTGCAATTTTGTTTTGTTGTACTTTGGGGCAATGAACTTTGCAAGTATAATAACTAATTTTAGCACATTCAGAAGCTATTGAGGTTGCATTCATGACAGGATATTTGGAAAATGTCTTCAAATCTTCATCGATCATGGCTAGGCCCCAAAATTGATTCCCACTAAAATTGATATATTTGCCTATGTAATTATATTAAGAAATTGATGTAGGTATTGGAATCAAAACTTGGCATAGAATATTCCCATACCAACCAATAGATCAGACAACATAATTGTTCCGTTGTGAGAAGGGATATGTCTAAGGCCAGCTATACTAGTCAAGGTAAAGATTTTTGCCAGGCCAATCCAGCCATTGATTAATTGAATGGGGAAAATCAGGCGGCCGGAGCATTGTGCTGATTACACTATCTCCATAGTGTTGTGTAAGGTCACAAATAAAAAAAACTCTCCTGGTAGAAATACCTCTACACTGCCAACATAGGGCCCTTGTGGCCTGTTACGCGACTGCTAACACAGGTCTACATTTGATAAAAAAAAAAAGAACACTCGAAGCGTTATGATCCTTATGGAGTTTAGTGGTCGCGGATTAGGATGAGCGCGTTGGTTAACCTTAATCCAAGGTCATTTGAAGGTCAAATAGAGATAATATTAATAATAATAAAGCCTTTTATTATGTTCTTAACTCAACAATAAAATTAAATTACAATAAATATATACAAATAATTAAATACCATCCTTAAAGAGCGCCTCACTGGGAGAATAATGCATTTCTTAAATGAAGACCAAGCTGGATTTAGAAAAGGCTTTTCTGTGATCGACCACATCCAGACAATTAATCAAGTAATCGAAAAAGCAAAGGAGTATAGTTTTCCTATTTATTTGTGTTTTGTAGATTTCCAGAAAGCGTTCGACAGTATTTTCCATAGAAGCATCTTTGAGGCCCTACAAATGATAGGCTTAGAGTACAAATACATTCGTATAGTGATGCAGCTTTATAAGGACATGGAAGCATTCATTGCCGCTGAACGGTATGGTCCCAATTTTGCTGTCAGGAGAGGAGTGCATCAAGGAGATCCTCTTTCACCTATTCTGTTCATATTAGTACTGGAAACAATATTTTGGCGTTTGGATTGGAAGTACATGGGCATCAAGGTCAGTGGAAGGTGGCTAAACTGTCTCCGATTTGCAGATGACGTTGTTTTGTTAGCGAGCAGTGCAGAAGATCTTACAATGATGATAAGAACATTGCTGGAGGAGTGTAGAGAAGTCGGCCTCACACCTAACTTTGATAAAACAAAACTAATGACAAACGCGGAAAAGGTGGACATCAGCGTTGGATGTCATAGGCTAGAATATGTGGAAAACTACATTTACCTTGGGCAGTTGGTCTCTTTTGCTAACAAATCATGGAAAGAAATGAATAGAAGGACATCAATAGGACGGGGAAAGTACTGGGCTTTAAGAGAAGTAATGAAAAGAAATTTCCCAAAAGAAGTTAAGAAAAAAGTCTTTGATACCTCTATACTCCCTGCCGTCACCTTTGGTTGTCAAACTTGGACCTTAACTAAAGCCCGATCAAGAAAACTGTTAACCTGGCCAAGATCAGTAGAAAGAAGTATGACAAACATAAAAAGGAAGTAGAAAATTAGGAGTCGTGTCATCAGAGAGAAGACTGGTCTGAAGGATATAATCCATCAGGTTAGAAGGCAAAAATGGGAATGGGCTGGGCACATTTTAAGAAGGTCGGATAAGAGGTGGTCAACGGAGGTGACTGTTTGGACACCCTATGGTTACAAGAGGCAACGAGGAAGACCAAAGAAAAGATGGACGTACTTTTTTCGGCTGGTCCATTATGGTGGAGATTGGCAAGAGACAGAGATGCTTGGAAGGAGAAGTGGAGCCAGATAGGAACCTCGGCTTCACAGTAGGCTGGTCACCTGGGAAAGTCTAGACCTTTACTCCTTCATGGAAGGCCTATGTTCAAACTCAAATAAGAATTTTTTGCAGATTGAAATTGTTATTTTATTTTCAGTTATTTAAATAGAGATAAAATCGCAGGAAAAATCTGAAAAAATCATGCGTCTCTGAGTCCGAATCCGGAGTTTGTTTGTCCTTACTCCTTTTCCTAAAGGTTATGTGAAGGTCAAATAGAGTGTATGTTTTTGAAAAAGTGTATGTTTTTGAAGTCACTGAGTCCGAGCCCGTAGTTTTTTTTTTATTCGCACTGCCTCCCAGAATTTTTCCTACGTTTTTTCTCTATTTGACCTTCAAATGACTTTGAATCTGATATGATAAAGGTTAACCAAGCCGCTCATCGTAATCATAAGGACCATTCCGCTCCAAGAGTTTTTTTTTATTCAAACGGCCTGTGCTATTTTTGTCTTTTTATTTATTTTATTCGTATCGGTTAGCTTAAACAGATTCTTCTGCAATGTGCCCTAAACTTTTACAGAGATTATCATTTCACTTGGAACCGTGTTGTCTATTAAGATTCTAAATTTATTATTAAAATTTACTAGAAATCTAATATATTTTTATATTCATCTGTAAAAACGAATTTACATGCTTCAGCAGCAGAAAAATTAACATGACGGCCGAATGAGTAATAATTTACGTTTTTGATGTACCTTATCCTTCTGAATCTGCCCTATAGTCTCCTTCTTGAATCTATTATCTAAGTTCTAAAGGAGCGGACCGTACGAATTTTTACAGATGCCGAAGGAAGATAGATGGATCTGATCGTTCTTGTCAGATAAAAATGTCAGTTCCATCCGAGCTCAACAGGTTGCTATCCTTTTTTTCTATCCCCGTTATAGTGGGATGGACGAGAATAAACAAAGTCTATAACAGTTTCCTCATCTCCCTCCTTCTGCTGGTGGGCTGACCTTGTTTTATGTGTTGCAAGAGGACTTTACAAGACCTGTCTGGACTTTTTGGATATCTGGAGGATCATCAGTTTAACCTGGAAGCGTACAGTTCAAAATAAATCCCGACTCACAGGAACTACGATATGTTAGCGACATCATTTTTGTTTGAAATTTATTTATTCTGAATTCACAACAGATCATTTAACATCGTCAAACGTCGTCTTATTTGATAATATCGTCCCTACCATGTCAAACTATTGAATATGAAAATCGGAGCAAAATAGAAACGAACATATTGAATATAATATATTGAAAAATGGTCTTATTCGATACTTTATTTAAGGCATTAAAGGCTATTCTATAAAGAGATCAGAGTTCTGACAATTTGCGACCAGCCGTATCGTCCACAATCCAAGAGCAAAGTCTCGAATCTAAAAACGAGATTTTGCATATTCGATAATTTGACATGGCGGGGACGATATGTTCGATGGATATTTGGCTTCGGAATCCTTTGGTTGTCTCTCGAAGATGTCAAGGTGGAATCGGAGACTATGATCAACCAAAGAAATAAAATCTATATAAATGTTAGGCAATTTTTTTTTTGTGTGTGTGTGTGTGTGTGTTTGTGTTTGTGTGTGTGTGTGTGTGTGTGTGTGTGTGTGTGTGTGTGTGTGTGTGTGTGTATGTGTGTGTGTGTGTGTGTGTGTATGTGTGTGTGTGTGTGTGTGTGTGTGTGTGTGTGTGTGTGTGTTAAACGGCGTATCAACATTAGGGCTATTAACGCCGGGCTATCTACAGGTTGCCGCTATTAATAATGCCAACTGATATGGTCTATAATGCCAACAGCACGTGCTCGATCACCCATTCAGGTACTGACCACGCCCGACGTTGCTTAACTTCGGTGATCTACGGGAACCGGTGCATTCAACGTGGCTATGGCCGTTGGCTGTTAGTCTAGTTGTCTTCAATTTCTTTTGGTCTAAAATGTCTATCGGTATTCTGTTTACACAGGACATAAATTGTTTGTGTCTTTTTGTCGTAAATGTTTTCAATTAGAATTGCCCTTCAATTGAATAGATATTCAATTGTATAGATATTCAATTTGTACGTGCTTTTAATTTTTATTGGTCTTCAATTTATATAGGTATTCATTTTGTATAGTACTTTAATTGGTAAAGGCGTTCAATTTGTGTAGGTATTTATTTTTTATTATTATTGGTAGTAATATTGTATAAGTCATTAATTTGTATAGACCTTCAATGTATGTACAATATGCATAGGTATTCATTTTGTATAGACCTTCAAATTGTATATAGATATTCAATTTGTATAGATATTCAATTTTTATTGGTATTTAATTTGTATAGGTTTTGTACTGGCCTAATGTGTATTGCTATTTTTATTCTTTGTGTGTTTCTAATTAGGCATTATGTGACTATATCCTGAGATTATGCTGATCATGGGAGTCAGATATTTAATATGAAAAAATATTTCAAAACGAAATAAAATTTTATTTTAAAAATATTTTACAAAGCTACCCTCAGAAAAGGAATTTATTCACCGGAATAGTTGTTTTGAGATCTAGCTGAACTCATCTAGATAAGTCAGGTCCGTAGCTTCGCGTGATATTCTTCGCGTGCCTAGCGGTCAGGGTGGTTTGACGTAGCTGCATTCATTCTACGATGAACAGGTCTGTCAGGAGTTGAAGCTATTCGATTTAGAATTCTTAGTAAATTTCTAAAACTCTAAAAAATGGATGATCCTCTATAAATGATATTTGTATATCTGTATATATATATATATAAATCACGAGTCTGTTTGTTTGTTTGTCTGTTTGTTCCTTATACAAAACCACACCGTTTGACCGATTTTGACCAAACGTTGCACACAGATCGGTCTTGATCCGGGAAGTCTCGTAGGCTAGGTAATAATAGAACGTACCTTCCGCTACAACGTTTGCTTAAATTATATTAGGCTTTATTTAGTTTTTAGGCTCCTGAAGACACTTCAGATAATACGAAACATGTAGAGCTATTTTAATAAATTGACTATTATGTTAATTTAGAATTTTATTCATAGACCTTCTGCTTACATATGAAATAATTGGAAAAGTATATTTTGAACGTTTCAGCATAATCTTAGACACCCTTCTTCAGTTAAAAAAATAAATATAAAAATGACAGAATAGAATAATCATTTTTAGGTTTTATTTTTTCTAAGAGTAGGCAAAAGCGTATAATATATACATTTTTTCGAGCATCTGACGTTTTTTCTTAACCTAATACCCACTATTCTTTTAATTCTTTTTAGGTTCCTTCCACACTAAATTGTTTTTTACTTAAAGCCCATAATAGCTAACATGCCTAAAGATACACGTATGATGATTGAAATCTGATAGAAATAACACTTACGCTGCAGTAGGATGAATGACAGATTACAAAATAGAAGATCTCCAATCGTATGCCATGTCACCGAGGTCAGTCCCCCGATGCGTCGCACTCTCTGGAGTACAAATAGAGAACCTCGGTTTGAGTGTTTGGTCTTCGCGCCCCCACACCTAGAACCGTAAAAGGCATCGCTAACACATAAACCCCGCCATATTTTATAGCGCCTTGATTTATTCAGAGAAAAGGATTGTAAACTACTATCGATAAATCAAACACCTCAATCGAACTCGATAGCTGACAAAGGGCGTCAAGTTGTTAACAATCCGGATGGTTGTTTTACGATCCGGCATTCTGTCGCGATTAACGATTTTTGACACGATTATTTACTACTATATTCTTGGGTGTTTCCTCTTTTATATAGGGAGGAAAGGCTGCTTGTATTTGACACATGAAGAAATTCTGCTGAAAATGAACGCATCTTCCTTGTCGCCTTTTATAAGCAGGTGTTTAGGTTTTTGTCTCCTAAGAAGGGTGAAGCTGCATCGTCATTTAGGGATACGAAAACGGCTAATCTTCACTGTTCCAAATATGTTTTTTCACCCTAACAGAGCGCTTTCGAGACAGGGTCTCGTCCTCAGTGCCTAAAGACTGCGTGTGTGCACACGTGTAGCTCTTGTAGGAGTCTGCGCTTTGGTAGCATGAAATAAAATATTTCAAACGGTGAACACTGGGCGTTTCATTTCCCTATATGATAAAATTCTCGTGTAACTGGAATTATGGAATTACTTAACATTATTTTTTTAAGATTATATAATAAATGGAAAAAGCTTCTCCCACATGTGAACTGCTGAAACAGAGGACATATCCTAACAATATATGTAACATTTTGTTATTAGCTTAGAATCAATCCTTAAGTTCCTTTTTCTATAAAAAGATTTTGCTTTGAGTAAAACTGAATAGCTCGAACAGATACATCCTAAAGACAAGCTGCTTACTTTATTTATTTTTTTTTTTTTAATTTTAGCAGTCAGCTCAATAAGGTTTTTTCTCCTATAACTGGTCATTTTGAGGAGTTTAAAAATCATTTGAAACGATAGGATGTCATTTTCCCCCAGATATTTTCTATTAAGTAGACAACTTTTCGAGCCCTCACTATTCGTGGTCCGATTTTACTCATATTTATTGATTTTACTCATATTTTACGTCTTCGTTATTAGTTCGCGACACCATATAGCGAATTTCGTTACTATAAACAAATATAATGATAAATGAGCGAAGGAACGTATGTAGAAAGCTACTGTTCCATTTTACATGAGTTGGAATACTAAAAGTGACACCCGAGGAACGTATGCGTAATTATGGGCGCGTGGGTTGGACAAATTCCGCGTGAGTAATTAATTTTCGGATCACCTTGTCCCTACCGGACCCACGAGATGTTACTTCCCCACGACTAATGTTACGATGTCATGCAAATTTCGTGCTGCGTAGCAGAAGCAGTTTTTGAACATTCTTATGATAATGACTACACGAATGAATGGGTGGGCCTGTGGGAGTATATCTGATATTAGAGCAAGTTTTTATTTTTATTTTTTTTTTAACTGGGCGATTTTACAGTTTTTTTATTTTGTTTTTTCGAGTCCTCCGAATTAGGTACTTCATAAGTAGCTCAGTTGGAAATATTAAGACTCTCCTAAGGGGGGGGGGGAGAGGAAACAAGCTAAATCAATCATGGGCGTTTATAAATTTTGATTTATTGGTAAAAAATGTGTCATAAAACCCTTAAGAATAAATTAAGTATGATCACTTAGTTTATAAAAAATGGTTTATTTTAGGTGTCGGCTTAAAAGACAGTGGCCGTGAGATAAACTCACATAGCCGATCCTATTTTGATCATTAAAACGTTTGTTTACCCGCCTTAGGAAGTACCAACAATGTTTGGCTTCTTACAAATACTTCATTATTATTATTTTGTTTTAATTTTACCGTTTTAATCAACTTTTATATATTATCTGTGTCAACAAACTTGACGAGTGTACTATTGATTTATGTACAGATTTCAAATAAACAAATAAAAAAAAAATAGGTGTAATAGCGTTTTAGTTACCTAAAACTATTCCAAGTTCTAAATTGTTATTGTTCTATACCCCGGAAATGGTACCAGCCCCCCTCCGAAATTATTTCCTATACACGCCCATGAAATTAATGACAACTAAAGCTAAGGAATGCTTTTGAATAAACATGGCTTTTGATTCGCTAATAAGCATAGATAGGTTTGCACTTCTGTTATGATGTGCTGACCAGATTATAAATTTTTTTATTTAAATTTGTTTTCTAGTGAGCCGAGGAATGGTTTTATCCTTTGTCCATTTAACACATTGATTACCAACTACTAGAATAAATGAATACTAGAATAACTAGAATAAATGAGTGCTATTCTCTAGGATGCCAACATAGTCCACCAACAAACTTAGCATTCATAACCAAAATATATAGGAAGGCAACGTGCTAAGCTTTTAAGATTTACGTTTTATATCATCGATGACATATCGTCTTAACAAATGCAAAGAATCGAATGTGAAAATCGCCACTTTCCAGAGTCAAATAGTTGGCAGATTCGACCTTTTGACAGTGGTTAGTTTCCCTACACTGAGTGAACTTAGATTCGAGAGTTTGCCGTTCATCAGTCAAGATTGAAAATGAAAAATGCGTTTTTTCACATTTGATTCTTTGCATTTGCATCAAAGTAATCTATAAATTCTCCAGAAATGTGATTGACACGTGAAAGGACCAGATTCAAGTAGATAACGTAGTCGTGACGAGGATGTTCACGAAAAGGTGGATTTAGGCGCATTGACGGCTGCCGCTTCTCCAGCGCAATATTTGTAATGAAGAGTTGTTATTAGATTGATAGCATCGAAAGGGAATGGTGAAGTTTTTTGACGTTTCCTTGAATCTATGGCGGTAAAAAATTAGAACACATATGTTCAGCTTCCGTTAGCTGATTAAACATATTTCAGATCATCTGCACTCAATATCCTAATCCCATTAAAATCAATAAAACACAACATCCAGCCATACATAAAACACTATATTGACTCCCAGGACAGACCTAGCAGCTAGCACGACTGCCGACAATTTACTATCTAACCATCGGGCATTCATCAGTACGAGCTTGTCTAACGAGACAGGCTAAATATAAAATCTTAAACAAATGGCAAAATGACTGGACAAACTTTAGGACTGATAATAAATGTCACGCATAAAGAAACGTCATTGAATGACAATGGTCATCATTCGTGAGGATTAGACGCACATGAAATATCTTAATGACTAAAAGCGCATAACTATATAAAAAACGGAACTATGAAACATAAACTTGTAGAACGCCATCAACGTCATAATATAGATTTAAGGTGGGATTTTGATTTTATTAAATTTGCCAGATCATATGCAAACCACTATGGTCTCCTAAAAAAATATGAACAGCTGTACAACTACCATAAATACGATTGCTAAGAATTCACAGGGAATCAATAAGAATTGATGCCGCGAGCACAGCTAGCTTGCTTGTATTAAGTCGTCCTGTTTGAAGAAAGTCACTAGTGGCTTTTGGGATCGTCCCTTATGTCGAACCACAGGCCTTGAAGAAAATAATTTCTGTTTTCATATGTTTCTTGATATTTATCTTCCTATGTCTATTTGATGGTATGATTATTAGTATATTTCAACAAACTGTAGAGCCCCCAAAATGTATAAGAATATGTAACATTGTATACATCAGGCTCAACTAATAAGAAAAATGTGTTGTGAAAAAAAGCAAAATCATAGCATGATTATCTGAAAGGCCTTCACCTTTGGCGTTGTTTTTACGTTATTAATCAACGAAACTGGCTTTAAACTTTTTGAAGATAACAAGCAAAGTTTTTTTTTACAACCTTGATTAGGCTAATTAAAAAAATGGAATGGGGTTAATATGGTCTATGTTTCTATTCATTGTAATGGTTGCACTTTATTTTCCTTTTTAGATTGCTATTTTGTGAAATATATTTTGGATGTGAGTTAAAAATGTCCTGTATTCTTACTAATGATCTTAAGAAATCAGTACACACAATGATTTTGCATGGAGGGTTGGACTTCACTAAAGGTATTCCGCAGCTTGTATGGTCGTATGTTTTGTCAGTTTGTTTCGATTATTATTGTTTTCAACTGTGAATTATACACTCGTAAAACGCAATATAATATATGTCTTTCAGGCCCCCTAAGTTCTCAGTGAAAATGGATTATTTTTACATTGGCTGTAAGTAATAGTTTCGATATACGTAGAATCTGAAACGTGGACATCCGGATCTCGTCATAAGGTCGAAATCATACGTGGATTTCCTCCCTATGATGGCAGGGAGCAAACGCGCTATCAACAAGGGATTGGAGCCAACGTTCAAGCGACGGTGAATGCACTTGTTCACGATGTTTGCCAAGGTTGAGATTCGCCGGGCTTGGCCAGTACGTGGATATGAAAACCACGTGTTAGTTATAAAAGGATGGGAACCTGTAGATAGCCTAGCAAATGATATGCTGTAAGAAGAAAAAAAAATAAAAATAAGGGATTTCTATGTGTCTAAAGGTCAAAGTGTATTCAAACACACTATCCCTTAATATTAATTTATCCGGTACCATCAAAAAAATTAATTCGCCCATGACGTCTCCTCAGGATCCAAAACTAACCTATAACAGAAATAGGGTCCGTTTGCGAAGACCACATCTAGTTACTTGTGAAGTATCTGTCGTGATTATCACAGTGATTCAACGCAAGCGCATAACTCATTAGCTTTTCTATTGGTTGTTGCTGGTAGTAAAGTAACCTTTAACATACAAGTCAATCAGTGGGATTGACTAGAGTTTTGGTATGTCCTTGAGTGATCGTAGCGAGCGGAAACGCATTGCACGTATGCCCATAATGCGAAATAAATATAAAATGTAAATATGTTATAGAACCACCGGACAAAAATATCCTTGAGGAGGCCCTTAAACATCACAATTACTATCGATTTTTATAATATTAACCTTTATATTAATAAATATTGCTTACTGGAATATATTCTGCTTATTTTCATTTTTGCTTTACAAGCCTAAAAGAATTACTTGCAAATACAAGTTATCTAACGGTTAGTTAGAAACAATATTTTATGAATATAGTAGACAAAAAGAGTTACTTTTAGTAGTGATTACAGTGCTTTTAAATACTTTTCATTACTATATTAACTTTTAATTACTATATTTATAATAATACTAGCTGACCCGGCGAACTTCGTACCGGCTAACAGTCGATTCTTTAATTATTATTTTTTTAATACTTATTCTGCTATTTGGGACGCCGGGTCAGCTAGTAAGATAAAAATGAAAAGAAAAAAGAAACTTAATAAGTCAACAATTACATTATGTCAAAAAATAAAAATTATAAAACACTTAAAATTATTTTAATAGTCACTAATAATCACAATGAAAATTACAATATCAGATTTCTTATTATGATTCCTACTTATTATATTTCATTTTATATTTACTTATTCTTAATTAAGTATCATTTTTATTGCAGTACTTAATGGTACACGATATTTTTTGTTTCATTGCCTGTCGCGTAAACGAACAGAGCTGATGGTTTTCCAACACGGGAACAGGCAACATACTATTGAACATGCGAGAAAAATGGGTTTTCTACATTAATACCACAAACACTTAATGACTACCCCTGGGATTTTTTTTATAGGCAGTTGTTCTCTAGATTTGCGCTTACCAACACATTTAGCGATTCATTTTTATATAATAGATGTTCTAAACTTAGATAAAATGTAAAGAAGTGATAGATAACCTGCAAAGAACCTGTAAGGTTATCAGTAAGTACCAAAATCACTGATTAAAATCACGGCAGATACTTCAAAGTAACTGGATGTGGTCTTCGCAAACAGACAACAGAAATATATTTAGTTCCTCTGTTCTACAACACAATGAATGGTATTCAAAGTTAGATATTCAAGCGGTAGCGGACTGGAGGCTTATGATAGCCACTAGTAGTAGAGCAGGGTTGGCCCGTGCTGGAGGCTCCGGTAAAAAACTATAACGGTAAAGGTAGCGATTATCGATCAGACAATGCTCTGAGGTCACCCACTGGCACCGACTCGGTCGCTCTTAACAAAACAACCATCGCTTTATCTCTAGGAGGAAAATAAAGCAAGTTATAGACCAGGGAATTATGAAAATCATATGAAAGAAAATAATTAAGTACCTGCATAATCTTCTGTTACCTGTGTTGTGTGTTACAATTAACTTTTCAGGGCATTATAATTAACTTCAACAACCCCGTACTTTTCTAAACACACAAAATGGAGCTTTTGAACTTACTTTTATATGCGGTTGGAAATTACTGCTCAAAAATCTAAAAAAAAATAAGTATATTGAAAGTCCAGTTTTCATCCATTTTCAAAAACCTTAGTTAAACATTCACATATAAATTCAAACTAGAAATTACAAAGCATTTAAGAAGCTAATTAGAACAGAAAATTGTTCTTATAGAGAAATAAACTATAGTAAATGTTTGTTATTTAGAAAAATGTAACACGGATAAAGCCAACGGCCGTAGCCACGTGGAATTCAACGTTTCCTATAGATCAGCAATTTAAGCATCTTCTGGTATGGCCAATATTGGAATGGGTGACCGCTATGGAAAACCCCGGACCTTGGTATTATTAAAGGGTGGCAACCTATAGATAGACCGACACCAATTACCCAGAATTTAATACTCCGCAAAAAATAAAGATAAGCCTTTATCAGCCAATTTAAATTTCCCTCAATACACAGGCGAACACACCCGCACAAAAAAGTCGTAATTTCCAAAGACACCTTACATATAATCTTATGTGTTTCGATAACCTGAATCCGAATCCGGACTCCGTTTCACCCCATTACGTCAGGTTTAAGAGCATTTTAAGGTCAAATTTCCTATGAAGTCGTTAAAGAAGAAATATGTAACTAGAGCTTCCATGGTTTTGAAGGTCGCTGAATTCGTTGGTGCGTTTCACTATATCGGCGCAAAATCAAGGTCATTTCAAGGACAAATATGCTTATTTTGCTAACAATGAATCTACAAACAAAATTCTTTCAAACAGACATATTTGTCCTCGAAAAGAACTTGATTTTCCGCTAATGAGGTAAAACAGACCTTGGATTCGAATTCAGCGGCCCTCAAAACCATGGAAGCTCTAGTTATTCGTTCTTTGACGACTTCATACGATATTTGACTTTCATATGATCTTAAACCTGACGTGATGGGATAAAACGGACTCCGGATTCGGATTCAGAAACACATAAGATTATATGTATGGTGTCTTTGGAAATCACCACTTTTTTTTGTGTGTGTGCCTGTGTTATAGAACGCGTGTAACAAAGATAAATAATTGACAAATTGGATCGCTTTTCTGAACAAGCGACATTTTATTAATAACATGTTTATTCAGTAAGGAATATATATATCGAATCAATCTTTTTGGAACTAAAATTGGCATACTTTCCCTTGCAAAAACTGTCACAATTTCAGAAGAGTCGTGATTTAAAAATCAAATACCCTAAGCAGTTTATGTACTTTTGCGAAAATTGCTTTCGGCTAACTAAAAACTTTCACTTCTTTAGTACCGGGGGCTATTTTAAAGCCTTTTTTTTTACATTTTGTACCAAGTTTATTATTCATAGAGTTTAACTCTCGTGAACTTTACCGTACACAATTACGACCCGTGAAATATATGACACCTCCGAAAGCATATAATACAGGTAACTAGGAGTCAGTTTGTACATTCCTAATAGGAAACACGCGGCTAACAATTTAGAGCCGGGAACAGCTCCAGGATAACGTGACTAGACTGTATAAGGAGTTGGCAACTCATTAGAGATCAGCAGGAGATCTCGGTCAGGGGGTGTTTGGAAGTGTGGAATAGCGGAGGGAATAAATTGCTTTGGTATAGGGTCTTTAGTCAAAAATCGAACGGAGGAGTATTTTTCAACGCCAGAAGCGCTTTCTACGCTCGATGTTCGTGCTTAATATCGATTTATAACTAGCTACTTGGTCAAATAGTTCTGCTACAAAAATCGATTGCTGACAACCACGCTCCAAGCGCTGTAAAACTGGAAACAGAGACAGAATCAATCCAATATCTTGTGCAATATTTACGCACAACCTATACAACCAAACCGTCAAAGACTGTCACCAGGATAGCGAACCTATAGGACTGAAGAGGTCACATTATGTTGGCGTAGGTTTGTACATTCCAGTAACAAAAGGCAAGCCAAGAATAAACTATAAGTGAAATTTGAAGTCAAGGGATGGTTGAGATTCGGTTAGGAGAATGAAAACGCCCGATCTACAAGCACAAATCTATATTTGACATTTTGGCTACACTTTGGCAGCCTTCTTCAGCACTAATAAATGCCTAGGGGATGGAGGAAGTTCAAAATGACATTTAGGTGACCATGGTAAAGTTGGAAACGTCCAAAGTAGATTTGTGTTTGAAGATCTGAGCAAACTCCCAACCATCCCTTGACTTCATCTTATTATAAGTGAAACCGGTAATATTTACTTGAATATAAAATATATTCAGGATGTCTCGTCATCAATACTCTCTTCCCTACATGTTTCACACTATTTTAGTGCCTCTTTGGTGAAATGTGTTATAAATACAACAATTTAAAGCGTAAAGACTATCTGCCACTAGTAGGGCCATGTCGAGAGAGAGTCGTTTTAAGCACTTTAGCTGTTGTTCGAAAACACAATAATATGTAGTTTTTGCTAAGGCTCGGGGAATTTACTTCTAAATCACCATACGTTGTTCGTTTACTCAAATTTTGACATGGATTTTTGTATTCTAGATTAGAAGACTCGGACCTAAAGAATTTTTATTGCCAGAGTTCTATGGTTTTAGAACTTCACCAAGCCATGGTTGGTCAATAAAAATTTTACCCTGACTTCTATATTCTAGGCTAGAAAACTTGGACCTAAAGGATTTTTATTCCCAAAGTTGTTAGACACGTTTTCAGCACTGTAGCTATAGCTTGAAAACACGCAAAGATGTAGGAGGTCCAGCGTTTCGGACTTTCACGAAATTTACCACAAAAACACCAAACCTTGTTGTACTCAAAATGTTAACTTAACTTCTTTAATCTTGGATCTAAAGAAATTCTCTTGCCAAATTTGTTAGTAACGTTTTCAGCACTGTAGGTATGGTTTATGAAAACACGATATGCTTTCGCCGTTGCTGCGTTTCGGGCTTTAACTCTGACGTATCTACTGCAAGCAAGAAGCTTACGATCTAAGAATGCTTCTTGCAAGAGTCGTCAGCTATGTTCCTCTGTAGCTATGATAGTTGTCGTTATGTAGCACAATCATAACGAGAAAATCCCTCTCTCCGACGATTACAGAGAATGCAATAAACACTTCTTGTGATGACCCTGTTGTTTAGTATTTCAAGGAATTTTTACGTCCCTTCGTTAGAATTATTATACAGTTTGTCGTTAACTCATGTTCAGAAAGGTACTTTCTCATTTATGATTTGTTCGGTAGAATCGTTTCTTTATTAAAGGTAGCTTAATTGGTCTCAAGAACTAACGGTGGGTTTAAAAGAAATTTTATTGGTTTGTTTCTTCAGTTGAGGTGTTTGAAATGGTGAGAAAGAATTCTTGATAATTTAATTGGAGGAATAACTAGTTAAGAACCGTTTCATTAAATCTTAAGGATAACGATAAACTCAATAAATGTTAGTTCAAGAAGAAGTAATCTAATTTTTTTTGTTACCCTTCCGAATTGTAATTAAGGGTTCCCACGATATAATGGAGGTACTCTTAGACTCCAATTAAGAAACATCATGATAACACACCTCATAGATTACTAAAGGAACATGATTATGTACTGTTTATCACGGATTTACATAATTCTGTGTGTTCTGAATAATAATAATAATATTTTCTGAAAAAACAAAAACAAACATTTATTGAGTGGCATGCTATTAATGTACTCTAATTAATTCATTTAATTATTTATTCTCTACGGCAATTAGCCCTAATACACATTATAAAATACATACTTCATTTATATAGCGTTAGTATGGATTTAATTTTCGTTTAAAATTAAACAAAATATGTATACATAGATATAAAATTCCGTCACGCAGAAGCTGCATAACCAAGCTCTTTCCTCAGAATTGGGTAGGGTCGAGTGCATTCCAGAATAATTTGCTGAAAATAACCTGTATAGATAAATAAAATAAAAACATAAATTGTTCTACTCTTTGGTTTTTATGAGCAGCCGTTTAAATTATTAATTTTGTAATCAATTTCCTTCCAGAGTTCTGTATATGCGTGGTATTACACTACGTAATAAATACACGAAGCTTCACATATTCATCTATTGATCTTGATGAGTTTCGCGAGCCTACGTTTGGCGGGAGAATTCAATTCAAACATAGTACAAAGTAACACCCCCCCCCCTACCGATAGACCGATTTAGTTAATTTTTTCAACACTTCTTTCTTATTAGATATCCAGGACGTATACAGAGTTTCGTAACAATACAACAGAAATTACGACCGGTATAAGGAAATTAGTAATTTCTGTCCGAGTAAACCCCCCCTTCTAGTCAACCCATTTAGTCTATTTTAACAAAAAAAAATTCTCTTTAGTTGACGACAACAAATTTTGAGTTTCGTTGAAATATAACAAAAATTATGGCTGGTATTGGCAAATAATTACTTTGGCTTCGGAGTAACCCCCCCCCCTCCGGATGGGCCGATTTTGTTGGTTAACGAACTCGTTCAATCGTTTGATTGGTGAATACTACATACCAAGTTTCATGGCGAAAAAACAAAAACTCTGGCCAGTATCGTGTTAACGGACACACACACTCATATATATATATATATATATATATATATATATATATATATATATATATATATATATATATATAAATAGATAGATAGATAGATATAAATTTTAACTGGGGTCATTTTCGGTGTCTACTAGGTAGGATCGATGAAGATTCGAAGACATTTTTCAAAAATTCCGTCATGAGTGCAATAGCTACTTTCCTTCGGAGGAAAGCGTTAAAACCCAATTCATTATTAAATGAATGAAAATAAAATAAGTTAGTCTAATAAAATCAGATTATTAAAACAAACAATTAAAATTGAAAGCTCAAAAGGGGGAAGAAAGATTGGCTAGATTTTTATGTATAAGCTAGTGTTCTTTAAGTAATGTTTAGAAGCGAGGGCTAGTTTAGAAGTAAGGCGTGTAAGTGTAAGTAAATTGTTTTGTCTTTCGCAGACTGTCAGTAGCTATCTGTCCTGTCTTTGCATCGAATTCGAATGTGCTAGTAGTGAGTGCCCAATTCTTAGCCTGGTTATGACAACTTGGTATCTTATGATTAAAGACAGCTTATTACTCTGCGAGGCTTGGATGTTTTTAATTTCCCTTAATATTTTGTCTGTCCGTAATCAGTGTTTTAGCCAATGTTGGGATATGTGTTTTTCTACTGTTTTACATAAGTCCTGTGTAATTTATTGTCCAATGTTTATGTTATCTTTCTTATGTTATTAATTAATTCTTATTTTATTTATAAATGATTATTAATATTTCTTAATTCTTATATTATTTTCTGTAAAAAAAAACAAAAAAAAAACGAACATTTATTGAGAGACATAGAATTAATGTATTATAATTATTTTAAGCTCAGGAGTCCAAAATAAGACATTTTAAACTAAAGGTGGATACATTACTGGATCTGATTTTGCTGCAAACAGGTATTTTAGGATCTGAACAGTCAGGACAAAAGTTCATTTTTTGAACCTGAAAGAAAACAGCAAATTGATTGTTACGTTTTCTTTTTAATAATCGGACATTTATTAAGCAAAACTATTTTTTATTATTAAAATATTTTCGAAGTACAATAGTGATCGTCAGCAAATCATAGCCGTCACAATACTTCCCTGTTGCCATATTTGTTACGATGATTCGGCATTTTTTACTTTAAGACAAGATGTCGGAACTCAATCCGGTTGTGCTGGAGATTCTGTTTGTCAGGATGGAGAATATTAAAAAATGATTTACGTACCGGTAGCAGGACAATGATCATTGAACAATGGGTACTTTAGGACCTGAAATTATTGTTAGTTTCATTAAGGATAGTATTGTATTCAAGCATTTGAAGAGTACTTATGGTGTACCACGTATAGTACTTAGATGAGTTAGACTCTTGACCTTTCTGTAGTATATCTTTGGCACTTATCTTCTTGTTGATGCGTTTCGGGAGTCCAGATCAATACAAGACAATCAAGGTAATCTGGCATTCTGGAAATTTTAATTAGTTAATTCTCCACAATTTATGTTCAACTACATCTTATAAGAGTAATAAACTGTCAGATTGGAGTCAATATATACCGCCAAAATATACACATATTTAAAAAATACAAACATATTTCATAGTCTAAGACCATACAGACGACGATACTTAATATAATCAATTACATACTATTATTTATTTTTATAACATTTTAATTTTTTAAATAAGTACTTTTACATAAATAAAAAAAAAATAGATATATCGTTCATTCAGGATTATACATAAATTTTCTACTGAAAAGTGCTGTAAGCGCACGCCTTTTCTAACATCACGCAAATTTACTTAAAAATAAAGATGAAATAGAATATTTTAAGATTTTATTTAAGAACAATTTGTCACTTGAAATAGTTAAGCAGGCTACACAAGATCAGGCAGGCCTATCAGTTAGACCTGAACGTGTATATATTCCGGCCGTGTGTTCAGGCGGCCGGAATATATACACGTTCAGGCGACCGGCTTTCAGGAGGACTGTTCATGTCTAACTGACAGGCCTGTCTGACCGTGTGTAGCCTGTTTAAGTAATATATGAACCAATTCGTAGCGTAAATCGTAAATAAGAAAATAAAACCATGTAGAAATAATAGAATAAAACCATAATTTAAATTGGTAATATATACATACTATAAGTATATACTCTATAATGTCACGTCAAAATGTATACATAATATTATACTCAAATATAATTGGTAAATGGTAAATTATTTACCATTTTCTACAAGAATGGAAAAGCCAGATTTTTTGTTTCCCACATTAAAAAACGTGATTCACAGATATTTGAAAAAATTTCAGATGGTGATTTAATAAATTTTGGTTCCTTTCAGAGTTGTGGATCTATTAGAAAGATATTTTATCAATAGATATGAGCAGTTTTGAACGTTTACTATATTTTTTTAAATATTTGGAAAACGGTTGCGAAATTCTAGAAAGTAACTGAAACGTATTTTCAAGCCTAGTATATTTTCTGTGAAGAAGAATCTGCTAACAAGTTCAAAAGAACCTACTGAGTTGAAAAATCAACACTGAAAGCTTGGAAATTGCAAAGTTTGCTCTATTCTATGCTTATCATATAAAATAAAATATAAGCATTATGGCGAAACACTCTATGATGACATAGTTCACACTAATCGATTTTTTTTTAATTTTAAGCAATTACATAAGCCATAATGATTATTGTTAAAAGATGTATAAGTGTATTTGAATAATTTTTATAACCGAATCTAATAGGATCCATTATTTTGATAATTATTTACAAGACGTAGAAAGTGTCCAATAAAAAACCTGAGCTATAAATCATTACATAACGTTCCATCTACTGTTTACATAACAACCATTAAAATAAATTAGAAACTCTTCTAATCAGTAAGAATAGAAGAGGCTCGTGAAGTGATAACAGGTTCGGTTACTAATGGCTAACCATTCCTTTCGCTAGCCAAACATTTTTTTTTTGTTTATTTTTTGCATTGTTGTATTAGTGGCTAGCCTATAATGAGTTATTTTCTCTAAGTATAAAGAATCTCATTAAAGTCTTGTCATTAACATAATTGGGGTCTCCCGTCGTCTAATGGCTAGCGCCTTGGATTCAAAAGGAGATGGTGGGTTCGAATCCCAACCTCTGGCAGGAATTTTATCATCCCACGAGAAATTATTTTTTTAAGGCAACTGAAGAATGGGATGCTATTCCTTCGATATATGTATATATATATATATATATACATATATACATATATATTTATCGCAAGGGTCGAAAAAGCAATTCACCTTTCTATATTTTGGCCGACATGTTTTTTGCCTTTGTGTCGCGCCTCTTCAGGGGCTTTCCTATGCAAAAATATTTTTTTCGCAAATCCCAAATTCATACAGAAACAAGAACAAGTGAAATATATATATATATATATATATATATATATATATATATACATATATATATATATACATACACATATATATATGGGGGCGAGGTTAGCTCAGAGGTAGAGCACTGGACTAATATGCTGGAGGCCTGAGTTCAAATCCCGAGCAAGCACTAAAGATTTTTTCTTCTAGTGTCTTCGTCACCGGTTGACTTCGGCCTCCCTGACCGTCCCTAGGCCAACCCAGCCTTTAATTAATTTAATAATGGGTACCTTGGTTGGTGCTAATGACTCTAGCAGTCGAAGCAGCCAAGGGGAAAATTAGGCGGCCGGAGCATAGCACTATCTCCCTAGTGTGCCGTACGGTCATGAATCAGATACCTCTATAGTATCTGCCCCTCAGGGCCCTCGTGGCCTGTTACGGGACTGATTTTATATATATATATATATATATATATATATATATATATATATATATATATATATATACATATGTTCGAAAACTCATCAATAAATACTAATATTAAATGCCATATTTTTCTTCCTTTCTACATTTGTCTTATATATATATATATATATATATATATATATATATATATATATATATATATATATATATATATATATACATTGAGCAAGGAATAAGTTGGCATTCTCTTGGATCTTTATATTATTATTTAAATTATAAACGAGTTTCCGGTCGAGCAATAATTAACACTGATTTTGGACAGCTTATCGACAGGATATGGTCCTTTTCTGAGATAAGGCCGATGTTTTTTAGCGCGGTTCCTCCCTCCCCCATAGGGAGGAACCCCGCTTATAGGGTTGATACAATGAAACAATCCGGAAGTGCCGACTAGAAAATTTCGCGTTTCAGAACCCCTAGAGACCGAAAATAACGGTGGTTCAAATTTGTTTATATATATATATATATATATATATATATATATATATATATATATATGTATATATATATATATATACATATATATATATATATATATATTTGTCTGTTCGCTCTCTAGATAGAAGACGAATGGTCCGATTTTGATGAAATTTGGTACAAAAATCCTTCGTCCAATTTGAAAGGCCAAGTTCGTTAACCAGCAAAATCCGCCTACTGGAAGATGGCGTTTGGGGCGAAATTCGCGCAAAAAAAATCGTAACGCTTACGTTTTTGAGTTCATAAGCTTCTAAGTACTCGTTTTATATGGTTCCTGGGCTAGGAAAACGAATGAAACCATTTTCAAGGCCATAGCTTTAACCGTTTTCGAGAAAATTGGAAAAATATGTTTTGAATACCGTTTTTGGTTTGGGTACTTAGAATCATGGGATTCAGTTGAAACATTTTCTGCATGTTCTACTTTCATCAAAACTAATATGTTGAAATTTTGGTTACGTTTGGAGTTAAGGAAGGGTTAGAATAAAATATTTTATTAACAGACATAAAAAGTTTTAGTAACTTTGTTTACTTTCCTTAATATCTCGAAAAAGGTTGAGAATCTTGGTAAACGGAAGAATACCATTAGAAAGCTTATTAAATGCTCTAAAAAAAAGGTTCTAAAGAAAGTTTTGATTAGGCGATGTCAATCGGAGAAATAAGAGCTTAAAACTTTAAAGTAATTGATTTCGCTTATTCGAACTGTTCTTTTTGTCTGTTTTTTATTCCTTGTTATTTTTTAATTGCTTATTGTTGGATAATGTATTTGAAAATAAAACAGGTTAAGAAAAATAAGAAAAACAATTTAATGTTAGAGATATGAATTTCCAAGATATATAGCTTTTCAACTGCCTAGCGTCCTTCCTAGGGAGGGTTCTTTGTCTTTGATTTTGGTACTTAGAATTATGGGATACAGTTGAAACATTTTCTGCATGTTGGAATTTCATCAACACTAATATGTTGAAATTTTTGTTACGTTTAGATTAAAGGAAGAGTTAGAATAAAATATTTTATTAACAGACAAAAAAAGTTTTGGTAACTTTGTATAATTTCGTTAGTATCTCGAAAAAGGTTGAGAATCTTGGTAAACGGAAGAATACCATTAGAAAGCTTATTAAATGCTCTACAAAAAAGGTTCTGAAGAAAGTTTTAATTAGGCGATGTCAATCGGAGAAAAAAGTGCTTAAAGCTTTAACTTAATTGATTTCGTTTATTCCAATGGTTCTTTTTGTCTGTTTTATTTCTTGTTATTTTTTAATTGCTTATAGTTGGATAATGTATTTGACAATAAAACTGGTTAAGTAAAATAACAAAAACAATTTATTGTTAGAAATATAGATTTCCAAGATTCCAAGACCTTGTCACTAGCGGGTCTGTTTCTAGTAGCGGACCCTTCCAGGTAAGATTGTAAATCATGACCTTTCAAGAATTTACTACTCACAGGAATGGCGTTAGTGACCTTAAGGGTTGACACGCCATTATAATAATTAATTTAAAAAAAAAGACTGGTGGAACCAAAATAATAACTACTTCTATTTTAATCTTTCCAAATTAGACTAGGGATATGAACGGAACCGCGCTAAGATGATGCAGTCCTGCGAGACGGACTTTTTTGTTTTCTTTTTCGAAAGAAAAACCCGTGCCCCTTCCGAAAATCCAAGCACTGTTTTATACACCGTTTTCTCCTAAGTTAGTCGAAATGTTTTGAGTTTAATTTTATTCAAATATTGTTTAGTTCGTCTTTGCTGGTTTAATTCGTGCGCTGTTCCTAAAGACATCTATAAGGGTGCGTTTACACCTGATAGTTATTGCAGGAAATTTATGTCAGACAGAAAATGTGACTTATGAAAACTGCGAACAATTTCTGTCTGAGATAATTATTTCTATGACGAGCTATAAGTGTCGACACTTCTATACCATCAGGTGTAAACACTGATTATAAAGAGAAGAATTTAATGTCAGAGATATATATCTTGGCTACTAGCTGTATTGTCGACACTTCTATACCAACAGATGTAAATACTGATAATTTGCTCCATGACCTATGATTAGCCCTCCATTTATCGCAAATTTGAACAAATCCAGAGCTGTCGTATACATATCCATGACATAAATGTCTAGCTATTTCTGTCAGTATGTAAACATGCAAGAGAATATCTATCCGACACCTGACATATATTTCCTGCGAGAAGTGTCAGGTGTAAACGCACCCTAAGACACCAAAGCGAGTTCTGTCCTGAAAGTTATTACAGATTTAGTGTGTGACTCCAAATTTTTTTGCTAGTCTCTTTAAATAGGGGTTAAGAATTGTTAGTTTGTAAGTCGTTTGCTGTATATTCTTTAATGCCTACTCTAGATTCTTCCATTACAGTTTGAATGCTTTTCCAAAACTTTATCGTGAAAACAAAGAGAAAATTTGTCAAAAGAGCTGTCAATAATTTTAAAAATATAGTTTCCGTACATCCTATAACACTAAAATATATTGCAACTAACCGGCATCCTTCGATAATTTGTTCTTATACCCAAAGGACTAGCCGTTGGTTCGACCTCAAGTCCAACAAGGGCCGATTTGTTACAACGGCTCCATACATTATTCAATACTCCAGGCCGTTATCCGTTCACCTGGTCGCATCTAGTAGAACCACGGTACGCCACAACTATCTCATCCACGCGCCTCAACTAATTAGAGATTTGTCTATTAGTAGTTTGACAATACTGCCAGTATTGGTAGTTTGAGAGTATTGACGGTCGTAGCTGTATTAGTGGTTTGACAGTACTGCCAGTATTAGTAGTACTGTCAAACTACAGTAGTGTATTAGTAGTTTGAGAGTATTGACGGTCGTAGCTGTATTAGGGGTTTGACAGTACTGCCAGTATTAGTAGTACTGTCAAACTACAGTAGTGTATTAGTAGTTTGAGAGTATTGACGGTCGTAGCTGTATTAGTGGTCTGACAATACTGCCAGTATTAGTAGTACTGTCAAACTACAGTAGTGTATTAGTAGTTTGAGAGTATTGACGGTCGTAGCTGTATTAGTGGTTTGACAATACTGCCAGTATTAGTAGTACTGTCAAACTGCAGTAGTGTGTTAGTAGTTTGAGAGTATTGACGGTCGTAGCTGTATTAGTGGTTTGACAATACTGCCAGTATTAGTAGTACTGTCAAACTGCAGTAGTGTGTTAGTAGTTTGAGAGTATTGACGGTCGTAGCTGTATTAGTGGTCTGACAATACTGCCAGTGTTAGTAGTACTGTCAAACTACAGTAGTGTATTAGTAGTTTGAGAGTATTGACGGTCGTAGCTGTATTAGGGGTTTGACAGTACTGCCAGTATTAGTAGTACTGTCAAACTGCAGTAGTGTGTTAGTAGTTTGAGAGTATTGACGGTCGTAGTTGTATTAGTGGTTTGACAGTATTATTTTACGAAATCTTTTATATTGAAATATAGAACCGTTTTGGAGATAAGAAGTCAGGGAACGGTTGGGATTTATATAAGAGAAAACGAAAAGTTTTCAGAAAACCCAATATTTCGAACGTTTTGGCATGCTCTTTGGCAGCCTTCTTGGAAGATTATTCCCTTTCATAATAGTGTATATTTATTTTGTAGTTGAAGAAGGCTGCCAAAGAGCACGTCAAAATGTCCGAAATATAAATTTCTTTTAGCTCTTATGAAAATATGACGTTTTCTCTTATCAGAATCCCAGCAATTCCTTGCAGTTTTTTTAAAGTTTATATTTTGGTTTCAAAAATCCTCAGATCTGAATGAATTACATGTATTATTCTAAAATTCACATGAAATAGTTATTCCTATAGTTGTGAGCAATGTTGGGCAAAACTAAAAACTAAAACTAAAAATAAAACTAAATTCACTTTTTGGAATAAACTAAAACTAAACTAAAAATTGCAACCTAAAAAAAACTAAAACTAAAATTTTACTAATTAATGGATTTTAACTAAACTAAAACTAAAACTTTGGGAATTGACTAAAAACTAAATTAAAGCTTTAGTTTAGTTTAGTTTTACTAAAATAACACGAATTAAAATAATTCATATGTTATTTCGATACTTATGTAAATTATTAAAACTAATAGATCTTGCTTAAGAATGAGAAATTGTGGCTTTTTCTCGTAATTTGCTAACATATGTTCTTTGATAAACTAAATTAGTTAACTAAAAACTAAAACTAAACTAAAATAACAAATTTAGGTCTCTATTACTAAACTAAACTAATTACCATACTAAAAACGGATTCCACATGATTAATAATTATACAAATCTAAAATTAAACTAAAACTAAAAATACAAGATTAGTTTAGTTTTAGTTAGAGAAAACTAACGTTAGTTTAGTTTACTAACGTTAGTTTTGCCCAACACTGGTTGTGAGTTTATATCTTTTCTTCCAGTTTGTATTTGTTTTTCGCCAACTTACGACGTTGGAAGGAATAAAGCTTATCAACTCTTAGGCTGTCAGGAGGTCTTCCATCAAGATTCTATTCATGCTTGTTTAACTTGATAGAACAGAAATCGGTGTATTCTTTGTTACATTGGGGTAGGCTTCAAGAGGTACTTTTTATAAAACTTTGGATGGTCTTGATTACACAGGCAACCAATAGATAGACCGACACCAATAAGCCAGAAATTTATACTCCACAAAAAAATAAATAAATAAAGATAAACCTTTACCAGCCAATTTGCCTCAATACGTTGACACACACATACACACACACACACACACACACACACACACACACACACACACACACACACACACACACAAAGTGGTATTTTCCAAAGACACCATACATATATTCATATATATTTCGACACGCTGAATCCGAATCCGAAGTCCGTTTCACCCCATCAGGTCAGGTTTAAGAGCATCTGAAGGTCAAATTTCATATAAAGCCGTTAAAGAAGAAATAACTAGACCTTCCATGGTTTTGAGGGTCGCTGAATCCGAGTTTTGTTTCACCATAACGGCGCAACATCAAGGTCATTTCAAGGACAAATATTTTTATTTCGCCGACAATGAATTACAAGGAAATTTTTGTCCTTGAAATGAACTTGATTTTCCACTGATAAAACAGACCTCGAATTCGAATTCAGCGACCCTCAAAACCACTGAAGCTTTAGTTATTTCTTCTTTAACGACTTCATACGAAATGTGGCCTTCAAATGGGTAATGTTTTCCAAATGACATCCGAGAAACATAATGTCTTGAAATTTTAACGTACATTTATTATTGGCAACGAATTTTAACCTGTACAGGTATAACTCCTGTTACTGGTAACCTACAGATAATGGGTTATCTCTAGGTTATCTGTTTGTTGACACTGGTCCGGAGCGCCCCAGTGTCAAGAAACATTATACTTTGATTGATGAAATACAGATAGTATGTCGGGAACCGTGCTTTAATAAAATGCAACAAATTATATAGTAGCATTAATTTTGATGATACATTATTTTTTTGTTTTGTTTTTAACGGCGCATCAACTATTTGGCTATTAGCGCCGGGCTATCTAGCGGTTACCACCCTTTTATAATGCCAACAGCACGTGGTCGGTCACCCAGTCAGGTATTGACCACGCCCGACGTTGCTTAACTTCGGTGGTCTACGGGAACCGGTGTATTCAACGGGGCTATGGCCGTTGGCTAATACGTTATTTAACGCAATTAAATAATTACTTATCTGCCGTGACGAAGCACGGGCATCCAGCTAGTTAAATCTATATAGTTGTCCATCCGATTAAATCACTATAAACAAGTATAGCATTGAAGAATGCCAACAGCTGTAGAAGCACGAGTGAAGAGTAGAATGCGCCAGTAGTTAATCTCTCTCTGAGTCTACAAGAAGTAGTGTCTGCCGTTACTGTCACTCGCTCGGTCACTCAGACTATTTCATATTCTACACCAGCATTAAGCTGTAACGGTCGATACGCTCTTCGCTTCCTTGGCGGGCCTCCCCCGCTTCGGCTGGCAGGGATAGTCAAGTTATTGGACCAGCTAGCTTTCAGATATTTATTGGTAAATAAACAGCTAAGATATGACGTAAAGGAAATGTATTACATGATAATTTGTAGTGATTTATCAAAATTAATAGTCATATAGGTCATGAATCCGTCGGTTTTAGTCTCAAAAAAGGGAAAAATATCAAAGGCCAATTGGTGTCCAAAAAACGCTTATTTGATGTTAAATGGTTCTCCCTTTCGCCGATCGCATGTAATTTTCTGGGAATACGGATCTCCATAAAAGCAAGGTGATTTGCTCCCATAATTTGTGAAAGTATATACATTAAAAGTGAACAAGCAGGTGTAAATAAAGTATAAAATATATAAAGTAATGACTACAAAATAAAATAGATAAAAAACAAAACAAAAAAAAACAACAAAAAACAAGAAAAATGTGCAGAAAATGAAACTATTTTAATAATATATAATAGAATATTTAATTTCAGCATAAAAATCAATATTCTAAGACTTAGGAGATTTAGAGTGAGGCATTTCGGGAAGCAACTCTTAGCATACCAAAAACACTCACACACACACACACACACATACAAATATAAATTAGTAAAATTGCTATTTATTGATTAGTCTGATATAAAAGTCACAATCGAATTGCACGAAAAATCCGATTTCTTAGTCAATTTAGTGTTCATTGATTAGTCACTTGATATTTGATTGATTCAGCTGACTGATCGTCACTTTACTATTAATTTATTTGTTAGTCACTTTGCGAATAACTAATTAGTTGAATTTGTTTGACCATTTCCTAGTGATTGATTAGTCTGATTTTTTGGTGGCATTGGATTAAGTTATCTGAATTTACTATTCATTGATTAGTTTCATTGTTCGTAAATTTACAATTGATCAATTAACTGGATTTGTTGGTCCATTTCCTTATGATGATTAGTTTGATTTGTGAGTGACTTTGCCATTGATTAAATTATCTGGTTTGGTTAGTCATTTTAGACTTCATTGATTAAGGTAATTCTTTATCGTCTTTGACTGCAGTTCTTTTAGAACTTTCCTCCGAAGGAAAGTAGCTATTGAGGTTGGACTCATGATGGAAATTTTGAAAAATTTCTTCAAATCTTTATCGATCCTACCTAGTAGACACCGAAAATGACTCCCGTTAAAATTTACATATATATCTATATATATATATATATATATATATATATATATATATAATATAATATAATATAATATAATATAACATAACAAATATTACGGCTCACATAATCAAATTAGTGTTTTGGGTTCGGGGTAAACCCCCCTTCCGGTGGACCGACTTTGGTGGTTAACGAACTCGTTCAATCGTTTGCTAATTCAATGCTATATACCAAGTTTCGTGACGAAAAAACCAAAACTCTGGCCGCTATCGTGTTAACCGACATATATATATATATATATATATATATATATATATATATATATATATAGTGTTGAGGCAGTGTAGAGATTGTAAGATTCTTCAAGAAAAGTTAATAATCTAGAACAAAAAGCCGAATACATATATAACAAGTAGAAGGCTATCTACAAAATAAAAATGATTAGAAACAAATATCGTAAATAGTATCGTAAATATATATATATATATATATATATATATATATATATATATATATATATATATATATATATATATGTCTGTTAACACGATAGCGGCCAGAGTTTTTGTTTTTTCGTCACGAAACTTGGTATATAGCATTCAATTAGCAAACGATTGAACGAGTTCGTTAACCACCAAAGTCGGTCCACCGGAAGGGGGGGGGGGTTTACCCCGAACCCAAAACACTGATTTGTTTATGTGAGCCGTAATATTTGTTATATTTCAACGAAACTTGGTATTCGTAGTGGTAATATAGAGAGGAAAGTGAGATATAAAAATGAACTAAATCGGTTCATTAGAAAGGGGGGGTTTACTCCGGACCCACAATACCAATTCGCCACTACCAGCCGTGATTTTTGGTATATTTCGACGAAACTCGGTATTCGTAGTGCTAATCCACAGGTAAATATGTGTTGTAAAAATAAACTAAATCGGTTCATTAGGAGGGGGGGTTTACTTCGGACCCACAATACCAATTCGCTACTATCAGCCGTGATTTTTGGTATATTTCGACGAAACTCGGTATTCGTAGTGGTAATATACAGGTAAATATGTGTTGTAAAAATAAACTAAATCGGTTCATTAGAAGTGGGGGTTTATTCCGGACCCAAATTCCTAATATACTCATACCGGTCGTAATTTCTGCTGTATTGTAACGAAACGCGGTATACGTCGTGGGTAACTCATGAGAAAGAAGTGTTGTAAAAATGAGCTGAATCGGTCAATCGGAAAGGGGGGTTTACTTTGTAATATATTTCAATAGAAAAGCCAGTCAGACATAGGTTCACAAAGGCGCCGCAAGGAGCGCTTTCTACCACTTGAGGGACTGTATCCGGTTCCTGCGTTAGATCAAAATACGATAATATGAGGTTTTTTGTATTTATTACGTAGTGTAGTAGGTACCATGTGTAAACATTTTTATTTATGTAGGATATTTTAAGCAAATTGTTCTGGAAAGCAGTCTACACTACCCAAATTCTGAGGAAAGTGCTTAGTTATGCAGCTCCTGCGTGACGGACTTTTTTTTTTTTTTTTTCTTAACACCTTATACAATCATTTGCACCGGGCTAGTTACTGCTTGCTATCCATCACAAAAATTCAAATGGGATTCTAACCGACAACTTACAGATTATTAATCCTTCTTTTAAAATAATTGATTTCACTGCAGGTTGCCTGTTTTTGGTCAGGGGGTTCTTAATATATTTCATTATTGTAATTAGTTTTATGGAAATAGATGAGTAAAAGAATTACAGTGACTTTTTCTCCAAAGGACAGGCGGCCTTTTGTCTTTGATGTACAGCTTATTTGTGTAGGATGTGGACCTTGAAGTTCAGTGGCCCCGCTATAATGATTCTTCGATGCCTAAATGGCACTCATTGTTTTAGCCCTGTCTTTTGGGTAATCTGTAACACTAAATAGGACATCCTTTAGGAAAAGCATATACCAGGACTCAGATGTCTTCAGGGCTGTTCTTCTCTATCCATCCGTGTTCTTTCTTCGCTTCACTTAGCAGCTATCGGTTCATCGCAGCGGTTTTCATTATATTTTCTTTTTCATCAAATATTCAGTCTCATATTATACATTTTCTTATCGTTTATATTTGGGAAACATTTGTGCAAGAAATAATATGTTGTAGTGTTACAGCATATTATCATGATAAGTTTAGTATGTATATATATATATACAACTTGAAAACTTGTAATTTTAAATGAATTATAATTTTAAATGCATTTAACTGTTAAATAAACAATAGTGTATTAAAAAGGTTGAAATTTCTTTTTAAGTATCAGATATTTTAATATATTGTCTATGTGTGTACTGTCCTCTGTAAGTAGTTCGTGTAAATCATTTGGTAAGTCAATGTTTTCTCTTTCTCTGCAGTCTGTAAGTAGGTGTTTAATTGTTAGTGGAACGTTGCAAATTGTACAATTCGGTTTGTCCTGTTTTGTCATTAAATATGATCATTATTATTTAATTAAATTATAAATAAATCGTCCAAAAGAAATTGTATTTAGAGAAATCATACTCTCATAATAATAATGGATGAAACAATCCTTTATAGGAATTATGATCCTGTCGTAACAACAAAATGGCGCGATTGGAAAGTGGTTTAAATTTCCCCTAAGCTACGACGCCGCAAAGATCCTCCTTGGAAGCCACTGAAATCCGACCGTGTTATTTTGATACGCAGTCCATTTAAGTTATTTCCTTTATGAATAAAAAGTGATACGAAAAAAAAATTACAAGTCGGTATGCCCTACTTTAGCCTCATCAGGTTCCCGGAAATAATTTCATATCTTGATCCACTTAATCTCGGCATCCGTTATTTTTCTCTTAAAGTCTCTCGAGTAAAATTATTTCTCATTCCTTCTATGAGTATGGTTATTAATTAGAAATGAGTTATTATTTTTCATATTTTATACCTATTAGTTGGAGTCCGGAATCATTTGTACATAGTTTTTTTTTGTTGAGTATTGAAACAGAGAACTGGAAAGGCAGGATTTCTAGTTCTTCTTAAAAAAAGAAAAAAAAAAAAAAAGAAAGAAAAAAAATGTATAATTTAGAAGAAGGCAGAAATCCACGGGGTTTAGCATTTTAAATTATTTGAACACTTGTTGCTCGATATGAAAATCACTTTTAAACTTCTGTGCTCAACAAAAAACATATTATTTTCAAAATGACAGAGGGGCGTTTATCACTTCTCAATACTTTGCATTATTATTAACAAAACCCAATCTAAACGTTAACAAATGACGTAGTCAACGGTTTGTGATCGTCAAGGAAATACAGGTTATTGAAATTTCTTGTCTTTCTATCACCATTTTCGCTCTCTGCCGCCTGCAAAAGTGTGCCAAATTTAGCACAAACACAATTCATAGTTCAAATGACGCCAAATTAATCGATTAACATAATTTTGACCTCCAGAGGCATAGTGATAATTTGAATCTTGAGTAAATCACCCCTTCAGATAGTCCGAATTTTCTGGTTAACGAACGTTCAATTTTATGTTGTTTGTTATGGGAATGCTAAGTTGCAGCAAACAACAAAATAAAATTGTGGCCACTATTTTCTCTGTTTCAGAGATAGAGAGATAACAAGAAATTTTAAGTGAGGAAATTTTTGGTATATAGAAGATGAAAATGTAAAAGTATTGTTCAAAAATTCTTCCACCAGTGCAATCCATTGTGGCATATTATATCGAAAAATTGACATTCTTTTTGGATTTTTGGCTCATGTAAATAAGAACTCTTTTGCTCAGAATCGCATTTCGATATTTATATAAGTACCTTGAAGCTTATACATGTGTAATTTAACTCGTAGGTTTTCGCGGTCCGAGTCATTACAAATATTATAGTCTTCTGGTATTGACCGTGTCACAAACTCCTTTGCCGACGTTTCGCTAGTCAAACTGCCAGCTTCCTTAGGGCTTAGTCTGAGAATGAGGATGTTCTTCTAGTTGTCCTGTATAAATATAATAATAATAATATATAATAATATGCTTTATTGCTCAAGTTTTACAACTTATATGCAAGGGTTGCAGCCTTATTGCATTAATAAAAAATATAATTTGCACAAAATAAAATATAACTTTATCTTTTACACATAATAAATAATAATAAAATGAGGCTTCATTTCAAATTAAGAAAAATAAATACATAAATGCATCTTAAGCTAAGTGTAATTTCACACAGAGTAAAAACAAAAATAAATTCAATAATAAAGAAGATAATGTCAAATTACCGATGTTTAATCTATAATAAAATAAATGACCTCAGCTTTATGATTCTATCTAAGTATTTATTTAGATCATTAATTAAAGCCTTATCTGGAGCTGATAGTAGCATTTCTACCTTTGGAGGATTAGATGTGATGTATCTATCTATATACAACTTCCTAATAGGAGAGTACAAGGGGCAGATGAAGAATATGTGTTCTAGTGTTTCTAGTTCTTGTAGTTCGCAGGCAGAACATGGCGTGTTTGTGTCAATGGTGAGTTTATTTTTATTGTAGAGGTTTATCCTCTTTTCTGAACTGAGCCTTAATTGGGCTAAGAGTTTTATTTTGTCAAATGGAATATTGTAATGAAGATATGATGCTCCCGTTATGTGAGTAGGTTTTATGTTATTATGTCCTGTATAAATGCCTGTCTTTGTATTCATTCACGGGCGTAGTCAGCTTTTCCATGTCCCCGATTGGTTGGCCTTGCTTGATTCTGGTGGGTTCCATCTGGGCCGTTGATTGACTGAATTTCGTTTTTTCTTTTTTGTCTAGGATTAATCACCGAATGCCATCTTATACACACACACACACACATATATATATATATATATATATATATATATATATATATACAGGTAATGAGTATATTGTAAGCCTATTTGGATAGGCCTATAACTACTAGGTATAACGGTAGAAGAGATGGTATTTGAATGATTTTAATCAGACGGAACAAGAAGCTGGTTGATATATTGTAGAGTCGTGGAGCATTGTAACAGCAACTCCTGTCCGTCGTCTGTCAGTTGGTGATGTATCTCCTTCTGTAACAACATGTTCAGCCTCTAAGCCAGGCTTATCACGTACAGTCAGCTCTCTGGGCTTGATGTGTCTCTCAGCTAACTATACTCTGCAGTATGATAGTTCATTATATCTGTGGAGGGCGTGTTGTAATAGGTATGGACACAATAAATAATGAAAACAATAATCTAACATAAAATTATATCTAGAAAAATTAATATATATTGCATATTGGCGTTGCACTCATGTAAGAATTTTTGAAAAATTTCTTCAAATCTTCATCGAACCTATCAAGTAAAGGCCGGAAATGAATATATATATATATTAGTTCTTTGAAGGTAAAGTAGTTATGCTTTATATTACACCACTTTATTTTGAATGCCCTACATGTTTCGTGCTGTTATTTCTTTCGCACCTAATCAGGGGCACTTCTACAATAAGATACATTTTTGTAAATCCCAAGATTTTTTGTTTAAAATATAACAATATTTTATAAGTCATAATCCTTAAATAAACTTTTTTAAATTTTGTTTAGCCCTACCTCGTGAAGATGTTTTTTTTAGATAAAATTTTAATAGAAATTTTCTAATTCTTAAACATTCCACGGAAAAAAAAAAACTTTTTTTTACTACCACCCATTTTGAACAAAGGCGAAATAAGCAATGACAACGTTTTCATTCGTGCGTAAATATTTAATGAAAGGATTACATAATGTTTATCTATACTAATGTTCCATCAAATTTTATCAAGATTTGGACGAACTTTGATTCACATCCATAAACAAATAACTTCAAATAAAGAAAAGGTTTCAAATCAAATATATTTTAGTTATTCGGAGGATAGACATTTATGGTAGCACTCGTGATAAGTGATTAATTAAAGTTTTATTATCAAATTAATTAACTGTATATCATTATTTCTTAAAATACATTAAAATTTATCCATGTTTTTACTCTCACAATACAATGTTTTTTTCCAATGTCCGAATTAAACATTTTTTTTTTGTTTGCAATAAATTATTATTTAAAATTTCCCAACAATTGTTACAAAGAAAAATGTTATATAAAAATTATTTCATAACAGTTATTCATTAATTTTGGAAATATAAATTATGAAATAATTTAATGAACATTTAATGTTTATTTCCGTCCTTGCATAAAAGCCATCTCCAGAATTCATTTGCCATCCAAATAATACCTCACCACCATTTTGGAAGTAGAAACTTCTTCCAGGCTACATAAATTATCCCATGTCTTGAAAATTTCCTAGGTTAGACATAATGCATGCTTGAGATGATTGAGTGTTTAACGCCGGACCGAAACGTGGGCTCGTAAATCCCAGATAGTTGCACTATGTTTCTTTCCATTGTTTCACGACACCTCGGTCATGCGTCATGTAGTACCTATGTCGGTCTAGAGGGATATACGATCTTCTTATCTCTATGCATCATCATAAACCTACATACATGTTCTCGGTATCAAATGCCCCTGCAGCAATAATAATTCTCTGCATGATTTACCTGCATAACACACACAGAGATGAAGTTTGCACTTAGTTCAATATGACTTATATCCGAACGTTTAGTACCCGCTTTATTATGTAAAATATACTTAAAGGATACTTCAAAATGCCAATCAAAAATATATGCTAAGTGAGTTCTACACCAAAGTATTTCTTCAAGCAAAACGTTTTATAAGATTCGCTCCACCTCCAGAGTTTCGTGTACTTGTTTATGCAGCGCGCGCACAGAACTATTAAAATTTCAGAAAAAAAACAACAAATTTCTCTTATTAGGTATAACTTAGGAAATACACAATTTACATATTATGTAGGCTTTTAACTGACTGTTTACAACATATACATATATATATTGAGATGTTATGGACTTTAGACAACTTATGCATATTTATGTTGAGATGTCATACACTGTTGACAACACACACACAAACATATATATATATATATATATATATATATATATATATATATATATTTATGCCGATGTGTTTATATTTATGTTGATACGTTATAGACTGTAGACAACATTTACATATTTATGTTAACATGTCGTACATTGTTGACACCATATAAATATTTATGTAGGAGTGTTACAGAGTGTCGGCAACGTATACATATTTATGTATAGGTGTTATAGACTGCATACACCATATAAATTATTTTGCAAGAGTGTTGTAAGCTGTTGACAACGTATACATATTTCTGTGGAGGTGTTCTAGACTGTATAAATCATATAAATATTATGCAAGAGTGTTTGCAGCTGTTAACAACGTATAAAAATTTATGTAGTGTGTTACAGACTGTCGGCAACGTATACATATTTCTGTGGAGGTGTTCTAGACTGTAAAAATCATACAAATATTATGCAAGAGTGTTTGCAGCTGTTAACAACGTATAAATATTTATGTAGGAGTGTTACAGACTGTCGGCAACGTATACATATTTATGTATAGTTGTTATAGACTGGATACACCATATAAATTATTTTGCAAGAGTATTGTAAGCTGTTGACAACGTATACATATTTCTGTGGAGGTGTTCTAAACTGTATAAATCATATAAATATTATGCAAGAGTGTTTGCAGCTGTTAACAACGTATAAATATTTATGTATTTTGTTACAGACTGTAGACATCATGCAAGAGTGTTTGCAGCTGTTAACAACGTATACATAATTACGTAGAGTAGAGGTGTATTATACATTGTAGACAACATATTCATAAGTATGCAAGATCGTTACACAATTTTGACAACGTGTAACATTTATATACGTCTGTTATAGATTGTTAACAATAATCATTATTAAAAACAGTTCTTTCTTAAAACAAACTTTTTCAAATCATGTTCTTTTAATAATTTATTTTATTGAACTATTTTTTATAGTCAGAACGGTATATGGTGGCAGTAACTTAATTTTTAATCATAGTTTTTATTAAAATTTAGTTGATGGCTTGTATTTGTGCCTAGAATCCTGTTTTACTCGCGGGTTACGCTATTGACCACGTATACTCCAATTACTCGCCGGTTACGCTATTGACCACGTATAATTCAATTTACACTGGTTCTGGGTTCAAATTTCTTCCTGAATGGTCAATTTTTATAAAGAATAAAGATTAGAAATTTTAATAATTAACTTATTCATGAATGGCCGTAGTAATTTGTTGTCGGCCTAAAGGGGATATTTATTACACCTTGAACCATTATATCAATGGCAATTTAGCAGTTATAAATAATAAATACACTCAGTGTATTAATCATCTTGTTTGGGAAAAATAAATTGTTGACTAATTGACTTTAAATGACTTTAAAGCGAAATGTAATAAATTATAATAGCCACTTTTAATGGCATTTTTAGGTGAAATCGGTAATTTATTTTGATTAATTTGATCAGTCGATTTTCATATTTATTAAATGGCATGTAATTTTCACGAATTAAGCTTTTGGGATACATTTTTTTTCTGCGGTTAAGGTGTTAACAAAGGCTCAGTACACCCAGGGAATTCCACAGACCTTGCAACAATAAATGTTAACATTCTTTTGAATTATAAATTTTGAATTATATGTTTTATAATGATATATGTTTTTCATTAGTCATTATCTGTCAGATATCATGGTACGAACCCAAAGAAATTATTTAAACGGAAACAAAAACTGCCTGGGAGATGAAAAATGAATTTACAGATATTAGTAGCATAATGGTGAATCACTTTAACGAGAGAATGTCCGAGCGGTTGCAAATGTTGGAAAACTGGCCCAGATTTTTCACCCTAACAAGTATATCAACTGCTGGAATAAACCATGCATTTATTTTTCTAAAAAATAAATTTCAAGTGCAAATGTTACGGATTATGTATTTCTGTCCTTGTCGAATATTAGCTAATCTTTAGATAAATCCAGTAAAGATGTTTGCGTCATTTATTTCTTGCTCGAAGCAAAAGAGTGAACCCACAAGAAATGTAAATAATATCCATTGAGAACTTGTTCTAACTTAACGATTTATTCTTCTTAGTAGGTTGACCTTCCCAAAACATTTGCTACAGCAATTTTTTGTCGCCGAAACTAAAATTGCTTTTAGAGGCCTAGCCTAACTGTTTCTTTTCCAAGCCTTCCAAATAACATTAGGGATAAGAAGAGAAACGAGTTATGATGGCGCAAACCTTCAAGTCGGACTTTTTTTTTAGCACTTTCTGAAGAAATGTAGCTGAACTTTCTTCAAATCTACCTACCTACCTGATACCGAAAATGACCCCTGTTAAAATTTATATATATATATATATATATATATATATATATATATATATATATATATATGTGTGTGTGTGTGTGTGTGTGTGTGTTTGTTAACACGATACATGGCAGAATTTTTGTTTTTCGCCACAAAACTTGATATCTAGCATTCGCCTTGTACAAGATTGTAGAAGTTCATTAATCGGAAAAATCGGTCCCTCTCGAGTGGGAAATATACTAATTTGCCCATAACGGCCGTAATTTTTGTTGTATTGAAACAAAACGCGGTATATTTCGTACGCATCTAAAGAGAAAAATGTCATGTAAATATTAGCAAAATCGGTTCATCTGAAGGGGGGTTTACTCCGAACCCAAATTACTAATTTGCTTATACCGGTCCTAATTTCTGTTTTATTATAATGATTTTCAGAATACGCCTCAGTCTCTAGATATCGTGAAATTAAAATAATAATTATAAATAGTTACAACTGCCTGAATATTACTATATATTTTGATTTTAAAGCTTGGGCGTATATAAGGGGGGGGGGCTGCAGCCCCCCCCCGAAATTTTGATTTGATGGTAAAAACTTTTCGTAAAACCCTTAAAAATAAATTAAATAAGATCACTTAGTTCATAAAAAATGTTTTATTTTACATGTAATAGCGTTTTAGTTGCCTACAAATATTCCAAGCTCTAAAGTTTTAGTATTCCATACCCCGGAAATGATCTCAGCCCCCCCCCCCGAAATTTTCCCAGCCCCTCCCGAAATTATTTTCTATATACGCCCATGTTTGAAAGAGCTGTTTTAGATTAATGTTTAAGTAAAAAAGTCCGACCCGCAGGAACTGCGTCATCTTAGAGCGGTTCCAGTTCATTTTTTTTTTTTTTTTTTTTTTTTTTTTTTTTTTTTTTTTTTTTTTTTTTTTTTTTTTTACGGCTCATCTACATCTAGGTCATTAGCGCCGACATCCAGGGTGTAGCGAGGAATTTCACCAGCGAGCCGAGGGATGATAAAATTCCTGCCGGAGGTTGGGAATCGAACCCACCATCTCCCGCTTATGAATCCAAGGCGCTAGCCATTAGACCACGGGAGACCCCGGTTCCTGTTCATATCCCTATTCTCATTTGAAAAGCATAGAATAGAAACAGATAGTATTTTCCTCGGCCTTTGTTCAAAGGGTTTTATGGCTATACCTGGGGTCAGGTCGGCAAGACCCTAGAAACCTCTCATACCGATACTTCATTTCATACGTTTCAATGAATTGGAAAATATCAAAAGTTTTCACACATTCCTGTGTTCTTTTACTATAGTAATAATTCTACAGATAAAATCAATTAAAAAATAAAATAAAAAAAACAACAGCATAAAGGCAATTGAAAATATTCAAAAGACGTCATCGAATCTTTTTCTCTTGGCAAGCTATATTTCTAACAATGAATTGTTTTTCTTATTTTGCCTAATCTGTTTTATTGTAAAATACATTATCCAACTATAAGCAATTAAAAAATAACAAGGAATAAAAACAGACAAAAAGAACAGTTCGAATAAGCAAAATCAATTACTTTAATGTTTTAAGCACTTATTTCTCCGATTGACATCGCCTAATCAAAACTTTTATCAGAACCTTTTTTGTAGAGCATTTAGTAAGCTTTCTAATGGTATTCTTTCGTTTACCAAGATTCTCAACCTTTTTCGAGATATTAAGGAAAATATACAAAGTTACCAAAACTTTTTATGTCTGTTAATAAAATATCTTATTCTAACCCTTCCTTAACTCCAAACGTAACCAAAATTTCAACATATTAGTTTTAATGAAAGTAGAACATGCAGAAAATGTTTCAACTGAATCCCGTGATTCTAAGTACCCAAACCAAAAACGGTATTCAAAAACTATTTTTCCAATTTTCTCAAAAACAGTTAAAGCTATCGCCTTGAAAAGGGTTTCATTCGTTTTCCTAGCCAAAGAAGCCTATAAAACGAGTACTTACAAGCTTATGAACTCAAAAACGTAAGCGTTACGATTTTTTTTGCGCAAATTTCGTCCCAAACGCCATCTTCCAGTGGGCGGATTTTGCTGGTTAACGAACTTGACCTTTTAAATCGGGCGAAAGATTTTTGTACCAAATTTCATCAAAATCGGACCATCAGGGAGGCCAGAAATCCGCGAACAGACAAATATATATATATATATATATATATATATATATATATATATATATATATATATATATATAAATATATAAATATATACATATATATATATACAAATTTTAACCACCGTTATTTTCGGTCTCTAGGGTTCTGAAACGCGAAATTTTCTAGTCGGCACTTCCGGATTGTTTCATTGTATCAACCTTATAAGCGGGGTTCCTCCCTATCGGGGAGGGAGGAACCGCGCTAATTATAGCTTTTTCTGATTCTGACTAAGCGTCTTTCCTTCATTTCAGTCTTAGGGTGCGTTTACACCTGATAGTTATTGCAGGATATTTATGTCAGACAGAAATTGTAAATAATGTAAATTACGAACAATTTCTGTTTGAGATATATATTTCTATCACAAGCTATAAGTGTCGACACTTATACCATCAGGTGTAAACACTGATAAGAATTTAATGTGGAGATCAGGACACAAATGTATGTGTGTAAACAGGCCGTACATTTATTGGAAATTTTAACAAATCCAGAAATGTCGTATACATATCCAAGGCATAAATGTCTCTCTATTTCTGTCAATATGTATACCTGACATACAGGTATAATTGCTGTGAAAAGTGTCAGGTGTAAACGCACCCTTATGTCGCTAAAAGCATGTTCCAAAAGAGTCCAATTTGAATTGCCTATAAGGGAGAGCCAATAATTGGAATGTTTAATCAAACTCCTCATCAGAGAGATGAAGGATGATGGACGGACTGTTGGTACGAAATGACGACCTCACGTTCTAGTCAGCGTAATGACTTGCAACGTCAAATCGGATTAAGCGTGGGAATTAAACTCTTCCGACGTTTCTTTAGACGGGACGCCAAGTCCTTAAGGACGGGGAGGGCTTAAGTGACAGTTTTGATTAGCGTATTCATTAATGGCAATGAAAAACATTTATAGCAGATGCTTTGTAGTTTTTAAGAGTCGCAATGAAAAAATCAAACGAGACGTTTTATTCAAAGCAGGGGCTGCAGCCACCCCGAAATTGGTAAAACTTGTGTCATAACTTAAGAAAATTAAATACTAACACCTATTTCAGAAAAAAATAATTATGGGTGTAATAGCATACTAATTGGCTAACTATTCCAAGTTATAGATTGTTAGTATTCCAAACCCCCGCCCCCTCCCCCAAATGCTCTCAGCCCCCCCCCCGAAATTCTAGGCAGCATGCGTTGCTAGGACGATATCAGGTCAGCTGTTACCGTACTGTATCTTTTTCATAGTATTATTTTTAATTGCTGTTAATTTCAAATATAATGGCAGACCTTGAATTACTAGAAATTAACTGTGATTTTGTCCCTCATTGAGTTTACGGTATACCTGGTGATGGCCCATCCGAGGTAATAATAACCCGAACCCTTGTATAGCCTCCTCACCCATCAGCATCTCCAGTCAGAACACTTCTTGGTAATACTTGAATACATAATAAGTGTTTCCAAATGAAATCTTGGAAACATTAATTTTTAAGTCCATTTATTATTGACAGCGAATTTTAACCTGCACTGATTAAACTCCTTTTATTGGTAACCTTTAGATAACGGGTTATCTCTAGGTTATTTGTTTGCTGGTATTGGTCCGAAGCCCCAGCGTCAAGAAACATTATACTTTGATTACATATCAGTTGATGAATAACATATAGTGTGACGGGGACCGTGCTATAATAAACTGCACAAAATTATATAGCAGCCTTACTATTGATGATACATTATGTTTAGTTTATGTGAACAACCTCATAAGCGGGTTTCGTTTGAATGGAGGTAAGGAGGAAATACGCTAAAATGGACGTCAAGTTTAAAGAAACCACAAAATACGAGGAGAACCCCTTCATGAGAATAATAATAGGTTTTAATAAGTTTTTAAATATATGAAAATCTCAACGAAAATTTAAAATACATTGCCTTTCAATTGGCGAATACATTGACCTTGAATGGCGAATGCATCATAATCTAAATGAATCAGAATGTTCCCGGCTCATTGATAAGAAAGTAACTTCACCATTTAACTTTTAAATGAGTAACAACCTAATTTTCATAGATATCATATATTAAACTGCTATTTACATGTTATTAGAACTGTAATACTCTAATGAGTACCAGTGACTAATCATTTAACTATCTAATATCGAATTGAGCAGCAGATAAAATTTCACCTGCTGTAAATGATGGATGCATTAGCAAATCGAGTGAGTTAAATAGAAAGTTAATATCCTTTTGAAGGCTGCTGAGAATGCGACCAATGAGTAAATTGAAACTGCAATCTTAAAGTGTTTATGTGTACTACCGTTAGTTATTTTTCTAAAGTGTATGTACAGTAAGAACAGCAAGAATTATTAGCAATTTATAAAAGTTAATTAAGTGTCAGTTTGAAGTTTTATACGCATGCCCTTAAGCTGTGTTCATTTTAAGCACAATGCTCTCTTGTGTTATTACCACCTTTTCTATAGTCCATAAATCATTTTTATATATTTATTATGCACTTATGGAGTCCGTAATGGACCTATTTGCTCTTTATTGTCTTTTTTTTCCTTTAACACATGTTAGTTAATAAATAGGCCAGTAAATTATTAAAATGCCCAAGGGCAAGAACTGCATTATCTTACCGCGTGAACGTTCTTATTCCCCGTGCCATTTGGAAAATTTAAAATAGAAACTTAATACTTCTTTCAGACATTGCGTGAAAACTACCTCTGCATAAACATCTCGATAAAAAGATAGATTTATAAGCCCCAATGCACAGGAAATGAGTAGGGACGCGAAAATTTCTGACTCCGCCTTCTCAACTTTCTTTATTACAAACATGTAATAAAACGTGCTTCTCATTAACATTTTTTGTGTTATAATGATACATTCAAGCCCTACAAACAACACTAAATTAAAAACTGAGGCAAAGAGAGACAGAACCCGTTCAAAAGTACGAAACTGACATTTTCGAATTTCCGAACCATTCGTAGATTTTACGACACTGGCTTTATAGGCTTCCAGGTACACTTTTTATAGGTGATTTGACTTGGTTAATGATATGAATTGGCCATTTCTAGGCCCATATCTATAAATTTTTTCTAGAAAATGTGTAAAATACTAGATTGTTCTTAAGATTTAACATTTGTTTAAAGATAATTCATGATTCACTTACGGAATTCAGAAGACTTAGTAGCAATCACTTAATAATAATAAAGATAATTCAACCACGCGGGTCATTGTTGCCTATCGTATTTGTAAAACGTAGTAACTAAAAATAACATTTCTAAAAATGAAAAGAAAAAATCAATTAAAAAATGAAAATATAATGAACTGAACCGTTCTAAATAAAATATACTCAATAATGATAAAACCAAAATTATAAATAAAATATACCTAATGATATTAAAACCAAAGAAAATAAAACTATGGTAAAATATTGTCTGTTTTAATACTGTTTTTTTCTCATTTTAATTGAGTTAATTATATTTTATAATAAAGATCTGTAGTTCTGAAAAATCGCAATGCTCTCTGGCTAAAGTCATGGTCATCTCCAAGTACAACACGGAAGGGAAAATGAAGGTCCATTGGCTTCGGTGGCTGTGCATTCTTTGAAATTATGTTTAATTGTGCTAAGTGTAAAGCTTCCTAAATATCCAACAAAAACAGTTTTATATAATTTTTGATATAGTTGTCAAATTCGGAAAATCACACAACTCTCACGGCCATTGGGTCTCATTGGAACTTATAAAACAAAATGAGTGATTTCTCTTGCAGAGAAATCATTTAAATCATGAAAATGTCAACTGGGGAAGAAATCAAAATTATTAATTTATTTCTTGTAATAAATTTTAAGTTTATTGCATTAATTGACAGTAATACTTTAACACCAAATAATAATTACTCTTTTAACTGCTAATAATACTCAGGAAGGATTAAAAATCAAGTCCCGCCGAATTAAGAATTTCTTTTCCTGCTACAATAAAGTTTTGAGCCGTATGACATTTTCACGTCAAAAACATGATTTGTACATTTTTTGAAAACTTCAAAGCACCGTGCGATTCCTGCCCCAACATCTTATATCCTCTCCCCTATTATAGAGAAAGCATGAAAAATGTACTTAAGTGAACCATGTATATCCCCAGCTTATAAACTCGATATCAATGCTTCCTAGCTCTTACAGGCCACTTTATGACCTGTACTTAAAACCGACTGCATTTTAACCATGCACCGTGTTAAAGAAGTTCTTGCTGGTAATAACACACCTTCGCGGGTTGTATAAGAAGCACGATTTGTTATAATGAGCTGGAGATGAAGTCATTAAGACGGCTTTCGTCTCTTTGAAGTAATAAAGTGTACAAGCAGCCAATATGGAAATCAGGCTTAATCGTGCATATAATTATAGTGAACAGATTAGCCGAAGGAACGGGAGCTGAAGAATTTCTACTTTTCCTCTGCTTTGAAGATTAACTCAAGGGGTTTTGACAGACATTGAATATTTTCCAAATAAAGCTAAGATTAATTTATATTGATGTTCTAGTCTTTTAGCGCGGAGGCCTTGCAAATATTCCCTTGTATGGAGGACCTGGTCTACTTTTGTCACGAACCAGAGCTTACAGTATGCATATATATTATTTATTCCAGCAGTTATAACTTATTCTTATTGACAACGTTTTGTTGATTCATTAAAACATCCCATTTGGGTCCTAGACAACGACGGATTGCTCTGAAAAGTCTTTTTTCACATTGTTGAAGTTCCTACAAATTAGGATATATATATATATATATATATATATATATATATATATATACAGGGTGTATCCAATGCCAAAACTCCAGGGAGTAAAACACATAGAAGACGTATGGCCTTCTAAAGGTTCTTTAGAAAAAAAAACGCGTTTTTTGTAGTAAAACTGTAGTTTTCTCTGCTTCTACACATTTTTTTCAAAGATTCATTACATTTTTGAATTAAGCAATGAATTTGCTTTAAGGCTAATGCACATTCAATGTTCAAAATTATCTTGTTCAAACCGTAATATCAATTCAAAAAGTAGAAATTCATAAAAACTTCTCGTTAGAGACAACTTTTCGAAAATCACTACTCTACCAAAAATGTTCCTGCAGACTGCCGAATCTTACAAAAGTTGTAAAATTTAATCAGCTATCCAACGGTATACTCAGAACTGAGATTATCTCTCAATTTCATGATGAAATTGGCGAAATATTATGAGTTTTACAAATATGTACTAATATTCTAAGGTTTCCAAATACAAGGGAAAATCATTAAAATGATGTTGTACTAAGGGCATGATATCCGACTTCATACGATTAAACCCGACTTCCTCTGCTAATTGATTATTGATAAAAGCAAGATAAAAATATTTTACTGTTAACCAAATGTAAATACTTCTCCATTTATAAAGGAGCGATTGTACCGATAGACTTATTCGCATTAGTGGTTATTTACGATATTTGAACTTGTAAAATAGTTTTATCAACCTGCTATTAGACGAGACAGCTGTAGATAGACACGTCTAACTGTCTGTTGCTACTTACAAGGAGATGCGAGCTCTTTCTCCGTGGACAAGTCCCCTTTCTCAAGCTATGGCTACCTTATGCTCTTTTATCCTCACATTCTAGGCAAAATAGATTGTTTTAGTCGTCATTTGTTTCAAGAAAAACGCATTCCGTACTTATGCATACATTATATAATGTCAGCGACAGAAGGCTACACGACATCAAGACCTCACAAGTTCATCCTCGATAGGGAGTTAACGTGACGTTGAAGGGGCCTGCAAAACTGACTTATGACTTTAATAATAAAAATTTTGAATTCTGATGAATCACATGCACATTGATCGGGCAATGGTAACCTTGTAGTTTTTTTGCCCTAAAACACAAACAAACAACATTCACATTGAGGCATTTCGTTCAGACAATCGGAACTTAAATCTGTCTTTCATTTAAGCTTCACCAGTGTCCAATAGATCCAATATGCCCCGAGTCGGATATGTTTTTAACACCACATTGTTTTCAATTGATTGAACAAAGCTAAATATTCCTTTCCCGATAGAAACTATAAACTGGGTAAACAAAGGAAAAAATATGTAAAAGAGAATTTATAAGAAAAAATGTATCATTATTATGGAAACAAATTTGATCTTATAGAGATCTTATAACTTAAATAAAAGAATATAAATAAAAAAAAAATAAAAAAGGAAAAGAAAAATATATATATAAAAAAAAAATTAATAGACAAGAAAAGTTTTGAAAAGTTGGATTACATTTGGAAATGTGAAAGTATTAAAAAAAAAAGCTATTTTGAATGTTTTCCAAATATTCCTATATTAGGAAGGATATCGGGGAATTCTTCAAGTACAACCATCATTTTTGAGTAGATTTATGATTTTGTTTCTTTATTTACTCCATAAATAACTTTATTGTGTTCGGTGCTTGAACATTTTTCTACATAACTTCTTCTTTCTCCGCTTGCGGCGATACCCGATGATCTATGGGAACGGTCCTCGGCCTTAAATGGTTTCAAGGGATATTCTTCTAACCAGTCCTACCAACAAAACACGTTTCGGTCGCTTAATTATCTTAGCTCGTTCGGCAATAAATCTTTTAAGCATTCGAATGAGAGGCTATTAGTGGACGAAGGTTAATAAAAACCAAAATTGTCTTTGGTCTTTCATGATGATATTCACTTATTCATCGAAGAGTGACACTTGGAATTGAAAACGATTAACAATCTCAAATAGATAAGGCCGTAACAAAAATGTATCTTAGGAGGCCAAGAACGTTAAAATTGAAATAGAAAAGGAAACATAAATTTATGACTTTATATCTATCAAGGCCATCAGATTTTTGCTTTTAGATAATTAAATGTTTACAATAACGAATGAAGAATTTGTATATAAGTGATTTATTACATTCATTTGATCGAGACGATTCATTAACGATCCTAAATTGTTAAAAAGTCAAATAAATAATTAAGTAATAACTTTTTGCGTTTACCTTGTTGAAATAATAACAATAATGACGTAGGAGGCAACGGGCACGTTGAATACACTGGTTCCTGTTGATAATCGAAGTTAAGTAACGTCGGGCGTGGCCACTACCTGATTGGATCACCAATCACGTGCTGTTGGCATTATAAAAGGTTGGTAACCTGTGGATAGATCAGCTTTAAGGCCCCAAATGTTGATATTTAAAACATAATGACTAAAAAAAGCTGACCGGAATAAACATCTTTCTTCTCCGAGGATCATTGATAAATTATCCATCAGGTTGGCATATACATATATACTTTCTTTCAACGCACAGATATTTTCTCAGTTATTTATGAGAATGATTCGAGTAACTATATCATAAATCAAGCGTCACAGAAATTTGTGACACCTGAACTTTGTCCCCCCCGGAATTTTGTAAGGTTTGTGATTCATGCTTTCAATTATACGAATCGAATCAGCTGTTCGCGGTTGATTAATGATGCACAAATGTAATTGATGCGGTTTTAAATTAAGCAATACTCAATTCTATTATGTATTTGAGACAAATGGTTCATTTGTGAAAGACTTGTAATTTCCCAATTATTTTCTAGTCAATTCTTTGTTAAAATCATTTTTACATTGACATAGTTTCGTTAACGTTTTCAAATATGTTTTTTTAAACACAGATAAGAGTCTCCCCGTTGTCCAGTGGTTAATACCTTGGATTTTTAGGAGGGCGTTGCGAGTCCCCCCAAGTAGGAAACTAGGGAGCCTCAGCACAGGACTGACCACACAATCTCCCTAGTGTTGTCAGGTCTAGAATAAGAAAAATCTACAGTTTATGTCCCTATGGGTTCTTGTGGCCTGTAACGGGACTGAAGGGGGCTCGAGTCCCACCAAGAGCAGGGCCAGTTGAAATCTCGTCTGCACCATAGATGCACTAATGGCCCAGATTTCGGTGCGCCGTAAAAACTCGAAACTCTAATTCTACATTTTTTTTTTTTTCTCTGAATACATGTTTATTTAAAATCTGTACAATAAAATACAATAATTAATTGTGCTGGTAAATGAATACATATCAGTGTAGAACAGAATATGGAAGGAGCCAAACATTATCGACACTTCCTATTATATCTTAATATTTATTTTTGGTGACTTTAACCGCTGTTAGTTTAGCTGGTCACGGGGCCAAAGTCTCTTAAGCCTCCTGGGGAGGTTTTTAGGATGGGTCTGGGTGGAAAGGGATTGACCTCTAGGATTTGGGTGGGATGACAACTTGGAATGAAAGGTTAGGAATCGGGATTTGGCGAGATCGTTTACGAAAGGAATATTAAGGTCGTTGTGTAGGGTTTTGTTGGAGACATAAAAGGGAGCATTAACTATTCTACGAAGGAATTTGGATTGGAATGCTTGTATTCGTTGTATGTTTGAGTTTTTCGCTGTTCCCCATAATTCGAGTCCGTAAGTCCAGATAGGTCTAATTATAGTTTTGTAAATTGTGAGTTTGTTTTGTGTTGTAAGCTTTGAAGTAGGTCCAAGTAGTCGTCGTAGGAGTCCATATCTCCTGTTTAGCTCTAGTCTTTTCAGTCGTGTGTGTGGGTTCCATGTGAGTCTGCTGTCTAGTAGGAGTCCCAGGTAACGTACCTCATTTGATGTTGGAAGTTGACTGCTGCAAATGAATACAGGAGGGCAGGTGCTCCTATTAAGTGTAAATGTAACATGGAAGCACTTTTCTGGGTTCACTTTAATTTTCCACAAGTTGCACCATTTCTCGACAGACTCAAGGTGCTCCTGCAATCTAATTCTACATAAAGGCATAATACTAAATTCATTCGAAATTGATCATGTCATCCCTTAAGTATTGTCGGTTTATGCCGGTGAACTGTAGAATGTGTCGATCAAAGTTTTTCAGCTAGCTCTTCGACCCTTACAACAGGATTTTATTTTTATGTAGTCTGTAGGAGTTGGTCGTCAAGCTCTGTTGGTCGACCTGTACGAGGCTCGTCTTCAAGCTTGCGGTTTCCCGTTCGAAATCGTTCTTACCACCGCTGCACTTGTCTTATATTTCTACACGTTTTCGATAAGTTGAAGCAGCACTTTTTCCTTTATCGAATTCCCAAAGCATAACATGGAGTTAATGGAGTCTTAGGAGATCCATTTCAAATGCTATAACAAATAAAAAGTGTGAACAAAAATAGATTGAAAAGGAAGAAACATAAACAAGCAGAATGTTAATAACCGACATTACTTATGGGATGACCTGATAATTGTATACGCATTGTAGACATACAAGATCTGTAAAAAATATTCAATGAACCTAATAGTGAACAGAAAATAAGTTCTAACGTATAACGGAGACATTTTTCATCGAGTATTTATAACACAAAAAAAGCAAAACATTCAATAAACATCTATCAGTACTTTTTTTTTTCTAGTATAAATCTCGTAAACAACATTTGTCTCGCAATAAAAGGGAATGAGACAGACAAGTTACTGTATTGCTGTAAGAGAAAACGAATGTTCCTGACGGATATAGGATATTTTGTAGGTTGCCCAGAAAGGTGTAGAGAAAAAGAAGAAAGTATAAATGGACAGGCTGTAGGAAAAGTACTGCTAGAGATAAAAATCCCCTACAAGGCAGATGGAAGGAAGTATCTTCGCCAGCTTGTCGATACACAAACTTAAAAGGATTGAAGAAGTGATTGTTGTGGCGAAGAACGAAGGGGGGAGAGAAAACCTGTTCTTCTTTCTTTTTTAGATAAATTGTTTTGCTATTCTCTTCGGTCATCTAGACGTAGAAGACATGACAGTTTCTTAGGCTTCGAGTTGCTTTATTGGTACTTCCAACGTTTGGTATTTTTTTCGTTCCCTATAAAACGTGAAAGTTACAATCTTGCGACACTCAATGAGCGTCTTAATACAGCTCCATAAACAGAGCACATAATACACCACGAAAACTCCTATAAATGACCAGCTTAGGCAATAATTAAAATAATGTATTTTCATGTCCACCAAGTTTTGGTTGGTGCAAAACGGATCCGTTTGTAATGTTGAAATACATTCTGTCGTAGTACTTTATTTTGAATTCGTGTGTACATGCAATATACAAAAAAAAACCTTCCTTATCTCCAAACGTAACCAAAATTTCAACATATTAGTTTTGATGAAATTCGAACATGCAGAAAATGTTTCAACTGAATCCCATGATTTTAAGTACCCAAACCAAAAATAACGTTTTTATTCAACAACTATTTTTCCAATTTTCTCGAAAACGGTTAAAGCTATCGCCTTAAAAATGGTTTCATTCGTTTTTTTCGCGCGACATTCGCTCCAAAAACCATGTTCCGGTGGGAGGATTCTGCTGGTTAACGAACTTGACCTTTCAAATTAGACGAAAGATTTTTGTACCAAATTTCATCAAAATCGGACCATTCGTCTGGGACCTAGAGAGTGAACAGACAAATACACACATATATATATATATATATATATATATATATATATATATATATATACACACATATATATATATATATATATATATATATATATACACACACACAAATTTAAGCCACCGTCACTTTCGGTCTCTAGGGGTTCTGAAACGCAAAATTTTCTAGTCGGCACTTCCAGATTGTTTCATGAGATCAACCTTATAAGCGGGGTTCCTCCCTATGAAGGGAGGGAGGAACCGCGCTAAAATGAGAGTCTGAGAAGCTGATTCAACCAAAACTAAAGCTTTAGATAGACACCACAGCACCACATTTATTTGAGGCCCGATATGTTATTGCCGTATGGCAACGTAATCGAAATATTATTCAAACTTTATAATTTACAAAAAAAAATCCTCGATTCATAAAACTCCTCCAATTCGTCCAATTTGAAAGGCAAAATTATGTTGGGTGCTGGTTCGTTAAGATATCATCAACTCTTGATTAGAAGAATATAATTTTATGATATAATATGTATATATATTTTTTTTCGATGCAAAGTGGGGCCAGAAGACATTTCGCGTTTCAAAAAAGACTACAGCCTCTAAATCGTAACCGATTTCAATGCATTTTTTTTTTTTTTTTTAAATGAAGCCTAATAAAATGTAGAACAACTTTGTCCAGCTAGATTTTTGTTTTTTGTTTCCCCTGCTTATTAAATTACGTGTAAATAATTCACGAACCTTTACAATTAAATATAAAATAATATTTCATTTTTCATCTAACTTAATCAGCACCGATATCTATTTTCAAAAATCATATTATTTCAATTAATATCATTGTTGAATTAAGATAAATTTTCGTTTTATGAAGATGTATCAGTGCTAATATTAAGTGAATTATTTCCACGTTATGTGATAAACAATGGAAACAAAAAACAAAATTCTAGCTGGACAAAGTTATTTTGTTGGAATTTGGTACAAAAATACTTAGTCTGATTTAAATTGTCTAGTTCGTTACCCAGATAGATCCGACACCAAAACATGTTTTGTTTTTTGGGCAAAATTTTAAAATCGTAACGTTTTAAAATTTATGGGTCGTGGGGAATCCAAGGTTTTCTGAGATATTATTGTACATATCAGGAAATCGTAGCAAATATAAAGCTTTTATTCAAAAGTTTATTACATTTCCTACAAATAAAATTCCTATGCAATTTTTCAAAGAACGATCATATTTGGAGAAATCAGTGCTTGAGTGGAGCAATTTCCGCTTAGGATACTGTCAGTTTTCTGTTGTGTTGCTTAGGATCTTGCTTCTTTTTGAATTTCATTTTACACTTTTACAGGTGTTTACATATTTCAAGAAAGATTAATAAAAAAAACAAAAAAAAAACAACTCTTTCAATTCTAAGCTTCCCAAATGACTCTATAGGGATCAGAACGTAAACGCGCTATGATGACGTAGTTTCTACGACTTGAACTTTTTATTCTGATATCTATTTTCAAAAATCATATTATTTCAATTAATATCATTGTTGAATTAAGATAAATTTTCGTTTTATGAAGATGTATCAGTGCTAATATTAAGTGAATTATTTCCACGTTATGTGATAAACAATGGAAACAAAAAACAAAATTCTAGCTGGACAAAGTTGTTCTAAATTGTATTAGCTTTCATTTTTTTAAAAAATCATTGAAATCGGTTAAGATTTAGAGGCTGTAGCCTTTTTTGAAATACGAGAAGTCGTTTGGCCGCTTGTGCGGGGGGGGGGGGCGTTGTGCTATCCATAGGTTGCCACCTTTTTTTTACAAGTATGGTTGAGCATGACATTTTTCCAGCTAGACTATAGATAAAATATTTCAACTGTAAGCGGGATTTGAACCCGCATTTATTATTGTAATTTTAATTAATTGTATTCTATGGTTGTATTCTATGGTCTTCTAACTCATCTGTAAACGTTTAATCCTGTAAACAGCAATATTCTCCTAATTACACAACAAAAAACTATACAATCTCATTCATACAATCTCATCCATACATCTTTTTTTTTCTTCTTTTATTTATTTATGTTTTTTGGTACATCGACTAATTAGGTCATTAGCACTAACCCATACATCTTGTTATTGGAATAAGTGAATCAATATTCTATCCCCCAGCTAGACCCAATAGCGCCACTTGGTTTACAATGACTTTTATACTCACACAACACACTATACTAGACATCTGTTTTCTTAAGTCCGCTATGATAGTGTGTAGCCATCGGTGCCGGAAGGGGAGAATATACAATTGTAAGTTATGGATTTGGCGTGTAATTACCTTGGCCTAAGTACAAGCATCCACGGCGCAAGTACGGCGTTTATAAATGGGAGAGCAGTGTTACCAACATGACCTCGGCGGCCCCATAAAATGGAAGTAGGACCTTTCACCTGGATTAAACGTTCTTCCACTATTTCTCCCTTATCTCCGCCTAATCTACTAGTCCGGACTACCTGAATCTACTGCTTCATAGAATCTTTTACCTCTCCGATGGATTAAAGAAAATTCGCTACGACAATTAATACAACGAAGCCGGTCTAGAAGTAACAATTGGGTATTTGTTGGCTCTAAACACCTGATAGCACTATTACTAGTTATTTCTTGCAACTTTTAATATTTTTTTGTGAAATAAATGTTGCCGAATAAAAAATTAACGTTTCAATACCGATAGGTGACGAAAATAATGGTGGTTCAAATTTGTGTGTGTGTGTGTGTGTGTGTGTATATATACATATATATATATATATATATATATATATATATATATATATATATATATATATATATATATACTTTCGCTCTCAAACTATCCCAAAAGCGATCCGTTTATAATAGAATTTGGTACAAAAATACTTAGTCTGATTTAAATTGTCTAGTTCTTTACCCAGATAGATCCGACACCAAAACATGTTTTTTTGGGGGGGGGGGGCAAAATTTTAAAATCGTAACGTTTTAAAATTTATGGGTCGAGGGGAATCCAAGGTTTTCTGAGATATTATTGTACATATCGAAACCGGTTAGGAAATCGTAGCAACTATAAAGCTTTTATTCAAAAGTTTATTACATTTCATACAAATAAAATTCCTATGCAATTTTTCAATGAGCGATCATGTTTGGAGAAATCAGTGCTTGAGTGGAGCAATTTCCGCTTAGGATAATGTCAGTTTTCTGTTGTGTTGCTTAGGATCTTGCTTCTCTTTGAATTTCATTTTACACTTTTACATGTGTCTACATATTTCAAGAAAGATTAATAAAAAAAAAAACAACTCTTTCCATTCTAAGCTTCCCAAATGACTCTATAGGGATCAGAACGTAAACGCGCTATGATGACGTAGTTCCTACGACTTGAACTTTTTATTCTGAATCTTTCTACATTAAATTTATATATCTGAGAACAGAATATTGCATCATGTTGCTCATTAGACTTTGAATTAGGAGAAAAATGTTTTAAAATACAGCCTTAGGCAGTACGCTGAATTATTGAAAACTGTAAAAATGGCCTATTCATGGTCTTATGCTAATTATAAATATTTTATTAAAAAAAAACAAAAAAAAAACAATGTACAGGTTATTATTCTTCTTTATTTATATTCTTTGCGCCTTAGCATGACCTCTCACCCCTTACTCAGGAGCCATTAGCAATGCCTCATTTCGTTAATTTGATTCCTCCTAAAAGGAAACAAGATGTGCACGGATGTAAAGATGAAGAGTTCATTATCATTTTCTACTTCGTAATGGCTATATTCTCAAAAATCCTGCTAATCCAAGGGTATTCCTTGTTCAGCGGGATCAGGGGTGTTACCATCTGCTTGATTGACTTACCATGGAACACAAACATCAGTTGAGCTTCGATGACAATTTTAAGTGCACGCTGGAGCTTGAACTCGTGACACTTTATAGGACTTCCCCTGAGTCTTCAACTGGGAAATTATGCATCTCATGACCCAATACGGTTATAGGAATTGCTGGATGGTGGAAATTGATGTTCACAATGGTTTTCCACATTTTCAATCAATCAGACTTCCTATATTTCAACGTAAGCAGATAAGAATATTCTATAATCATTTTTTAATTCATTTTCATATCAATAATTTGTGCCACATTTGTGCATCGATCACAGTTTTTCACATTTTTTCCAACCAACAAAAAAAAAACGTACTTTTACTTTTTATAGGTATAAATGCTTGAGTAAATTGTTTTTAGACAAATCTATTGGTAAGCTGGATAGTTATTGATAGTTCAAAAATATTACTAGATATTTTTAGATTAATTTTAACTAGTTTATAAATTGGAATCTTCAATATTCAATTTGCACACATGGTATATAATTAGCCCTGGTTTTACTTATTGTTGATATGATTATTCAGAAATATATATTATAATTACTTTCAATGATTTTTAAAATTTATTATTGTAATTTTAATTAATTGTATTCTATGGTCTTCTAACTCATCTGTAAACGTTTAATCCTGTAAACAGCAATATTCTCCTAATTACACAACAATAAACTATACAATCTCATTTGAAGACCTCTGATGAATAACCAGTGGCTATCTGGCATATTACAGACATTTACATACATCTTTTTTTTTTTCTTCTTTTATTTATTTATGTTTTTTGGTACATCGACTAATTAGGTCATTAGCACTAACCCAAACATCTTGTTATTGGAATAAGTGAATCAATATTCTTGTCACAATGTTGGTTCATTGGAACACACGGGTACCACCTTGAAGGAGTGAAACACCGTTGTAGCGATCACAAATAATCCTGTAAACAGATTATGTTAAATATACATATATATATATATATATTCACGCATGTTTACGTTTTCAGGGTCCTACCACATTTTTTTTTTTTTTTTTTTTTTTTTTTTTTTTTTTTTTTTTTTTTTTTTTTTTTTTTTTTTTTTTTTAATCGTTCTGAAGGGTGTATTCAACCGCGGGAGGTCATGGGCACCCAACGAAAGGAAGGAACCTTTTGAATAAATCTTAAATACATTTTTTAATTTTATTATATAGAAAATGAATAATTGAATTAAAGGATAAAGAGAAAAAAAAAAATCTATAAGCCTCCAGCCCACACCGCGGAAAGGGCACCGTCCGAGCCCAGAGCCACCGCTGCACTGCTTTTCTTCTCTTTAAAAGGGGAAACTTAATCATGCAAGGCTCTACTGGGAGTTGTGTTTGCCCCCTCCCCCTGGAGGGCGTCCACAATCTCCAGAGCCCGGGACTGTGACAGTCTAGAGAGTACAGCGATGTCAGGGCAGGACCGCACCCGGCGGAACCCAGACCACGGATAGGGAGAGAAAACCACATTTTTTAATCTGCATTATTTGGTCCCTATCTGGTCGAACCTTTCTTCTAGACACAATGATCCTGCTTTTTTGGCCCCTAGAGTCTAACGAAAGGTTAGACTGAACAGGAACAGGAATGACATAAAAAATCTTAGATATTATAAATTTTCTTTTTTTTTATTTAGTTATGCACGATAAATCATACATATATTGAGGAATATAGAGCAGCTAAACTTTCTCTATTTGATCCATGATATCATATAAGGAGCAGAAAGCGGGAATTCCTCTACAGTTGGATTGAGTTTAGATTGACTAGGACAGGCTCCAGACGATGAAGGAAAGAGATTTCACAGATTTCGCATACTGATAGAAGATGCCTCGGGCGATCTAATGCAAATGTCTCACCCGACTGGTAGAATCAGTCTCAACGAATGGCAATCCACAATCAGGAATTTTTGCCTAATTCTCTGCTAGAAATGACTTCCAAAATATTTGGAACTGTAAAATGGCAGGTAATTTATTACAAAAGTTTCTTCCAGCTTTATAATTAGAGGCCGTATGATAGCTTTAGGCGTAGCCGAATTCGGAGATTATGCGGTCTTATTTGCATTTCACAAATTAGGTATAACCAGTTTAAATAAAGAGTACGTTGTTCTAATCACGAATTCCACTTTTTAGAACCTCGTTTTCTAAATGACCTGAGAGAATCCGTTTAGTTTAATAGGAGAAACAAGGAAATGATAACATTCTATGAGTTATTTGAGAAATTTTGATTTGTAAATAGTATCTTGATATTATGACAGACAGCTTCTTAATGAACTGCAGTAAAAATCCTACTTAAAGACATGGTAACCTACCGATAACAGTCAAACAAATACTGACCCAGAGAACAAAACGTGGCTAATGTCTCATGAGAAAACAGAACTTTTGACAGAGAGATGTCATTTCCTAAGTACAATATTTTGTATAAACGTTGCTATGCAATAAGATCTAATTTCGGCATCTAAAATTACTTACTATTTATAACTATTTACATGGAAAAAAAATTACATTTGATTTAACTGTTATATTTTTTTTTCTGACAATTCTATATAGTTTGTATCAACACAAGGATATAAATATATATTCATTTATATAATATGTTGGGCCAATTAAATAATAAATGCAATTATTTCAACGTTTTCGGAGGCACGGTGGCTGTGAATGTTAAGGCGTGGGTTCGATTCCCGGTATGGGTGGTGGCTTTTCATTGGGGAAAAGATAAGGCATCAGCCCTATTCTGGCTAGAAAAGGGCCGGAACCTATAGATAACGCATCCTAAAATTCTTAGTTAATAATAATGGACGTAAAAATTTAAATAAATAAATAATCAAAACTGAGATAACTACTTTTGGAATTTCCGTTTATTATCTATAATATTTCAAAAAAGGTTGTAGCATGCTACAAACATTTTGGCCCCAATATTTTTGGAGATTAATAAATCATTGGAATTCGAGGGTTAATCTGAATTACGTTTGAATTGAATTAAGCCCCTCGGGCGTTGGTTGTTGCTTCTACCACTAGGAGCGCTGAACATGGACGCTGTAGCCGGCTTCTGATGTACATTGTGTCAGTACATTTTATATTTGTTATATTCATTACAAATATAAAATAGCAAAATATTAAGCAAATTTTTCAGGAATAATGCGTACACTACTCATTTTCTGAGGAGGAATGTTCTTAGTTATGCAGCTCCCGCGTGACGGACGTTTTTGTTATAATGATAAACAATATTTGGTTTTTCAAAATAAATCTTTTCAAGGGAAAGATACCGAGTGCGTAATTTCGGCTACTGTACGTCTTCTGTGCGCATCATATCTCACTTTTCTTCAACTTTTCATAAGAGTAGGTTTTTTTTTTTTTTTTTTTTTTTTTTTTTTTTTTTTTTTTATATATTATGAGAATTAGCTATAGTTATTGCGGGCTTTCTAAATGCGATGATGGCTGGCGCAGTTCTTGCGAATCGGGTTTTTTTGCTAATGGACATTAGTGTCAAAATTCACGCTTTTGCATGTGATTAATTTTCGACAGGTATTCAAAATTGATTAACTGCATAAGAATTTATAAATGTCATATTTTAGCAAAAATAGGAAGATGTTAAAAACAAAATTTTAAGAGTTATAATTCTTGGGGTTTCAATTAACCCAATGTATAAGCATTACACATAAAAAACGTGAAGATGATGCAGTTCCTTTGATTCGGCATGTCTATTACATGTGTGAGAATGTGTGTTACCTACCAGTGTATATACAGGTAGGAATGGAACATGCCTAGACACCTTAATATATTCTAGTCTCCGGGCTGAATCATATTTGAATTTATTACTATCTCATTCGATATGCATGTAATGGATTAATATTACAATTAAATCATTCACACTCGAATATTAAGTGCTACAGCTGGAACAATGGCGATAAAATGTAACCAACAGATCCTATAACACCTTGAATGTTGGTTGATTTGCATTTTGATTTGATAAGGTATGATTGTATCTAATCCCTTACTTGTTTTTATTTGGGCTCACTTGAATGGCCATATATTTTCGAAGGTGCTGGTGGGTATAGGTAAAAAACGCTGTTATGGTATCACTTGGGTTCTCGACATAATTCAGTCCCCCTTTGAGTCCTCGCTGGCTTGGTTTCCTGAAGTCTGGAGGTTTAGAATCACTGTTTTGTTTTACTGGGAAAAGTTTAGTATATATATATATATATATATATATATAAATATATATATATATATATATATATATATATATATTTATAAAGGCAAAAATACAAACGTGATTCGGATGCATTACAACATTTTCGTGACATTACTCAGACACCAACTGGCACAGTCTCACTGGCTCACTTTTCTCACAGAGAGCAGCATCTGCACATGTTGGAACCGAAAGACATAATTGTTGTCATCGGCAATATTTCTTACGGAGCCAAAAAAAAAGGAAGATAAAACATAGGAATATTTGGGTTTACGGAATTTGGGCGTGAAGATTAGAATGTTTTACAGATTATTATTATTCTTTTCGGGCTAGCTTAATGCACTTAATAGCACTATAAAATATTCAAAGTCAATAAATTCCAGCAAATAAAACATTAAAAAAATCAATACAGAGTGTTTCTTGCCTGACTTAGGTCTCCTGTAAGATCTGCGTGGATTGTGGAGATACTAAAAAGGAAATACAAAAGTCAGGCACTGTTCCAGTTGGCACCTAGGGTAGTGTCTAGTGGGTTGGGCCCCATTGTCTTCGGGTGTTGCCAGAAAACATGGTGTCTGCTCCATGTGCTTTACTGAATTGCTCTCTTGTAGGTAGTCTAAGAGTCTTTAAAAATCTTCTAAATCAAATGGGAGACTAATATTTTGCGATGATGTAGGCCAAGTCGTAAATCGAAAATCGATTGTCTAGGAACAAATGTCACCTCACTTTTGGAGATGAGTTCAATGCTTTAGGGAATATTGTAAAAGGGCCTAGGTAATCTGGTTAACAGTTTAGGGGTTCGTAAGGTATTTATATGCTCACATAGTGTGCCTGTGGCTAAGTCCTCTGCTTTTGCTGTTAGTCATTGTCTTCTGCAGGGCCACCACTTCTCAGGCCGGGCCCGGGACCAGATCACGGGCCCCCCCTTCTCAGAGCCAGACTGAAAATTCTAGCACTTTGCTAAAGGACTTTGGACATTTTAAAATTATTTTCATCTTGAGTTTTGAGCGAAATGAGAATAAAAGCCGACAATCGGTGCAGTAGTTCTTTTTACAAGCTCATAACATATACAATTTTTCTACTCAGCGAGGCCCGGCCCGGGCCCCCACGGCGCCCGGGATCGGGACAACTGTACCCGGCTGTCCCCCCCCATGTGGCGGTCCTGGTGTTTTGATTAAATAGATTAGTATTTCTGGCATATCCTATTTTTTCCCATTCTGTTTTATTTTTCTATGTCAGAACGCCTTTTTCTAAACTCTTGGGTTAAAGTGATTTTGAGTAGCTCCTCTCGTAACGTTAATGGGTAGTATACTCATAATCTTGTTAGGAGTGATGCATTAATGGAATGATTTCTTTTCTTGATGCCATTTTAACATTGTATACATGCATAAAAGTCTCTTTCGTATGTTTAACTTGGGCTGTAGGTCAAAACTCAGGTGTACAAGATTTGGCAAGCAAATTATTTTGGCTCTCGGAGCCTTGATTTGTTCACCGCGAATGGCAATCAGTGTAAAGTGGCCACCTCCTGTTAAGTAGTTATTCTCTTACAAGTATGCAGACAAGTTATCAGCTGCTTATCCGTGATATTTATTCAGGGCCTCCCGTATTTCATCGATGCGATTTAATGCTCAGATTCCGATATATTTTGCCTATGTTGGCAGGCCTTCAGGGTTCGGCCCCCACATGGAGATTATCAACAACGGTACGTGACCTCCATAAAACATCGCACGTAGGCTGCAATTACCGCGGGACCAGCTGGTGGAGAGCTGATATTCCCTGGATAAAAAATGCGGGCTTCCGATAAATTATGGCTCCACAATATTTATGGAAGCTCTTTAAAAAAATAGATGGTGAAATGTGTGGGAGGGAGAGAAAATAAGTTTTATTCATGCTGAACATTCTTCCGTTTCAACTTGTCCAATTATCTGGTCTTGAACATGGAAACTTCTTGTATATCTGGCTCTTCATAAAAATACAAATTATATTTATTATTCTAATGCTGATATTTAGAATTCATATTTATTTAAGTCTGTAGTAATGATATTATCATTTCTAAAAGTCTTGTCAGTAATAAGGAAAACATGCCACTCAACAGACAGGTTCTGTCACTGTATTTGTCTGTATTAGTCGTGTACAAAGTTATCAGTTTTTAAAACTTTAATTACAAATTATGTTGATGAATAAATGTTCTACTTTACATAATTCACGGTATTATTTAATTGAATGTACAATTTTCTATTCTCCAGAAGACTTGCCGACAAAAGGTTGCTCTAAATAGTAAAGGAACTGCGTCAACATAGCGCGATTCCATAAAATGTTTAACCCTAGTGTCATTTGGAAAGCTTAGATTTGAAACAGTAAATGTATTGTTTTCTCATTTCATGTTATTTTTGTGGAAAGACACACTGAAAAAAAAAAAATTAATTTTCAAAAATGTGAATACCTATTCTAATGATATTTCGAAGGAAACCGAAAATATTTTCCCTGCCTTCACGAGTTCCGTTCATTCTATAGAAAAGCTCAATTTAAACGCCACTTTCGACATTATAATTACTAAACTATCCGCCTCTGATCGCTTTAGCAAAAACTGGTTGACGGATTTGTAGGAAATTATTTAAGCTATCTAATTATTTTATATATATATATATATATATATATATATATATATATATATATATATATGTGTGTGTTTTTCAAATTTATAAATATATATATATATATGTGTGTTTTTCAAATTTATAAATATATATATATATATGTATGTGTGTTTGCGTTTTCAAATGTATTTAAGAAAATAAACAAAAATATCAAAACTTCTGTTTCCTATCTATTAAAGAAGTATTTGGAGACCCGATGGCCGTGAGGGTTAAGGCGTGAGCACTTAACACTCCGAGCCAAGGGTCGTTGGTTCGATTCCCAATAGGGGTGGTGGCTTTTCTTTAGAAAAAAATAAAAGCCACCAGCCCTATTCTGGCTAGAAAAGGGCGGTAACCTATAGATAACCCGTCCTAAAATTCGTAGTTAATAATAAATGGACGTTAAATTTTAAATAAATAAATAAGTATTATTTTCTAATACTTCCACAACTCCAAACGTATCCAGAAAGTACATATATACCTTCTTTTGGATGAATGCCAAACGACTGGAAACCTTTCCAAATCAATCAAAGAATGAGGCGAAATAAAAATCCTAGTTTTATCCACTTCTCTTAAAAAATATTATTGATCTGTCATTGACAGTTGTATCATTCGATTCCCACGTCAATTTCCCTGTAAAAATGTTACCTGGAAGCCTATAAACGCACAATCGTGAGACCTACGATTTGTTTCTTGCGAATTTCACCGAAGAAACAGTGTTCCGTTAGGAGAACCATCATTGTTGAATTTCATCAAAACTCGGATCATTTTTGAGGAGGCTGAAGAGCGAAAATACAAATATATATATATACACAAATTTGACCACCGTTATATTTGTGTTGGTTGCGTCATGAAGTCGACGTCATAAGGTGGTTTCCTCCCTTGGAAGTCCAAAACTGCTTATGTCTGGTAATATAATATTCGTTTTTCAATATTTAATGACTATGGACCAGGATGATCTCTGTGAAATATAACGAGAAAATTTTCAACTAAAGCGATTAATTAATTTTTTAATGCTAATTTCAATACAGGCGTGCTGAAAGAATAAAATCTTCCACACACGATGCGCGCGAAGCGTGGAATCTGCAAAGCACTAAGTCGTGGCTAGGATTTCGGGAAGAGGTCCATCAACTTTCCATCATGGAAGAACATTACATCGATTTTACGCAGCACACTATAATTTGACTTCTTCATATAGGATTGCCTTCATCAAGGTAGCCCGACACCAAATGAGCCACGAAATCAATAATTCTTGACCATAAAGCAAATAGGAGATTTAATCTTAAATTTCTCAGCTGAATAAAAAATAAGAACACGAATCATCCAATCGTGAGATTTTTGAACGGTCTGGATTATATCTCTTTAATTAGTAGGTATAATATACTAGGTATGATATATTTAATATTATATATTTAATTTTTTGGTATTATTGAAGGGTCAAAAGATCAATTAATTGATACTGTCAGTAGATTATGTAAGAAAAATCTATTAAAAAAAAATAAAAAAAAATCAGTCCCGTAACAGGCCACGAGGGCCCTGAGGGGCAGATACTATAAAGGTATCTGATTCATGACCATACGGCACACTAGGGAGATAGTGTGGTCAGTACTATCCTCCGGCCGCCTGATTTTCCCCTTGGCTGGTTCGACTGCTATAGTCATTAGCACCAACCAAGGTACCCGTTATTAAATTAATTAAAGGCTGGGTTGGCCTAGGGACGGTCAGGGAGGCCGAATTCAACCGGTGAACGAAGACACTAGAAGAAAAAATCTTTTGTATCTTTAGTGCTTGCTCGGGATTTGAACTCAGGCCTCCAGCTTATTAGTCCAGTGCTCTACCACTGAGCTAACCTCGCCCCCAAGAAAAATCGATTGCTAGCAGTAAATTGTTTTGTTATTCAGCTCAATTAAATACAAGCAGATTTTTAATTAGTATATATATATATATATATATATATATATATATATATATATATATACATATTATACACTTAGCGATCGTGAGTAAAGGAGGTGGAAATATTTCGTGCTTATCTTTTGGGATGGATTGCATAAGAAGGGCCATAGACAGCTAATAAACCGGGTCAAAACATCTATGAACTTATTTTTATTTTAGTAATAGTTTATTGCATCTGTGGCGATTAAAATGCTACAATATTAATAATGTAGAAAAAAGAACAAGTCAATGTAAATAATTTAGGAATATTCATTAGTAAAGTAAGTAAGTATGTAATACTTGCGAGAAAATCAAATTAATTCTGGTTAGATTTTTTGGTGTCTCGTCAATAATATTTATTTCTATATATACTCTAGGTTTGTTAGATTTTGTCAAAATGGGTTTGTATTTTTAAGAAGTTGGAATAAGTCTGTAATAGTAAAGTATATTGTTAATTTTTTGGTGATAAGTTAGCGGTTTGTGAGATTATGCATTATTTTAGTAATTGTTTAAGTGCTGTACTGCAGTACTGGCAGAATGGTCTGCCTTGTCTTTTCATAAGGTATAAGTGAGTCAGACAGGTAGGGCCTATTCTCAGGTTGCAGGGGACGACTGTGAAACTAATAAATAAACGTTTAAATTAAAATATGTATTTTGATATGTTTTTCTGCTTGTGCTTTAAGAGAGATAGTATTTGAATTAAATTGTGATCACATTAAATAAACTGCTTAAGTATTTTTCGTTGAATTTCTTAAACCTCAGATAAAGCTCATTTGGTCACATTATTTTGACGAAATACACACGAAAAAGTCAATACATCAACGGTTTTTTGTTTCATAAGTTCATAAACAAACTATAACAGTTTCCGAGAGATCACTCCAAAACGATTGACTGGCTCGATAAGAAAATGTTGACCGTTGAGATTTCAAAGGGGGACATTTTCCCCAAAAACAATTATGTTTTTATATTAACTTCATTTTTTTGAAAGTTACATATGGATAGTCCATTATGGTTGAATATTACTTTCATTCAACCCCTGGACAATATCTTCTTATTTAATATTCTTATTTGAGTCTTATTTAAATTATATGGTTGTCTTAACTCCTTATCCACACACTCCAGCCCAAAAAAGCACATTTGCAGACTGAAAAGCAAGCGGCTTGGCTATCAACTATAAAGGTCTTTTCTGTAAAGGATCTACATCTGCCATATAGATTCTGCAAATATGTTCCCACTTCGGTCGAAGTAAATTCAACTTTACAATAATTTTTCCAGACACAGATTACTATGAATAAATGAAGTTTTGTAATTAATTATAACCTATTTACAAGATTTTTTTTGTTTTGTGTTCAGGATGCAGGTGCGGCGAGACGAGTCGGGCCTGCTCGGGTTTCTTCGGACTCTGCTAGCGACGGAAGCCTTCGTGGACGTGACTCTGTGCTGTAGAGGAGTCAGGCTGCGTGCACACAGGGTCTTACTATCAGCTTCCAGCAATTATTTACAGGTAAACACTGTTACAATATGGATCTTATGTTGAATTATACAAAAAATGAGGGCCTCAGAAGTCAAGGGGTGGCATTTTTTGACGGAAAAAAATAAGTTAGATACAGAAATGGTTTGTGAGCACCGTAATCTTGGCTATCAACTAATCTTGTGGGTGGTAATAAGATTTAAGTGATTTCCTAGACAGTTGCTGCCACCTAGCTTGTGTTCTCTTGACTATTGTCATTTTGTAATATTAAGTTCAGAAGGAAATTAAGGATTCTCCAATTCTTTCACATATGAATCCTAAACCGGATGCTGTATAGGTACATAATAGGTTATCTATCATCGATAATAAACAGCTAAGATCCTTTGGATTCGTCTAGTATCATGAGAACTGTAAAAATATAGTTTTTGCTATTACCACATATGTTGGATTTGGACTCCATTTTCCTCAGAACACTGAGTTTGTTGTTTAGACCCCTAGAGCTCTGGGGTCTTCAAATGAAAATACTTCCACAACAAAATGTATAAAAACCGCTGTAACCTAGAATATCAAACATTAGTTAATATAAGTTTTAATTCAAAAAGAAGAAAACTATCACAAAGACAAATTCGTTATATACATATCCTATATATATATATATATATATATATATATATATATATATATATATATATATATATATATATATGCTTGATGTTTATTTTTCGTCGCTCGGATGATATTTTTAGATGGAACGGCATTTTTCTCCAGCGGTGGTACTCCTCCTCACATCTTAAAGAAAAAAAGTCCGACTCGCAGGAACTGCGTCATCTTAGCGCGGTTCCAGTTTTTTTTTCTTTTTTTTTTTTTCTTTTTTACGGCTCATCTACATCTAGGTCATTGAAAAGCGTAGAATAGAAACAGATAATATTTTCCTCGGCCTTTGTTCAAAGGGTTTTATGGCTATACCTGGGGTTAGGGTCGGGTCCGCTACACCCTAGAAACCTTTTCTAGCGATACTTCATTTCATACGTTTCAATGAATTGGAAAATATCAAAAGTTTTCACATATTCCTGTGTTCTTTTACTATAGTAATAATTCTACAGATAAAATCAATTAAAAAATAAAATAAAAAAACCAACAGCATAAAGGCAATTGAAAATATTCAAAAGACGTCATCGAATCTTTTTCTCTTGGCAAGCTATGTTTCTAACAATGAATTGTTTTTCTTATTTTGCCTAATCTGTTTTATTGTAAAATACATTATCCAAATATAAGCAATTAAAAAATAACAAGAAATAAAAACAGACAAAAAGAACAGTTCGAATAAGCAAAATCCATTACTTTAATGTTTTAAGCACTTATTTCTCCGATTGACATCGCCTAATCAAAACTTTCTTTAGAACCTTTTTTGTAGAGCATTTAGTAAGCTTTCTAATGGTATTGTTTTGTTTGCCATGATTCTCAACCTTTTTCGAGATATTAAGGAAAATATACAGAGTTACCAAAACTTTTTATGTCTGTTAATAAAATATTTTATTCTAACCCTTCCTTAACTCCAAACGTGACCAAAATTTCAACATATTAGTTTGAATGATAGTAAAACATGCAGAAAATGTTTCAACTGAATCCCATGATTCTAAGTACCCAAACCAAAAACGGTATTCAAAAAGTATTTTTCCAATTTTCTCAAAAACGGTTAATGCTATCGCCTTGAAAATGGTTTCATTCGTTTTACTAGCCAAAGAAGCCTATAAAACGAGTACTTACAAGCTTATGAACTCAAAAACGTAAGCGTTACGATTTTTTTTGCGCGAATTTCGCCCCAAACGCCATCTTCCAGTGGGCGGATTTTGCTGGTTAACGAACTTGACCTTTCAAATTGGACGACAGATTTTTGTACCAAATTTCATCAAAATCGGACCATCAGGGAAGCCAGAAATCCGCGAACAGACAAATATATATATATATATATATATATATATATATATATATATATATATATATATATATATATATAAATATATACATATATATATATATATATACAAATTTTAACCACCGTTATTTTCGGTCTCTAGGGGTTCTGAAACGCGAAATTTTCTAGTCGGCACTTCCGGATTGTTTCATTGTATCAACCTTATAAGCGGGGTTCCTCCCTATGGGGGAGGGAGGAACCGCGTTAAAAGACGCAATACCATCAGCGCTACTAACGGACAGAATCCCAACTACACCAGGGAGTTTCAACACCATTGGTCCGCCGATACTGGGGCTAGAGAGTAGAAAGGGCGCCAGATCGAGAAAAATTTCATTCCCTTGGCAACCACCGAGGAAGAAACAACAAGTACCTGGCTGACGAAGATGGAGATGAACCCATCGAAATATCCCAGGAAGATGTGAGGAGGAGTACCACCGCTGGAGAAAAATGCCGTTCCATCTATATATATATATATATATATGGTATATATATATATATATATATATATATATATATATATATATATATATATATATATATATATATATTTGAACCACCGTTATTTTCGTGATCTATGGGTTCTGAAACCTGATATTTTCTAGTCGGCACTTCCGTCATGGGTTTCTTCCCGATGGACGGAGGGAAAAACGCGCTAAATGCTAAGTTCGGCACTTCTAAAGTCTTCTAATATAATATTTTTCCCGATTACTCTATTCCCGGCTTAACTAAAATTTATATATACATTAGTTCGCATTCATTTGGCATAAGTAGAGAAATTTTTATGGCCCTTCTTTGTTTTTGAACGCTCATAACTACAAACATATATTTCTTATTGATCTGCTCGAAATGCCTAAAGATATCGCATTGAATGTGATATCGTTATATATCAGAATTTTTTATAACATTAAGACATTCAGATTGTGTTCCGAATCCAAGTCCTGAAATAGTGGTTTTGAAAAGACTCATAATCTGACGAGCTATTCGTTGGAAATGTGTCGATAAAAATAAAGTTTGTTTTTAGAAGGTAAAACCTTTTTTTGCCCTCACACAACTCATTTATGGTCACCTCACTGGGGATTTTAATCACTTCGCACGCAATAACTATAAAAATCTCATCCTATTTATTAAGCCAGACTTTTAGCAAAATTAACACATAATTGCCAAGTGATATTAAACTGAAATAGTATTACTACAAGAAATGCACTCAAATTTACTTTTTTTTCAAATGTTTACATTATTAGCTAAGTCTGTTGAAAATAAATGATGTATTTTTTATAAATGGATAGTTATAAAAAATACATAGGTCATCCCCGGCTGACACACTTACACCTCATGACGAGACAGGACAGTCCGACATGTGAAGTATGTAACACTCCTTTAACTATCAAACACATATTGACAGAATGTTTACTGAGACAGAACTATGACTTACCGGACAACAAGACTGAGTTACTCTCTGATGGGAGCCAATATATAGACAAGATTTACAATTACTTGAAATACAGAAACTTATTTGACCGAATATGGCGACAATATAATATTGATTAATTCTTCATTATAACTATCTGAAATTGAGTAATATACACTATTAAGATTTATACAATCATATACTACTCGAACTCACTGACTACATGTAAAACTAAATATTAACATAAACAGTACAGATACACTTTACAACTTCTTAATTCATCAAGACTGATTTTATATTGTTTTTTATTTCCTTTAAAGAACATTTTAATTGTGTTATCGCCTTTTAGCGTTAAACAATAAATAAATAAATAAAGAAAAAGGATAGTTTTTAAATAATCTCTCAAGCGGTTGTATAAAAGATATTTTTTGAAGCAGCTCTAAATTTCTTGTTTAGGAAAACTCACCTTGAGGAGAATTTCTACTTAATTCACCCTAGTTCTAAAAAAAAAAAAAAAAAAAAAAAAAACTTAAAATGAAAACGTTTTATCAACGTCCAAGGAATATGCCTTATAATTTTTTATTTGTTTAATTGAAAAAATTCAGCTGTATTTTTGTGGATTCTTCCATCCCATGATTGTGAAATGAAGAAAATTGTCATTTGAATCAAACATACAATTTTTAACTCAGAATAAACAAAAACGTCCAATATGTTCAATTTCCAAGATGAGTTGGAAGTCAATATTTAGGCCCGGTGCGACTGAAGAACTGGTTTCATGAAATTCTTTAAATAGGCTTCATGAAACCGGGTTTCATGAAATTTGTTGAATCGGTTTCCTGGAACCAGGTTTCATGAAATTAGTTAAATCGGTTTCCTATTTCTTCAGTTTTACGTTTCATCAGTGGATCTACTAGCTCTAATAAGCGATCAAAAACTGGCTTCGACATCCTCAAAAAAAAAAAAAAAAATCCGTAATAAATTTATCAGGATCTCCGTTTTAGTTGGCAAGCTACACCAGTTTAGTGTTGCCGATCTCATCGGGTGAACCCCGTACTTGCGTTTTTAAATTTTTTATCCACCACCACAACACAAGTACATCGTCTTCTAAATCAATCACGAAACTGGTGGAAGACTATTTATTCTGTGAGCGCGCTTTAATGAAATCTGATTCACGAAACCAGTTTCTTCAGTGTGCACTAGGACTTGATCAAAAATGTTTCTAAACAAAAGTTTGACATTTTTCATCATAAAATCCAAATTTGCGGAAATAAATAGTCACGTTATATTTGATAAAATGAATATCCGGCCTGAATAGCTCACTTCCAATAGCAAACGGCCATTGATTTTACCATCAATCTTTAGATCATATACCATTTACAATGACATCAGATTTTGAAAAAGAAAATTTTTTTTAATAAAAATTTCAACCTCGTCAAACGTCATATTTTTCAGCACTTCAGAATTGGGTTATCAGGTCCACATCATAAACTAGTTTCCTCCTCATAGGGAGGCTGGAAACATGCTAATTAATGACGTCAAACATTGAATTAACTTACGTAATTACGTACGAGGTGAGAAATAACCGATTTCGGGTCCCAAACAGCATTTTTCTAATTGGACAATTTTCTGGGTGAGTTAAGACAGATTATCGAAAGGCGGAGAATATTTTTCATGATGACAAGAAATGAGAAATACCCCCTGAGGAAATCGAATTCGAAGAATTTATATTCATAAGACAATATTGCCGAAATTTCTTTGAGGGCCTTATGAATTTTTACACCTCCATCTGTTCACAAAGGGTTAAAGGTTAGGTAGGGTCTTCAGTCTTAATAGCTTTCTCGTTGTTGGATAACCAAGCAGAAGAATTTAAATCTATGCATATTTTAGAGATTCTTTTGGTTCCGTTCGTTAACCGTTTTCGGTTGTGGTAATAACTCCTATGGCAAATTTTGGGTATTTATTCTCTCTATCTTGAGGGATGGGTAGCGTCCGGCAAAATACCTATTAACTAGGCAGTCCGATCTAACATTTTTCATTTTGAGGACGGACGAAGAGAAATCATTAGCCCTTCTTTGGAATATATCTGTAAAATTCGGAATATAAATCACTTCGAATTATATAATACTTGATATATCCGCAAGTTTTAACAAGTATTTACTAAATATAGGATGCTGAAGGTGATATAAACAGTCACACCCTTTAGGGCTCAGAAGTTCTTGATTCATTTGCACCTTTAGCTTGATTCAAATGATTTATTCTTCCCTTTTTGTGATTATTATAGAAAAAAACAAACTGTTTTGACAGGGGAGAAGTGAAAAAAATACTTAATCATTATGAGCAATAAAGTAATAAAATTCTTTTCTACTGAAAATTTCTTTGTAAAATGTTTACATGGCTTATAGTACTGTTTTGTTTTGAGCTTATTGTCCAAAAATTCCTCTGTTAGGAAGAATTTAACTTCTAAATTTAAATTTAAAGATATTTAGGGGACTACATACTTTCCCAAGGAAGGGACCTTGGATCCCGCGAGGAAAAAACAGTTTATTTACGGGGGAAACATTGTAAAATACGTAAAGAAGAAAAAGGGGGGGGGGGGTTAGAAACCTCACTTTGGGCATCCTAGGGTTAAGCTACTAAATAATACACAGTAGATATAACCGACGAACACTGACTGGTAATAGGTACCTAATAAATCATTTTTCCGAGCAACTAAGTTGGACAAAAACAGATGTACTTCAAGTTTTAATTTTTGAACTCCCGTCAAATATGATTTCCTGTCACGTGACCAGTGGAATAACTTCTGTTACATTTTCGCGTCGCGCAAAATCTTCCTACAGAAATGTACACTATTACTTATGTACGAAGTAAATAAGTTTCAATGGTTGCATTCCATTTTTTTTTTCCTTTCTTTTTTTTTTTTTTTTTTTTTTTTTTTTTTAACCGTTTTCGAAATATTTAACAAAATTTACGAAAACTCCAAAATGATTATGCCTGGTAACATATTTTCTTTAATAGTTCCCCTTTTCAAAAAGGAACCTCCTAGATTGGATGGTTGTAAAACGTGTGAAGAAAGTTCAAGCTCAATCCATCGTTTTAGAGTTTTCCTCGTTTAAAAATTATTTTAATCGATATAAGCATATTAAATAAAAAGATGTTGAAAGCTCATTTTTTATTGTATGAGTATTCTGCTTCAAAGAACAATATCCTATAGAATTTAGTTATTCAAGGAAATCAGCTTGGTTATTGTTGTTATATATAAGATGGTATAGTTATATAATGCTTTAGATAAAAGGTTCACCTAGAAATAGTGCTTAGTATTGATGGAAATATAATATCTTATAAGGTAACATTGCAGTCGTTCATCAAATAAGGTTGTAGAGTCCTGTGTTCTTGAGGTAAGTCAGTATAGTGTTTATGTACTGGCTATCATTGCCTAGGAGTTCTTGCACATCATTCGGGATATTGTAAGTGCTTCAGCTCTGGCAGTCAGTAGACGTATCGTAAATTATGTGTTACATATAATGCATACAGGTCTGTGGCTCCTTGTAATAAGAAATTCGTGTGTTAGTCGAGTATGTCCAATCCGAAATCGAGCGAGAACTATCCTGAGCTTCCGAGAACTCATGGGTTCAAGCTTCCAAGATGGGTAGCTCATGAAGTCAAAATTATAAGCGATACTATATTTGACACTATTTTTGACGGGAAGCTGTGCTCCGGTGGGCTGAATCATCTAGTTAACGAACTTGACCTTTCGTTCCAGACATAGTATCTTCTTTCAGCGACTTTATCATTAATTAAATATTGGTTATAGCCCATCGATAGTCTGCGGAAATTTAGTGCCATTCCGCAAAAAAAAAAACCTCTTGATGGCAAACCAAAAAAAAAAAAAACACAACTCGATATCAAGATTTACGACAACTCTTGCCAGAATTCTCCCATCGAATCGCTCCCAACCTTTCCCGTTATTCAACTAATAGCGTATCTTTTACGAAGATTTTTTGCTTTCACCTCATTCCTTCTTAAGAAAATATGCTCAATTATAGAAATGGATAATCGATGTCGTTATTTTGTTTAATAAAAAATAATATTATGGAGAACCGATTTTATTGCTTCTGTCTAACTGCGAAATTGAGCAAACTAATAACTCAGAAGAATTTCAATATCCCATTATTATTTATGCTTTAAGATATGCTGTTGCTCCTCAAGCCTGAAAAAAAGATACTCTAAAAATTCTTGAGTAAAAATAGTCATATGAGAAATATAATTGTCTAGAACTACTAATTAGAGATTTTCTGTAAACATTTTATGTGTTTCATGATACAAAATATTAGCCATTATTTCGAAGTGGAATAGAGAAAGCATTTGGAGTATGCTTATTAAAATAACGATTTCTTTTATCTATCTTCTGTGGCCATTAGTGGAGTACATCTAGATACATCAACATTCCTCAAGCGGGATTCGAACCCGCCGTTCTGCGTGGCTTTCCGGAACATTAGCTTTCCTGCCACGGAAGACTTCAAAAATAATTTCACTGGAAATAGGTTTAACATGAGATTTATGCATACTTATTTATTAATTAATTTGACGAAATGTTCACTCTAGACTCTGGAAAACCTCCATCTCGCAGGAGCTGTATAACTGAGCACTTTCCTCAATATTAAGCACTACCGAGAATTTGGGTGGTGTTGAGTGCATTCCTGAATAAATTGCTTAAAATGACGCATGTAAATAAAATAAAAACATGAATAGTTCTGCTCTTTTACGTTTGTATTTCTTTCCCTCCAAAATTTTGTGTATGCGTGGTAGTACACTACTTGATAAATAAACAAATACTTCACATTTACGTCTCTTTATCTTTATGAATAATAAAAGGAACGGATTGACGCAGGAGCGGGTTACAGCACCCCTAGTGTAAGAAATGAGAACCCTAAAAGCCATATTAAATCATATCAAAACAGAGGCGCCCGCGGTGGTACCTTTGCCAACCTGCGTTTGGTGGGCAAATTTAAATGAATCATAGTTCAAAGTAAAACATCACTTCCGATAGTCCGATTTAGTTCATTTTTACAACACTACTTTTTTATTAGATACCCACGATTTATACAGCGTTTCGGTAAAATCCGACATAAATTACGACCAATACGAGCAAATTAGTTATATGGGTCCGGAATAAACTCCCCCTCCTAATAAACCGATTTAGTTTATTTTTCAAACACATTTTTGTCTTTAGATGACCACAACTAATACCGAGTTTAGTTAAAATAAAACAAAAATTACTGCTGGTATTGGCAAATAACTACTTTGTCTCCGGAGTAAAACACCCCTCCAGACAGAGTTTCGAATGTACACCTTCCATAAACCGAAATTTCTCGATATTTTTCAGGATATTTTACGAAACAAATGTACAGTCCAAAACTGATAATATTTTTTGGAGTTCCCAAAATCAAAATTCTAGCATCCTATACTTTTCTGAAGAACGGTTAAAGATATCACATTTGAAATGGTTATAATGAATTCCCCGGACATAACTTCTACACAAAATGTATCTGGAAGCCTAACCGTTATTGTTACATTTGTTTTTACGGATTATTACTGTTTATCGAGCTTGACGTATTGTTTTGAGTAACGTCGTTTTTTTTGTAAGGGTATTTTTTTTTAAATATATTTCAGATTTTTCAGCTTTACGACTACTCTACCGTTCTCCTCGTATTGAACAAAATACACTAAAAGTCTAATATATATATATATATATATATATATATATATATATATATATATATATATATATATATATATATATATATACACAGGGTGTCCTGAATTTAAATGGAAAAACTTCAGGAGCGTGAAAGGGACTAAAAACTAAGATAAAAAGTACCTACTTTAGAGATTTGCTCGTTTTTGCTTCGTTTTGGAAAAAAAATCGCGAACGGGAAAAGCCGCGAAAAAAATCGCGGGCTATTTGGAATTGTTTCACGATTTAGCGATACCTAAATAAAATTTAAATAAATAAAACTTGTTTCATTTATTTAAATTTTCAATGGAAAAAATTGTCATTGTGAATTATTTTAAGAAACCAATTAATCAAATTCAATCTGTTGATGCTGATCTAGTTTTCATGTACGGTTTCTGCACCGATTAAGCACTCATCTATTTGTGAATCGGCGCGCATACTCTCGCACCCCTTCTAAAGAATTACAGTTGCAGGAACCGTACACGAAAGCTATATCAGCAAAAACAGATTAGATTTTAATAATTGGTTTCCCGAAATAAATCGCAATGACAATTTTTCCATTGAAAATTTAAATAAGTAAGTAAAAAAATGAAAACTTGTTTTGTTTATAGTTTTGCGATTTTCTCCAAAACTAAGCAAAAACCAGAAAATCTCTAAACGACTTTTTGTCTTAGTTTTTCGGTCTCCTACATGCTCCTGAAGTTTTGCCATTTAAATTCGGGACACGCTGTATATATATTTACGTATCATTACATTATGCCATGTATGTAGAACAGTTGAAGTTATTTAAAAATGATTTCGTGAGTGGAAGCTCAGTATCAACATTCCTCCTTAAAGTGGTAAAAGAATAGTGAAATAAAACGATATCACAATAACCTTTTTCAAGAATATCATTTACACCTTTGGAAATAAATAGGAGCTAATCAGAGAGCACGAACTCTCCATTATTTAGCTCTTTCTTTCCACTTTGTCTCCTGGGTTGACATTTGTGAAGTGGGTGCCCGGGAGTGGCGCATCTAAGAAATGTATTAAGAAAGAGGAACCGCCCCGTAGATGGTGCTCGGATGATGATGGCTGATGGATGGTGCTCTCGCTCTGATGAGCACCATCATCCCACTAATGCCTCTCTAAAGGTCGTCCTCTACCACCATGAGCACTTATAGTATTTCTAACGGGATGATTTCACTCTGGATGGAATCAATTACCCCCCTGTGCTCCCGGGATGAATGTCGGCTGTAATTTACTTGACAATGGGATTTTTGGAATTGTTTCACGATTTTTGACGGTGGTGTTTTGTGGAAGTGTGTCGGTGCACTTTGCGCGAATGCGTATTTGAGGTTGAGTGGCTCTAGGCCTGGTTTACTCAAAATTCTTACGTTTCTTTGAGGAATGTGCCACTATTAGGTGGTTTGTCGCCCTGCGCAATTTGGCAAGTCTTTTCTCATTATAATGACTTATTTTTTTTTTAAATTTGTTTGCCCTACATGTTTTGTTGTGCCTTTCGCCTCCATGTGATCAAAATGACGGATGCTGCAATACTTATCCAGAAATCGCTCCCATGCCTCCGAAAAAAAAAACGAATGAAATACATATATATATATATATACATACTGTAGACTCCCTTATCAGTCACACTCTCTAATCCGGCGGTCTCCGAGAGGAATGGATGACGGATATCGGAACTCACCGGAGCTAGACCGGCTCGAGGGTTCCTAGAAAATCTTAGCTTCTTACCTAGCCAAACATTTGTTTGTTGTTATTTATTTATTTATATGTAGCAGAAGGTCAAATTCGAAAAAAAACCTCACTCTCTTAACTACTTATTTATTTCGCTCTGCATGTTTCGCGTTCCTATGACGCCTCTTCAGGAGCTCTTAAAGTAATATATAATTAGAGCCTACACCTCCGAGATCCTTCTGCACGTCTAGAGCCACGTCTAGACTGATAAGATCAATCATGTTTACTGCGCATTAGCTGTTTAAAATCGATAGTTTTAGGGTAAATGTCGATTTTCCAGAAGCAGTCTTTGTCATCTAATAAATTAATCCATTTAAGTTGTCTTGTTTATTAAAATAAAAAAAATATTTTATTTAGGTATTTGATTTCTGTTTTTGTATTTTTCTTGTTTTTAATTATGTGTATATTTCCTTTTATTTTTCGTTTGATGGTTTTTTTTTTCCTGATCTAATATTTTAACTGTGTTAAAATTAAAAGTGTGGCTATATTGTATAGTATGATCCACCAACGCAGTTTTGTTGTCCGTCTCGTCAAGGTTTTTGGCATGATGTTTAACTCTCTTTATTAAAAGTTGTCCTGATTCCCCTACATACACCTCGTCGCACACTGCACAATCGATTTGGTATATGTTGTATTTGGTTTCTCTTTCTTTTAGTTTGTCTTTAATTCGGCTGTAGCTTTTTCTGATTTTATCTCGATATATCCAGGAAATTCTTCATAGATCTTTACACGTTTGGGGTCTTGTATGGAACAGACCCGCCAGTGATTTTATCTAGTAACAGTTACTTATTTATTTATTTAAATTTTAACGTCCATTTATTATTAACTACGAATTTTAGGACGGGTTATCTATAGGTTACCACCCTTTTCTAGCCAGGATAGGGGTGATGCCTTTTCTTTTTTCGAAAGAAAAGCCACCGCCCCTAGTGGGAATCGAACCCACAACCTTTGGCACGGAGTGTTAAACAGTTACTTATTGATAAATAAAAAAGGTAAAAATGCAGTTTCCAGCCCTCCAAACCGATTTCTTTCAAACTTTGCACAATAACGTATTTTGATGCACTAAACACGAATACGATAAAAAAACCCGTCGGATTTAACTAGGAAAGAAGTTATTAAGCACTTAAGTTCACTGTTGTGCAGGTTATGAGAAGAATGTCTAGGACGACTTTAATGTCGAGGATTAGAAAAATGTCTAGGACGACTTTAAGGGCATACATGCTATGCGTTTCCGCTCGCTCCGCTCGCTCAAGAAGATAACAAAACCCCAGTCAATCCAACTCGCTAAAATTAATAGAATTCTATTAATTTTAGCGAGTTGGATTGACTGGGGTTTTGTTATTTCCTTGAGCGAGCGGAAACGCATAGCACGTATGCCCTTAAGCGACAGGTGACGACGGGTGAGGATGCCCTTAAAATTAACAATATCTTTGAATAAATGGTTTCTGAACATTTCAAATGAGAGTTCTCTGTTTCCCAATGTTACATATCTGCGCATGCGCGTGTTTACAAATACGCTGATGACGCCTAGTTTTATAACCTTCCTAACTTTAGTGCTTACTATTATAGTCTATTAATTTTAGCGAGTTGGATTGACTGGGGTTTTGTTATCTTTTTGAGCGAGCGTAAACGCATAGCATGTATGTCTTAAAGTCGTCATTTATGCCTTAAAGTCATGTATGCCTTAAAGTCGTCACAAATTTAGTTGTTTACATTAGCTCTCATAACCTGCACAACAGTGAACTTAAGTGCTTAATAACTTCTTTCCTAGTTAAATCCGACGTTTTCTTTTATCGTATTCGTGTTTAGTGCATCAAAATACGTTATTGTGCAAAGTTTGAAAGAAATCGGTTTGGAGGGCTGGAAACTGCATTTTTACCATAAAAAAAAATATGGGTTAAAGGAACATATATGATTTATTTAATAAAAACTTTTTACACATAACCAAAAACATTATCATACTTTTAATCAGTTCCTGTGCCCATGAGTAAATGAATAAAATGTCTTTACTTAACGGTAACTTGTTGTCACATAGCCATGTACCCTTATACACGCCACGGTAACTTGCTGTCAAATAGCCACGAACCCTATACACGCCACGGTAACTTGCTGTCGCATAGCCACGTACCCTTATACACGCCACGGTAACTTGCTGTCACATAGCCACGTACCCTTATACACGCCACGGTAACTTGCTGTCACATAGCCACGTACCCTTATACACGCCACGGTAACTTGCTGTCACATAGCCACGTACCCTTATACACGCCACATTCAAACCGACATTCTCTTTTGTTGCATCTATATATTTTTTCCTTTCTTCGTAAAATATCATAATGTGGCCTTTTTTACAATATCTTTCCTTGGGTAGAATTCCTCTTTCGACAAAGAAAATCCTGGCTCGTTGCTCTTCTTTGCATAAATCGTAAACATCAAAACTATTCATAGTTTAATACTTTTATAACCGCAAATACACAAACAATACTAAATTAAATAGTATTTAAACATGTGTTTTTATTTCTGTATCGATGGTATCAAATTACATAATAACAGTTACTAAATATCATTATAAAATCACTGGCGGGCCTGTTCTAAACAAGACCCCACGTTTGTTTTATCTTATTGGCAAAAATGGGATTATAACTAAAAGAAATGTATTTAAATAATTCCAGAGTTTTATATCTTCACTGTCTGCATCTATTTTCTGTTCGTAAATATGGCTATTATGTATGGATTTGTCATTTACAACTCGATTTTCATTAACACATCCGTGACCAATAGTTCTGCTTCTCGTTGTCATGATGTAAGCTTGAATTTTAAACCGAATCGTAAGCAAAAATAAAACGCATTCTCTTGTAAAAAAAAAAAATGTAGTTTGATTATCACGCGATCAAACCCCAACGATTTCCTCTCAGGGAATAATGCGCATATGCTTATTTAAAGGTCCAGTGACCATTTGATTCGTTTTAATCGTCAAAGTTCAGTAGATAAATTTTTTTTTTTTTTTGCAATTTACTTATATCCAGTAGAATGTGTTTGAAATGGTTTTTTTATTCTTCGCGCAGTTTGTTTCGCTGTAATAGTATTTTAATACAGAAATTCCAGGCGTCCATTACGAAGAGTGCGACTTTTTATCATTCAATAGCAATCTGGTTTATGAGGTTTTTTATTTACTGGTTTATTTGAGTACTTTATACTGTTCGTTTTAAATTTCCTCGTCGCTTCTTAAACCTTTTCAATCACCTGTACCTTTAGCCATTTTATTTTAATGTTCTTCTTGCACTTTATTAAAGTGCAAGAAGAACATGTAACATAATCTGGTAATACAATGAGCTACTTTACTGGTGTATTTATTAGAGCAATCTAAATGGTTATTGCTTCATAAGGCTAACACTTTGAACTGGTCCCGTCTTGACCAGTGGGTTGAGTGTAGCAGCGCGAATTTGCATATTTGTCAGACGTATCAATTTTATTAGATCCTTAAACTGCCAACGGCTCTAATGTCGTCCAATCCTACTTTTTCTTTGTGAATAATTAGCCTTGATGAGGGAAAAAAATTCTTGATTTTCTTGCTTTTTTACTTTTTCCAACTAATTGCACCGCTCAATTATGTCCAATCTTCATTCGCAATAACTGTTCAGCTGGAGGATTACATGTTTATATATTATTACGCTAGGGTTAACAATCTTCTCAGGGTGTTTACTCTCTCCCTAATGGGAGGGAAACCCGCTTATGATGTAGACCCACGACATGGGGGAAATAATTTCGGGGGGGGGGTCCATTTCAGGGGTATAAAATACTAACAATCTAGAACTTGGAATAGTTTTAGACAACTAAAACGCTATTACACCTCAAATGAAATATTTTGAATGTACTATGTGATCATATTTAATTTATTTTTAAGGGGCTTATGACACATTTTACCGATCAAGTCAACATTTCGGGGGGGGGGGGGGCTGCAGCCACCTGAGCCCCCCTTAATATACGCCCATGACCCACGATATGAAAGCCCTGACAAGGAAGTCTGACATTTTATAACCCTTAGGTCGTTCATATTCGTCAATTTATTTGTCTGTTCGCTCTCGTCTGTCTACATAAATGATGCGATTTTCATGACATTCAGCACAAATAGACTTTTGTTTAAAAAGAATTGCCAAGCAGGCTAACCAGGTAAGGCCGAGAGCGGGAAAATGCTTTCTCGGGATAATGTAACACTCAAAATCGCCTATCCTACCTGAAATACCCGATTCAATCCAAATACCCTTTTTGTAACTCTTTTTGTATTTTTTAAAATCATATAGAATTACATTCGAAATGAGCGAGAAAGAAATATTTTGAATTCAGAAATTAAGGAACTAGAAGACATTTTATGAGAACAATTTTTTCTTTTCTTTCTTATCCTAAGAAATTTGCTTTCTTTTCATAGCTCTCGCGGAAATCAATTTAAGGCATGAATTATCACACTAGCATATTTTATTTTGAGCAGTATTTTTTTTTTTTTTTTTTTTTTTTTTTTTTTTTTTACAATTAGGCGCTTCGAAAACTAGGTCATTTAGCGCCGACATCCAGGGTGGAGCGAGGAATTTTCCCATCGGGATGAGAAAATTCCTTCCACCGGTGGGGATCGAACCCACCATCTTCCGCTTATGAATCTAAGGTGCTAGCAACTAGACCACGGGAGACCCCTACAAATTAATTATAAAATAAAAATAGATAATGTCGTCCTCTAAATGACTTCTGCTCTGTTAAATAACAGTTTTCATAATTATATAAATTGGGAGGGCTCCATACTGTACAAAAATATAATTTTTTATCAAAAATAATGTCTCAAACGGTCTCCGCACCGAAATCTGAATTATATTATTCTTGAAGTTAAGTATCTCTATTTACGAAATCACGTTATAAAATAAATGCAATAAATGAATGTATTTATCCAACGTACAGTAAATTATGTACAAAGAGACGAGTTAAGAGTAAGCTGATAGAGCAAATAGTATAGGTTAGAATGTGGAATCCTTGTACAACTCCAGGGATTAGAGGAGAATTACATGCCATTGGCTTTGAAAGGTGTAATGACAGAGAGTGACTTGCTGGCTGGAGAAATATGAATGGTTTGCTTTGGGGTGTCATCATGAGGAGCCAGCAATATTGTTTTTCAGTGTAGGAACACCCATCGCTTTGTTTGTTTTACCTTTTCGCAAAGTCACAACCATCAATAGACTTGTCTCTAGTCTAAAGTGCCTTTCTCCTTCGTCTTTAGTCACACTTTATAGGCGCATTAATCTCATTTGGTATTTTGGTTTTTCTGATACTGGGAACTTAATGAAGTATAGGATATCTACAATAATAAAGATTATAATGCCATTTAATGTACCAAGCGACAGTACGAACAGTCTGAGAAAAATCGCTCTTTAAGTTGCAATATCTTAGAGACTCACTTAATTATCCTTTTTCAAGTATTTTATCGTCAAACTAGACAACATTTTACCAACTATTTTCATATTTAGAATAACATTTCTGACAACTAAATAGCTGAAAGTAAATAACACTTAATTTTTTCAAAATAAGGCGCTTGGTTCCTTTCTGATTTACATGATCCAATTATAAAACAAGGAACATTCGGACGATGGTACCTATACGTATTTAGGATCACTTAATCCGAATCCGGTATCCGTTTGATTCGATCGGGACATGGTGAGGTCAAGGTCAAACATAGAGATGTCATCGTTTACACAAGAAAATGTCGTAATTTCATATTTTTGGCGTCTTTTCAGCCGAATATCGTGTTTGTTTATTCAATGAGTTCTGCTAAATATCTACTATCAATTTTTTTAATTGAAAAAAAAAATGAATGATTTGCTATTTACAAGGTCCATTTTAGGTGATATGATTTTTACATTATTTTCACAATGACAGAAGGTTATATATTTAAAACCTTTAGAATTCTCAGCATTATTTTTGTATTAGGGGCTCAGTATGTTTCGCCCAATATGACACCTCTTCAGAAGCTATTTTAATATATGAAGATCATTTGAAATTCAACCTTCCACAGGTAGGGCAGACGAGGGTTAAGACTCAAATACTCTGTCATATTAAAATCGCTCCTCGATTTAAATGACGTTAAATATGTATTTATAAAAGGGGACATCGATACTGATGAAATTAATTGGATGGTTAACTACAAGCTCTGAAATTAATTTGGAGTTGAAGATGAGCTCTCAGGGCATGCCCTTTGTCAATGCGAACACCTTGACCCCAAAATCATTCCGTCTGCTTGCTCATGTAAAAATCAACAACGAAAGCATAATCCGGTTGAAGTAAGAAGGCTTTTATAAGTTTGTGGACGACTTGAACGGGCTGCACTCATATCATCTCTTAGCCCGGTAACCCTCCGTAATTTATTGTTCAAGCGTACTTAATATTATTAAATATATTACAACCATATCTTAATTATGTACAGTTATATTACGAAGTCACGCTACCACCAAAATCGTCCTCCATATAAGGAATTTACACCATTATTAAAAGGATAAATAGTAATTTTGTTAATATATTAGGCTGACATTAAACCGAATAGAAATCTTCTTTTTTTGGGCACATTTTCAGGTCCTTTTGATTACTTGGAACATTAAAGAAGCCTAAACATTCATTTAAGGCGTTAAGGTCACGGGAATCGGGGGGATCGAGGCTTTATAAGTCGAGCTATAATCCGCTTAAGGTGAAGAGGAGTCGGGGATTGTGAAAGTCATTAAAGTTTTTTTTTTTTTGGAGGATTAGCAAATGATACTCATTTAGAGGAGATGGGCCTATAGCTATGCTGAAATTCTTCTCGACAGCCGTTTAAGGAGGAATTTATTAACTAGCGTCTACTATGCCTTTTATGCTTTTTCCATATTAGAAAAAAAAGTGTTGGATCTTCCTATATGATTATGTCGAGAGTTAGTGTAAACGATTTGCCCAATAATGGTATTGAAATTACAGGCATCTTGGAATTCCACAAGATCTTGAGTGGCTTTTTAGACAGACTTCATATACCTCTGCCCAAACTGCAAACATAATTAAGAAGCTTCGAGTTATGGAATCTATTTTTTCTTTGTAAAAAATTCGCTTTTCATAAAATATATTACAGTCAACTAACGATCAGTCGATCTTCAAGGGACCGTGAAATATCGTTAGACTTAACTGCAGTTCGACTTACTGAACATTGATTCATCGAGATTATTCTTCGACTTACCTACATATAAATGGGGAAAATAAACTAAAAATAGGAATTAAAACCATCTACATACTCAAATACATGTTGCCTGTACGTACACATAAAGCCAATATGCAAGAACCTGCTAATTGAACTCTCATCGAGTCAGTACATACATATGTGCACCTCACTGTTCAGTTACTATAACATGTGGACACTGGAAACATGGTTTCCAAGAAGGTCCGAAGTTTATTAACCGCATTTGTGGGTCCTCTAATTGTAGATGATTCATTTGAGACCACTTATTCCTCAGGTTCATCATCATTTCTAATTCAATGTTGTCTTCGATTGGCTGTACTTCGGCTAAAATACTCCCCTCAGAAGATGAATCACACGGTGAAACGTCAGATCTCTACAAATACAGCCGTTGTGCTACAGGTGATTTGAGGTTCGGTGAAGTCGTCAATTGGAGTTATAGAGGTATGACCTCTATAGGACGAGGCCTATCTTCTGTTCAAATTATGTATTTACATAATTTTCCACTATTTGGCTTGAAATAGGCTTATTGAGTCGAAATTGACGTACAATGACTCGGGACTTCAGGATCCGTTCGACTTATTTAAGGATTGGACTCGACGAAGTTCGGCTCATGGAGAGATGACCAAACCAAATTATGTCTCATGACCAAACCCCGACAATCTTCGTTTTGATATTCTTTAGGAATTCCAATGTCTTTTCTCTACATTGCCATCTGTACATAATAAATCAATCAAGTTATCGGGCACAACAAAGCTTCGTGTTCTTCTAATTTCAGAAAGTAATTTTTTTTTTAAATCTTCTTTTAAGCGCTTCTCCTCCCTCCCTCCATAGGGAGGAAATACCCTTATGAGGTTGACCTCATGACGCAATCCGGAACTTCCGACTAGAAAATTTCACCTTTTAGAGCCTGTACCCGTTTTACCGGGTAATATGTATCACTCGGTGATTAGCCACCAATTCATTATGGTAAGGAGAGCCATAGCTGTAATAATTTTATGTTAATGTATAACATACTATTTGACAATAACATTGTAGAACACAATACTATTGTGAATGTTTATTGTAGTATTTCTCCCAATACAAAAAAAAAAAAAACAACAAATAAATAAATAAATAAAAATGAAAATTTCACCTTTTAGAACCTATAGATCGCCAAATAGGAATATCAAAACAACCAGGTGTCCACCACAATTAATAGTGGTGGAAATCAATCAGAAACTATCGATTAAGTTGTAGTTCTAGTCGTTAATCTAATATAAGATATTTAAATATTCGTTGCGTTTGGAGTTAAGGGAGTATTAGACAAAAAATATTTATTATCAGACATGAAAAGTTTTCGGATCTTGGTATATATTCTAAAATATCTCAAAAATGATCCGGAAATCGTTGTAATCATTCGAAAGTTAACTGAATTGGCTAGAAAAAAAAGGTTCTGGAAAAATTTCGATGGGGTGATATCAGTCGAAGAAATAAGAGCTCAAAACTTCGAAAGTTTTAATTTTTGTGTCTTCGCCTCGTTTTTTTTTTTTTTTTTTTTTTTTTTTTTTTTTTTTTTTTTTTTTTTTTTTTTTTTTTTTTTTTAATGTGTTTACATATTTGAAGAATGATTAAGACAAAATATTAACTGTTTCTATTCTAAGCATTGCAAGTGACACTAGGGATAAGAACAGAAACGCGCTATGATGACAGAGTTCCTGTGAGGCGGGCTTTTTTATTGCTATATCGTAATCCTTAAAAAATTACGCATTTTTATTTTTATACAATAAATATAGAAATTTTGGTTTTGTTCACTTTAAATTATAACCATTTTTGATTTTACTTTATATGAAGGTATAATTGAGTAATTCTTACACGAGAATAACACAATCGCAATGAAAGCGTAATGCCACCGTGTGGATATGTACAATGCTGCTCCAGGCAATGTTGCCCAAGTGCATCTACGGGACTACCACATACCTACACGATGCGGATATCATGGAACATACCATGCAAATAATGGCGTTTAACCGAAGCTTACAGCCGTATACAGTTATTCCTTTGTGGCCCATAATCCACGACGCCTTCTAGGGAGAGGGCCAGATGCAGAATTGGTTACTAGAGGATTTAAAGGATGGAGTTTGTCCAATTAGGAAGGGTTTTATTGCAGTTCTTATGAGGAGAAATGTAGAAGCTGCTGCCTGTAATTCATGGCCGTAAAGTAAGAAGATTGTACGATTCGAGCAGCATAATGCTCGGCCACCGCACACAGTCAGGAAGAAGGTATTATCTTCTTATTCGGCAACATACCAAAAGGTGTCTTAATTAGCGCTTTTCCTACCTTCATACGGCAAGAAAACAAGCTTATGACGTCTACGAATGACATGCAATCCAGAACTCCTGACTAGAAATGTCGAAGTTTTATAATGCAGAATTAATAAAAAATAATAAATAAAAAAATCCGTCACACAGGAGTTGCATAACGAAGCACGTTCCTCAAAAATGTACCCAGCATTCCTGAATAATTTGTTTAACTAATATAAAGATCTCTATAGTTTTGAACTTATATATTTATACATATGAAAAGCTGACACAATAATTATTTCATCAATTAATTTTTTCGATGTTTCCTTGTATGTGAAAGATAGAAAAAAAAAAAAAGTCATCAAATAATTTAATAACTTTATTTCTTCCCTACATGTTTCGCACCCTTTTGGTGCCTCTTCAGGGGAACAGGATACTTGCACTATTAGGTCAACATCCTATACTGGTCATGGTCTAAAAGAATCCAATATGGTGAGAAATAGTCAGCTGGTCGATTATCGACACGCCATATGTTTAAAATTAAACTCCAGAACAAAAATAGTATTAAAAATTAAAACCCCTATTTTCCCTGGAATTATACTTTTTTTTATGGCGTAAATATTGGGTTATGAACGCCATATAATGGTCTACAGGTTGCCACCGTTTTGTAATGTCAACAGAACGTGGTCGGTCACCTTCTTCTAGTTTGAAAAGCCATGTTCGTTAACCAGCAGAATCCGTCCAATGTCTTTTTGGTCGAATTGCGCGGGAAAGAAATCGTAGGGAGGTTCACTTTTTATGGGGTTTTCAACGTAGGAAAACGAATGAAACCATTTATTTTTAATGTGATATCTGTACTTAACTATTTAAGAGAGGATATTCACTTTTCCAAACTAATTATCACTTTGGATATTCAGAAACGATGGACTCAGTTGAAATATGTTTCACACGAAAGGCAGCATTAGAAAATAATTATATAAAAAAAATATAAATTTATAGATATGAAAGGTTTTATCTCGAAAATGGTCAGGAAATTGTGGTAAGTGGCCATTCGAATGCTTACTAAATTCTCTACAAAAAAGCACTAGAGTAAGTTTCGAAAGGGTGATGTCAATTGGAGAAATAAGTGCTTAAAACTTCGATATTGATAGTTTTGTTGCTTTGTACAGTTCTTTGTGTTTTATTTCCTCAGTTTGTTATTCCATGTGGTTTTCTTGATTGATTTTAGCGGTAATATTAATTCGATAGTAATACAAGATGAATAAAATTAGAAACAGTATTTATTTGTTTTTGTCATTGATCTTTCCGAGCAGAAGTCGCTACTATACATTAGTGACACTAAAGTCTATGGATGACACAAGAATATGGCAAAGCGCTAAGATGACCTCAGTTCCTACGAGTTGGAATTTTTCAAATAGTCAAATGAACTTTTCGTGTAAGCCGTATATTTGTGTCCAAAGATATTTAATATCTTTCGTTTTAAATTTAATTCATTTGAATGATTTATTTGTAGGACATATTAGCGGGGGGCGAAAACTGTCCAAGATTACAAGGATATGATATATGAATACTATACTTTATAAGGTTATAGTTAATGCGAGAGGATTATCTCGGCCAAAGAGCGGAAGGATCCATTTTAAAATGTAAAATGTCCTGTTGGAAATTCGGGTTGGTGCTGTTTTGGAGAACCATCCATTTCCTGTCAAGTCCACGACGGCACTCTGGAGTAAAAGCATTCCAGGAAGAGAGTTTCTGCACTTGCACCTTTGTCGGTCTCTCTCTTCCCGTCTCAATGGCCTTCTTGAAAGCCTTGCGCGGTGAGGCTTTTTGCGATGTTTCAATTGTAGGCTTATCTCTTCGGCAAAGGCGGTAGCTAAGTCCGCGACAAAGGTCGACTTAATTTGTCGTTTCGTGTCCTTTTTTGTTTAGGCTGATTCGCGGCTGCGAACCTAAGTGAGTTTCTTTTGGTTGCCTTGGATTCTCATGCGGGAGATGGTGGTTCGAATCCCGCCGGCAGCAAGAAATTTCCTCATATAAAGGCCTGTTGGGGAAAATTCCCTTCTCCACCAAGGATGTTGGCGCTACTGGACCAGACGTCGTTGTATCGTAAAAAAAACTAAAGCTAAACTGTGTAAAGTGGAAAAAATTCTACGGCATTAACCCCTTCAAGTCCATTGTCCAGCCGGCTGGACATAACTTCATTACTTTGTATCACACTGCCTTTGGTTTGAAGCTCTAAGTAGTTTTCTTCCACTTGACATCTAATATACAATGATTCCATTCGATTTTGAAAGGTTATGTGTAAAATCTTCTCTGCTCCACCACGGGCAGTCATGGATTCTAAAGTTATTGACTTTTCTTTACATATTTAGTCCAAATGGTTTCGTTTTAGTGAATAAAACTCCTCCGATGATCTTTACATGATCTTTTTAAAGGTTGGAAGTTCAATTTTATCAATAAAGTTTGTAATAAGGTGTCTACGAATTTTTGAAAATCCATGTCCAGTATACTGTACATGGGAAGTCAACCCTCATATTTGATGTAACAATATTTTTTATCTATTTTTCAAATATTTACTGTTATATTTTGTTTTTAGAATTGTTTTTTTTTAGTGCCATAATAATCAATAACATTTTCTGAATGGTATGGGCTAGAAGGCGGCCAAACCATTCAAAAATATCATCTGTCCGTTCACATGATTTTCAAAAAATATATTCTTATTAGTTTTATGTTTTGTTTTTTTAAATAATCAAATATTTCTTTTTGAGACTAGACTGTAAATATTTCAATTTCATTATTACTGTGCGCTGACAACAATTTCATGTCTAAAATTCTAATCTATTTTTACAATACCTTATTATATTTGAGCTTTTACAATAATATTTACTAATAATTTTTCTAATTTATTTTTTCTGAATTAATTTCTTTTAAATTGTTAATAAATTACTGCTTTAATTATAAATTTTTTTAATATTTCAAAATTTTGAACTTCGGTTTTCATCCACAAATCGCATTACTTGAGAACCAATGTCCAGTATACTGGACATTACATAACTCATGTCAGGTAAACCATGAAATTCTGAAAAAAAATCAGGAATATTCACAAGAGCAATACACAACTATGGCAAGAAAATAATTTTTTTTTATCAAGAAATAAAAATTCGGACCTGAAGGGGTTAAGTGGATTGTTTTTTTCAGTGTTGGCATGGCTTAAAAAATGCCCTGCATCGAAATGGTTCTGTAAAAGAGGTGGAAACAACGAAGATCGGCAATAATATACATTGATAAAAATATGAAGGCATTTTCCAAAAAGTCTCTCTTAAGTGAAGAGTACTATAAATATATCACTATTATCCCTCAACTGGTAACATCCAAATTTTGTACGTTATAAGTAACATGCATCTGTGAGACGTGTGCATGGTAAAAAAATGTTTTAATGAAGGTAATTGTTTATAATGAAGGTATAGTTTATTAAAACAATTAAAAAAATAATTTTCATCGCTACGTATTAAAATCAGGTCTAAAAACAAGCAAACATTCATCGCTCTTGGCGCTCAAGTATTGCATAGATTTGTTCGACACTCTAGCCATGATAGATTCAACATTTTTATATATTTGTAAGCTTTTTGTGTTCTTTATGAGTATGGACTTTACCGGCTTTTCTATTTTGGAAAATAATCACAAATTTCCTAAAACCTGCCAATTTTTCTTCACGTTCCCCAAGCCCAAGAATATCTCGTCCCGTTTTCTCGACGTCATTTTGGGATGTTCAACAATTATTAAACGACATCACCTTTTTTTATCAGAATTTTAGGCAGAATTCCCCCCTTTTTTTTTTCTTTTAGTGCCTATTATTCAAATTATGTGCATCTATTCAATTACTATTTCAAGTGAAGAAAACTCATTGACAACAGTAACGTCGGGAATGAAATGTGCAATTGGTGTCGGAAAAAAATATAAATAGAGAGGAAAAATAATTAAATTTTGTTTGAAATGGTTATTGTTGATTTGCTGGGTACCTAAATTGTAGTAAATAAATAGTTTCAAGTAATACACGTCTGTGAGACGAACATGAAAATGTGCGCTATTAGTAACACGCGTCTACTAGATGTTGTACTTTTTAGTTAGTGCCTTACTACTACCACATAATACAATTGATCGGGTTAAAATTTCACTTGCGTTTTTTACATTATCTAACGTGAGCATACACTGGAGGTTTACTTTTACAAATAGCTCTAAGCACCATAATGCGGGAAAATACTATACATAGACGTCTCTCAGACGTATGAGGGTTATAATTTATGGTGATACACTTCGGACACTGCTTGAATATATTATCCCAAGAAGAATTATGGCGATGCCTATTAGCACTTTCCTCCGAAGGAAAGTAGCTATTGAGGTTGGACTCATGACGGAATTTTTGAAAAATTTCTTCAAATCTTTATCGATTCTACCTAGTAGACACCGAAAATGACCCCCGTTAAAATTTATATATATGCATATATATATATATATATATATATATATATATATATATATATATATATATATATGTGTCTGTTAACACGATAGCGGCCAGAGTTTTTGTTTTTTCGTCACGAAACTTGGTATATAGCATTCAATTAGCAAACGATTGAACGAGTTCGTTAACCACCAAAATCGGTCCACCGGAAGGGGGGGTTTACCCCGAACCCAAAACACTTATTTGACTATGTCAGCCGTAATATTTGTTATATTTCAACGAAACTTGGCATTCATAGTGGTAATATAGAGAGAAAAGTGAGATATAAAAATGAACTAAATCGGTTCATTAGGAGGGGGGGTTTACTCCGGACCCACAATACCAATTCGCCATTACCAGCCGTGATTTTAGGTATATTTCGACGAAACTCGGTATTCGTAGTGCTAATCCACAGGTAAATATGTGTTGTAAAAATAAAAGAAATCGGTTCATTAGGAGGGGGGGTTTACTCCGAACCCACAAAACCAATTCGCCACTACCAGCCATGACTTTTGGTATATTTCGACGAAACTCGGTATTCGTAGTGGTAATCTACAGGTAAATATGTGTTGTAAAAATAAACTAAATCGGTTCATTAGAAGGGGGGGTTTACTCCGGACCCAAATTCCTAATATACTCATACCGGTCGTAATTTCTGCTGTATTGTAACGAAACGCGGTATACGTCGTGGTTAACTCATGAGAAAGAAGTGTTGTAAAAATGAGCTGAATCGGTCAATCGGAAAGCGGAATCAGTTACTCATTACAAAATGAGAACTATTCACGTTTTTATTTTATTTATGTAGGATATTTTAAGCAAATTGTTCTGGAAAGCAGTCTACACTACCCAAATTCTGAGGAAAGTGCTTAGTTATGCAGCTCCTGCGTGACGGACTTTTTTTTTTATTTTCGGTCAAGTTGTTGATTAGTTGAGTTTTGTGAGAGGTTCGGTTCTGGCGGCATGCTGTCTACAATCGCTCCTTGATTGGGTTCAGGGTGGAGTTTGTGGTCGTTAGTTAATTCGCGGTCTCTTTCTTCCCAAGGATCCACTAGCTGTACGCACTATCTTTTAACGGATTCCTTTCCTTCATTGATCTCCAGATAATAATAGCATACAATGAAATATTGATTAGCCGTTAATGGTACCTTAATTATGGAATTTATGTAATTTTTATGAAATTATTTATTTATTTATAACTTGTTACTACAGCGGTTTTGCTCCTTCAAGATGGTACCTGTATGTTTTAATGAGCCAGAATTCCGACACAAATTTGTCTTCAATTATTCCAAAAATCAGAGGTTTGGAAATATTTCTAATAAGCCAGAAAGCCACCGGCTGTTCAGCAGAGTTCTACCAATGAAATTCTGTAGTTACAATTTATTTTTATTTATTGAGAGTAACAACAAGGCTATTTACTCTTAAAGTCTATGTGCGAACAAAAAATAACAAAAAAATATTTCTTATACAATTGAAGGGAGGAGGAAGTCAAAAATACAAAAAGATACTGTAGTAGCAGAAAATCCTGTTTTCATACTACAGTATAATAAACTAAATTCTATAGTTTATTGTTCTATAAGTAAGAGAGTATTGTGTTTATGTACTAGTTGCTATGGTTTATGAAGTCGTGCTATATATGGTTTATGAAGTCGTGCTATATATGGTTTATGAAGTCGTGCTATATATGGTTTATGAAGTCTTCTGCATTCCGTAAGTAGGTGTTTAACAATGAAGTCTGAATTGCATATATCACAAGTTGGATTGTTAAGTCCTCTCATGAGATATTCAAGTGTTCGTCTTGTTTGGCCAATTCTGAGGCGAGCAAGTAAAATTTCTTCTTGTCTGTTATCTCGGTACCTGGATGTCCATTCCTGAGTTTTATTTTTGATTTTACGTAGTCTGTTAGTCGAGTGAAGCTGTCTTGACAATCATTTATAATATTTTGTTTAATTGCATTGGTCAAGTCAAAAAAAAAAAATAAATAAATAAATAAAAAAAAAAAAAAAAAAAAAAAAAAAAAAAAAAAAAAAAAAAAAAAAAAAAAAAAAAAAAGAAGAAAATTGGGACCCGTATCCCATTAACATAAACATACATATGTTAATGTAATTTATATACATTTTAACGCGGTCATTCTTGGTATCTAGAAGGTGGGACCGATTAAGAATTGAAGACAATTATCAAATTCAATTGTCTTAATTTGTGCTTCCTGAATAGCTATATTCCTTCGAAAGGCGCAATAAGAAGAATTTTGCTATTTCTAATGCTTTTATAGGTTAAAAAAAAAGAAAAAGAAAATCGTTTTACGATAAAGTTCGGGTATCTCAGCACGAGTTTTATGTTTTTGCTGGCGATTGGTCTATCGGTTTTCTTCTTTGCTAGTATCTTCTTTTTAATATGGCAATACATTTTCAATTCTAAATTATAATGAAGAGGAAAATTTCTTAAACATTCAATGGGTTCTAATTTTATTAACACGAGAGAACGGGTCTCCCGTGGTCTAGTGGCTAGCGCGCTAGATTCATAAGCGGGAGATGGTGGGTTCGATCACCACCGGCGCCAGATATTTTCTCATCTCAGGGCTCGCTGAGAAAATTCTTGGCTGCACCCTGGATGTCGGCGCTAATAGCCATGATTTGTTGATGTGCCGTAAAAAAAAAAAAAAAAAAAAAAAAAAAAAAAAAAAAAAAAAAAAAAAAAAAAAAAAAAAAAAAAAAAAAACACGAGAGAACATAACTCGCTGGCGAACACATAAATCGAAAACTGGAAGAGAGAGTTTGATTAAATAGTCAGAATATCATGATAACCACACTGATTCTAGGAAGATTTGGCGCTACACCTGTTAAAGCTTAGCGTCAATTTTTTTTTTTTTTTTTTGTTGAGAAAGTCCCATCTTGTTTAAGGAGTCTCGATGTGACTCGAAGTGTCGGGCACGCTTTATGTTTTTACATCCAATGTGAATGTTGCACAGAGTATAAGTCTGACAAAATATATACGACGTGTGGTGCATCCATTTATGAAGGCCGTTTTCGGAAGATTGTGTTTCTATTAAAAATAACGACCAACTTCAGTATATTTAGCTAAAGCCTCGTCTACACTTTTATTACTAAATTTCCTTAGAGGTTTTTTTCCTTTCAAAATTTGGATTCCTACCTAAGCAGAGTGAATTTAATGGGAGGTAAGTGTTCTTTGCAATTACTAATTTCTTGGGTAGAAATTGCTTTTAGAGAAGAACCTTTCAGGTAAACGCAAGTCACCTTTGGTCGTTAGGCTATTTTCTCTTGAAAGCTAATTTCTATTCCAAGTTCGGAGATTTATACTTTGAGGTGTTGAGCCCGAACTTTTAAGGAAATTAATGGGGAGAGCTTGAGGAATTCTTGAGGCATTAGAAATTAAAAGTTATTTGCGAATTCATAAGTCTGTGCAACATTATGAACACATTCCTAAACGTTTTATGGGCGATTAGTTATTAACAACTCGGAGATCTGATGGCCGAAGCTGGTAAACCTTCGTGCCTAAGGTTGTGTTTAGTTTCTCATTATGAATTTGGTTTTTCTTTCGAAAAAGGAAGAGTTATCAGCCCTATACTGGCTAGAAAAGAGTAGTAACCTATAGATAACTCCTCGCCAAAATCATTATTGCGTATAAAAAAACGTCAAACTTTCGTACGTTTTAACTTAAACGTTTGGAGTCCAAGTCTGAGTAATCTGTGGTATAGATACGGCATGAACTACTTAACTCGGGCTAAGGACGGTAACAGCTAACCTGTTATCGTCCTAACAACGCATGCTGCCTAGGCGTGCGTGCTCTCTTTATAACCAACTAAAAATTCAAACCCCTCTAAAATATTTAAAAATTTGGCCCGAAAAAAACTTTTTAGCGAATGTTTACATCCTAAAGGGTGTGTCCATGTAAAATTCCAAATCTTTCTGTCAAGTGGTTTGGGCTGGGCGATGATAGGTCAGTGAGTGATCGGTATTTGACAATTATATAGTATATAATGAAATATGTACCGGTGATATAAAAAGAGTATTTATGCGAGCTTCTGTCCAGGTGTTGAATTAGAGCAGCAGCAGTCTATTGCAATCTGAATGGTTAATCTGTAACAGGTCGCACTCCCCCGTCACACACTTTCACTACACCACCAATTCCAAATAGGCACAATCAGAGCTAGGGTATTTGTCACTGGTCTGCCACCTTTATCGGCTACCTACCGCTGTCAGTGTCTCCGACAGGCTCCGATGACAGGAGCGACAAATCCAAAGGAGGGGCCGGCAGAAAACTAGTTCGCACTACTAGAGGCATAGAGAAAGAGTGATTTCTAGTTAATAATGCTAGGAGTACTCTATATGGCGGTGGTTATCGTCTCGGCTTGCAACTAGGCGATGTTCTGTCTCGAGGCTTTCAGAACTCATGGCGTAATGAATGTTCTCTTCTAGCGAGGACGTCGCTGTCTGATTTAACAAGTTCAGTAGGGGGCGATTGACTTGGACAGAATTCATATGAATGCCGGAACTCGTTTTCTTACCTATGGGTTTATGTTACTAGTAACGCAAAAAAAGCAAATAAGAAACTAGGTTTTTTTTTTTTTTTTTTTTTTTTTTTTTTTTTTTCTATTATCAACACCATTTCGGATTAACTAATTCCTCAAGTAATATCACTACTCAAAAAAAGAATTATTCATACACTTTTCTACAAAAATGGACAATGTTTAATTATTTTTACAAAAGCCAAGGTGATTAATAACTATTCTTCTCTCGCTCCGGCAATAATTCCTTAACACTTTCGTTGCGGCTGTCATTGTTTGGGTATACCTCAGTATAGCGTCCATTTTTTGTTTGAGTTTTTCATGTAGACATTTTTTTTTCATAAATAATTCATAAAACATCTCCCAGTTCTTCTCTATTCTTCAGTTTTTTTTTATATATATTTTTAGATATTATTTATCAGTTCAGTTGACGTTAAAAATTGGACCAGCTTATCAATCTGGTTGGGACGATCCGCTAATATTTCTTTAATTCTATCAGATAGCTGGGGTTCTCTTCTTTGTTTCTTAGAGTCTGCAGTTTATCAACAGGTGGCCAATAGTAATTATTTGATTACATTTTTCACAAAGTGGAGGGGCGCCTGGGGTCATTAGATATGAATGGGTTATTCTTGTATGGCCGATTCTAAGGCTAGTCGTCAGGAGGCGCTCATCTTTTTTCGTTGGTCGAATTAATTATTAACTACTCTAATTCGGTGCTCATGGCCTTAGTTGTCGATGCACCCAAAAAAAAAAAAAAAAAAAAAAAAAAAACTACTCTAATTCATAGAAAGAGGTCTATCTGGGTCGTAACCGCCCGTTATGAGACTGATTCATATATGACAATAATTTATATCATACATTATTGATTCTTGCAAAGTCCACATTAGTGATCAACTTCATTGGATGTTTTCATCTTTACAAACATCTAAGCTTAGGATGATACATACAGATCATAACAATGACAACGTATATCAATTGCTTTTGAATAAACACAACAATGAATGCATAATGAATAAATTCCAAGAAATAACAGTTGAAGGTGAACTGCATTTAGAAAATCTTGAAGTAGGTTGTCTCAGTGACTGGGATTTTTCTCAAGAACCGAGGTAATTTGCAGTGTAGCTTACACAATTCTCTAATTGCTTGTTATGGCTTCAATGAACGCACCAATTAAAGTATTGTTAACACATTTTTTATGACTTATCTTTATTCTAATGTAAATTAATAATGCCTATTTGTTTGCAATATCCCAAGTAGAAATAATTTCATGTTTTCGCACATTACTCAAGAAGGTCTACCCGTGATCTAGTGGCTAACGCCTTGGATTCTGTGTCGGGACATGGGGGTTCGAGTCTCGCTGGCAGCAAAGATTTTTCTCATCTCAGGGCCCTTTAGGGAAATTCCTGCACCGTGGACGTCGGCGCTTAATGGCCCTGATGTCGGTACATCGTAAAGAAAACTGTCTTTCTGAGAACCATATTATCTTACCAAGCTCTATCATGTGTCATAACAATTCTCTTTTAAATAATTAAGTGTAGACGATTCAGTAACATAAATATGCTTTAGCTCCACCCAACAAACCAATGTAATCTGCTGTACAACATACAGTATTCTTTTTCGTATATGGCCACCCCGCCAGCGTAACTTTTTTTTCAGTTTAGTCATCGCTAAAGCATATTTATATTTTAAAAAAAAATTAAAACGATTTTTGAGGGTTTTTCTCTGGTACCTATAGACTCCAAAAATGACCCTCGTGAAAATTGATATGTCAGTTAACATGATAGATCCGGCAATGCTTGGTCTTTCTCCACGAATCTAAACAAGAACCCCACTGCAAAAAAACAAGAACCCCAAAATAGACGATTTTGGTTGTCGGCGTTAGGTACCTAGAAAAATCCGCCTTTAATGAGTGGAATCCGGTTCTTCGCATAGAAGTTTATGAAAAATAGTGTTTACTTAATTTAATTTTTCATTTTCTTTTCGTTTTTTATATCTTGCCCCGAAATTGGCAACAACCAAAATAAGCCAATTAGAAGATGTTTTTGCCTGAATCCTACAACATACTAAAGTATAATTGGGTGCCTCAGGGGGGAGGGGTCGTAATTTTTGTTTCTTTCATTGTAGCAAGCGAAAATTATTGCTATTCTTAATATCTAGCAAGGGGAAAAAAAGAGTTGACAATAAAAAAGAGGTAAAGATATTTTCTCCAAATATAGAAATCCTTCGGCCAAACGCCAACGCTAGCACCAAAAGCCGAAAATGCATTTATTTTGACGCATATGATAAAGATATTAAGGGCAATGTTAGTACTTCTAGTTTTATAACTATATACTTGAAAATCTCATAAGACAAATTGAATAGCACTATGAATTCTTATTAGAACTAATATATGCGTAGAATACATCAGAATTTATTGTTCAAATATTGTAGACGACAGCTAACAACCATTGGGCTACACTGTAGGCCATGAAGAAGATATAAAAATTCTTGAGTAGTGTTAGCCAGATAGACCTTTAGTTGTAGCAGCTCGTGTATCCGTTGTATCTTAGTATCTAATAGTTAGTATCGTGTGTGAAAGGATGAAAAAATAGGGTGTTATCTTAGAGCCGTTTCAGGAAGGGACCGGAGTTAATGTAAGGAGAGAGAGAGAGAGAGAGAGAGAGAGAGAGAGAGAGAGTTGTTTAGGAAGACGATTATTATTATATGAGGTCGATTATCTTTGTAGAGTTCGAGTTCCGTTAGGAGTTCTGAACCAGTTCTCCCTGGAGTTCTCGACTCTTGAGAGAACTCCCCGTGACACCCCACAGAGATAGCTACCGGTCACCCATCCAAAGGCTGTGGTTATCTTAGGTTCTTAGATAAGGCCATGCTTTCAGGGCACTTAAAGCCCACGCAATGTCGTGACTCAAAGGACGGTTGTTGGTAATTATTTCTTTTTTTATGACCACTTTAACTAAAAAACCTCTTCACATCGGTAACGCGGACATCGGGTTGAGCAGGTTTTTTGATAACATTGTTCCAACCGCAGGAGCTGCTTAAAATAGCAGATTACAGAGTAAAATAACGATTTTGCAATATTATATAATAAAATTGCTGTTTAATATTTGTTTTTATAACCATCTGGCTACCTTCTTTTATAAAACATAAATTTAGTTAAATCTCTATTTTCACTGGTTTTATTTCGTTAGTTTACAGAATAATCCTTCTGATTGTTTTGAATATATTATAGCTAGTTTAAAAATAAAAGGCCACGACCATGCGATATTAAATGTTTTAGCAAAATAACTTTTTCCAGGTTTTAGACGCCACATTTTAATGAGAATACTTTCAAAAATGATGTATTTTTGTACGAATATACAAGGTAACATAACAATAAATGAAACACCATTAACATGGCGACCTATAATATTTTCGAGTATATCAACGATTCTGAACTAATAAGGTTTTACTTTTTTGTATGATAGTGCTTCCTTTGTTTTGTAAGAGTTTGCTTAAACGCTCAGCACTTCATTTCAAAGATGGACAGTGTGGTCCAAATGTTGGAATCCTCGCCGAGTATGAGACAACCTTGAGGCCGGAGCTGAAGTGTACAGTCCATCGAAGTAGAATGAGAAAAAAAAAACAAAAAAAAAAAAAACAACAGTTTAACTCTACAGTCAAATGGGGCCGGGACTGTGCACGCCAGGCCTGATGTGAGTAGGCAAGAGGATATTTGCTTCTCATACAGTGAGTCTACTATAACTGGACTGTGCAGTTCTTGTTTTGAGGTTTATTAACTTACAGTGTTTATGCTAGACTCGTACAAACCTTGAGGCAAAACTGTGCAGTCTCTGCCTTGAGAACTACATATGTCATTAATTTTAAAATAGGGTAGGGTTTACTCAGTCTCTATTAACGGGGAGTATTTTCAACTTCTTGTTGCTTCTATAGCGGCGTTCGAAACATAGAGGTATGTAAAAATAGCCTTACTTTTCTATGAACATCATGAGATAATGTATATTGTGAAACGAATGCGTTCTCAAAAAATCTATTCACCCACCCAGATAGTAACACGGATGTTAGCCAAAGAAAAAAAATGGGGAATCAACCGTTAATAACAATCTTTCTAATTAAACTTCTCAATAAATTTTCTCCAATCCTTATCAGCAGTTTATCACATTCTAAGCCGAAACCTGCTCTAGAGTTGGTATTAATGGACCTCTAAGGAGGACTAGTATCAATAAACGGTCACTAATGGACGGGTCATTAATTACTCTACACTACGGAGATCTTAGAACGGAAAGAATAAAAAAGCAGTAGTTAATCACCTTAGTCAAAAATTGGTTGCTTTCCTTTTTGTTTAATTGATAGTATTGATTTTGATTACTGTTTTGATTCCTTTTGAAGGAACAGAAATATTACGGAGAGAGTAACAAATCCAGCAAATGTTTCTTTTTACCTCAAGGATATCTGGGATAAAGATAAGATAAAGGTCTGATTTTCGCCATCTTAGAGTTTATGATCTTGCTTCTAATAGAAACTATTAACCTTGCCTAAAGAAACGATGCCAACAATGTAGAAACTAAAGCACTGTTTTCTCTGATTGAGGTTGTCCTTGGAAATTTTTGTCTTTATGTATTTCGTGGGTGCGAGATTAACTCAGTGTTAGAGCACTCGACTAAGGGTGAAAAAAAAGTGGAGCGGAAAGGGTAGAGGGTAGCCGAGAGGATTAAAAATAATGCATGTATTTACACTTGCCAAAACATAGTGGAGCGGCGAGGGTAGCCGAGAGGGTCAAACCCCTCTCGGCTACCGTCTACCCGCGCCGCTCCACTATGTTTTCACCCTAATATGCTAATTAGGACAGAAGCATATTAGTCGAGTTCAAAACTCCAGCACACTAAAGATTTTATCTTCTAGTTTCTTCGTTCGAGGGTTGGAATTTGGGTCTTAGGCCGTCCCCTACTGAACCCGTAGAATATAATTTTTGGGGCATAATGACTTGCGTGGCCTTCAGTACCGACCTATCTATAGTGTTTTATGAACAAACCCATCCTATTTAACCTTTAGCCACTACATTAAATAAACAGGTGTTTTACGGGACACGTTGCATTCATTTGGCCAGTGGTGCATACCTCGCACGGAGCCGATTTTGTATTTCTCTTCTAGCCCTGTGCCTATTACTGGGCTTACAGTAGAGATAGGAAAAAGTAATACATTGCTTCTAGTGGTGAAGCAGAGGATAAACTAGAAAACGCCGAAAAGGCTCGAGAATTCAATGTTATGAGAAAAGATAAGAAGAAGAAAAGAAAACGTGATTCAATAAACGACGATGTACATTCATTAACGGAAAACATGGGAAACTTTTCTGGTGTAAAACTTTATATTTCAGTATAGTGAATGGTTAACTTGCTGCCCTGTGTTTCCAATACTGCCCCTGTGTTCCCAATACTGCCCCTGTGTTCCCAATACTGCCCCTGTGTTTGCGGCACTCCTCCTGTGTTTGAAGGCTGCAATGCTCTCTCTTATTCCCATTTTGAGAAGTCTCGTGGGCAAGAGACCGCACAACACAGATTCAATGTTGCTCCAGTACTTTGGAATTCTTCTATAGCAACACTAGCACGTGACATCTATAGAATCACATAGGTCTGTTCATCTCGCGACAATACTTCTCCTTCTTGCTATCCGCTCTCACGTTCTATAGATCGGAAGACGAGCCAATGCGATATCACCGTTCTACCATGGAGGCCTCTGTAAGGCAGCACACGTCCCCCAGCAATATGTGGTCCTGATATCGGTACGGCACAGCAAGTTAGTCACACCGATCATCGATGCACGCCCCGGAATTCTTCACTTATTGTCTGCTTTATCTGGTCGTATGGTCCGATTTTCTTCTGTATGGCCCAAGACACTACACTTCTCAATAGCTTTTTTTTTTTTTAGAAAATATCCTTAGATTTCTCGCATGGTTTTTGATTTGAAATTCCATTCTAAAAGATGCAAGAGCCCTGACTGGCAACTTTATTTTTTAATGCTGTTTTTTTCGCATATTTCCTCCCTCCCAAAGGTGAGGAATCCCTCCGATGCAGCCCACCCAAAGACGGAATGTGGAGGTGAAATGATAAATTATAGTCTTCAAATCGAATATAGGTACAGTGTGGTGAAATTATTTATTTACAAAGCTCCACAAAAGCAAGGCGATTTGCTCACATAAATGGTTAATAAAACAAAATGAATAAAAAACAATATAAAATAAAAAACTAAAAATTAGATTCTAATAAAGTATTTAAATTATATAAAATTTACACAAAAAAAAAAAAATAAACAAAAGAATTACACAATTAACTAATATATGCTATAACTAATAAAATATGAGAAAATTATGATAATAAAAAGTAATATAATTGAAAGTTAAAAATCATTTTTATGCCTTTGTGTCCGTATATATGTATATATATATATATCTTTTTTTTTTTTTTTTTTTTTTTTTTTTTTTTTTTAAGGTGCTTCTACTACCTAGGCCATTAGCACACACACACACTCTTTCTCTCCCTCTCTCTCTCACACACACACACACACGACGCGAACATACGCCTAGTTGTGTCATATTTTGTCATAAAGTATTAGTTTATGTTTATGTGTGTAACAATGTGTGGTGAAATTAGTACCAAATTATACTATTAATATATTTATTGATTACTTATAGATACTATTATTGATATTTTCATTTAACTGATATCAATGCGTCGAACTTTGCCCAAAGTGTGCGAAAAGACAGATATATACCTATATATTTGTCTATTCGTTCTCAGACGAATATACAAGCTGTATAGGCTTGTAGAAATATGACCATACTGTACTAATATGACCTCAAATTGCGGTAACTAACGTCGTTAACAATAACAGTTGTTGCTCTTCCGAAACGTAGACAATGTTTAAAAATGATTCTCACCAAATTATGGTCCCGCCAAAATATTGCCGCAATATTTGGAGACAGAAAGCCATATGGTTGTTATTTATCTAGTTATTTTTATTATATTATTTCGTGCCAATAGCATCTATAGGTTAATATAATTTATATATTAAAGTTTTTATATTGTATTATTTAATTTTTAATTACTTAAGAATTTGTAAAATTTTAGAATATTCTTTTCTTTGATTTAGCTGTACTGCTTGTTGTTTTATTTAATGCTAAAAATACTGTTTACTTAAGCCCGATGCTCACTGAAGAAACTGGTTTCATGAAACCTATTACATTAAAGCGTGCACACAGAATAAACTGTTTTCCATCGGTTTCGTGATTGATTCAGTGACGATGCACTTGTGTTGTGGTGGTGGCTAAAAAATAAAAATCGCAAAATGATTAGGGATCACGCAACACAGCTGTTTTTTGTTTTTTTTTTTTGTAGACCGCGAACTAAAACAGAGATCCTGATCAATTTAAGGATTTTTTTAGGGCTTCGAAGCCAATTAGCTTATTAGAGCTAGTAGATCCACTGATGAAACGTAAAACTGAAGCAATAGGAGACCGATTTAACGAATTTCATGAATTCGGTTTCATTCAACTAAAGTTTCATTCATTTGATTTCCTTCATTCACAAATGACCTTTTAATGGCAAACCTAAAAAATCTTAGTATATTATTTGTTTTAGGGACCTACAATTGAAAGCTTAAGTCCAGTTTCATTCAGCTTATCCCCAGATGGAGCAGCGATATGAAAGAGATAGCATATTACCGGTTGCGGCTATAAAACAAATATTAGCCATGAGCAATAAATCCTTTAGAAGAGTTTGGTCCCGTTAAGTTGGTCCGCCAGGACTAGTCACCCCGTGGGAAATAGAGACTGGTCCATCGAAGACCTTCCTTCATCCTACGCCAATTTAATTATATCAACTTAAGGCTTCTCTTCGGCTTTCTAATTTATTGCAGAATATTACAGTGGAAGTACGTCGGCGCTGTGATTATGAAAATGGAACGGGTTTACGGGCGCCTATTTTCTCACGGTTAATAGGCCGTTTTTCACCTCTACTGCATCATGAATGCACCTCCAGAGCTCATTATGTATGCATGCAGATCGAGTCTTGCGTCGCCAGTCTATCATATGCTAAAGTAGTTTTACGGTTTTGTTGTAACGCTTGAAAGGGATTAAAGAATGAGAAGATTTTAGAATGGAGGTGAAGACGTCGAGGGACTAACTGATAATGGTGATAACAATTCACAATAGGTAATAAATGAGTTAAAACAATAACACAGGTCTGCGTCAAAACAGCTATACTGTGTAATACAAGTAGATCGCTCACCACTCTCGGTCAGATATCACTGCCCGCCTTAATACAGATCGCGTTGTATGTGCCCATGTCTTAACTTCTTCTGTTCTAAGCTTTTCAAATTACGCTAGAGATGCAAAAGGAAAGGCGCTAATTTGACGAAAATTCTGTGAGTCTGACCTATTTATGTGTTGGAAGCATCAAAAGCTACATTTCTTTTAGAAGGCGCTAAAAATATAGTTCTTACTCATTTCTTGTTTATCTATAAAAAGAAAACTACTAGAATGATTACTTTTCTAGGAGAAAAAGGGACTTTTTCACGACCATTTTCCTTCACCGAGCAGCTAATTGCATTCCAATAAACCCGTTAAGCTTGTCTCTCCAATTAAATTGCCATTAGCATGTAGTACTAGATGATTCAAAGTAATTTCAATACCTTGAACCCGGTGCTTCCTTTTGGGAAGACCGAAAAATCAAATTGGATATTTTTTTTCAATGAATGAGCCATATGGATCTCGTTAAAATGAATTTTGCTCAATCCTCAGTCCATGTTCTCTACGGGACTTCCTGAGTTCCATTATTCATAGATAGATACTTAGTATGGGCCATAGATGCAGTTACGATTCCAAGTCGTAATTTTCTGCTGGGTGCGTTTTTGCAGATTGTAATTAGTAACTGGCCGTTGGAAATCGTTAAGTCAATTTTTCTGCAATTGCGCCGTTTCCTTTGGACTCCGTGATCGGAATAGTCAATTATAGAAGGCGCCAATTGGTTATGCGGCTATAAGAATCTTTCTTCGCAGTAGTGAAAGGTTATGTTGCTTTCAATTCTCTCATTCATTCATATTAATGTTTTGATATTTGAGTTTCTGAGATTCAACGAAACAATGCTAAATGATGGTATTTTAGCTATACGTGCATTTGGAACTACAGAAAGCAGAGTTGGGCAAACATTAGCGCGCGCTAAAAGCTGATACCTCTCCGCTAATTTAGCGAAACTGTAGAAAGCCAGCCCTAATAATTAGCGGTTAGCGCACTGCCGCCGCTAACCGCTAATTATTAGCGCTGGCTTTCTACAGTTTCGCTAAATTAGCGGAGAGGTATCAGCTTTTAGCGCGCGCTAACGTTTGCCCAACTCTGACAGAAAGTAATGTGATAACTTCGTGGTAGCCCAGTAAATTTAAGTACGAAAATAGTGCAGGGGAAAAAAATGTCGGATGTCTGGAAATGGTTTTATTTATTCAAATAGGCATTAAATATCGATAGAATGATGTTTGTCCCGATTTCTGAGTTGAGCTACAGCCGTAATGTGGAAAACCTTGCAATTGTAGGATTTGACTCAAGGTTATTCTAACGTTAGTCTGAAACAAATTTTTTTAATTAAAAAAAATTAAGAATAAATTATAATCTGATACAAATACTAACCGTCCACGGAACAACATAAACGTTACTTACACAGATATACATGCAAAAATATTTATGCAAATGTGACTCTCAAATTGAATAGATCCACGGCCATCTTATATTTGAGAACAGACTACTTAACAAGGAAAGTTTTTTGTATGTGTGTTTAACGGCGTATCAACAAGTTAGCTATTAACGCCGGGCTATTTACAGGTTGCCAACCTTTTATAATGCCAATGGCACGTGGGTGGTCACCCATTCATGTACTTGCCATGCCCGATGTTGCTTAACCTCGGCAACCAACAGGAACCGGTGCATTTAACGTGTCTATGCCAGTTGATTTGTTCTTAACAAAAGTTTGAAATTTAGGCTTTATTGGGCGATTTATTTTAAAATGATTCAGCCTCCATAGGGGCCATCCCATCCATGGGGGTTGCGAGTGCCGATTGTCTGTATTTTAGTATATATTCTGTCTTCGATTTTGACATTTGTTTCTTCTTTTTGTAGAGATTTCGTTCACAAATTTGAAATTGATTTGATTTTGTTTATCGCGATCTATAAATCTATTGATCAATGATTATTGGCCTCGTGCTGCAATTTCTTTCTCTTAATCTTGATTTAATGTGATTTAGAGTCATTAAATTTCGAGTGCATTAAACCTGCAATTTGTGGCGATTAGTCAAAGAAACTGCAGAAAACGCTAATCCCAGCGGTCATCTTGATGGAATGTCAGTCAGCCTCATGAGATATTACTCATCGCTTTGATTACAGCCGCTGTCGAGTCGTTGGGAGTTCTTGATCTCGTTTTAATTACACAGAGAAGTGAGAACACATTTTTTAATGCCTTATAAGCGATTTAAGACATCATAGTGTGATTTAGAGTTGGCAAAATATAAAAGTAAAAAAGCTTTTTATATTTAAGATTCTACTTCTTGTTTGGGAAAATAAGCCAAATTTCGACAAGTTTCGTTGATTTGATCAAGCCTGCAGGAAAGCAGCGAATCTGTAAAAATAGAGATTAGGAAGAACATAACGCAACTTTTTTATTATTTTATAAGGCATTTTGTTATTACTCCGGGACACATGCTCCTTTTGAATAGTGGTCATTAAACATTAAATAATGAGTTTAGTCTCATTAACGTTCCTTTAATTAGTGAGCCCAAAAACGATTAATTTAATTTGTAAATATACTAAAACTAGCTGAATGCCCATGCTTCGTCAGATAAGTATTTTTTTTTATTGCGTTAAATAATGTATCATCAAAATTAACGCTACTATGTATTTTTTTTGCAGTTCATTATAGCATAGTTCCCGCCGTACATCAATTGACAAGTAATCAAAGTATAATAGTTCTTGACACTGGGGCGCTCCAGACCAGTGTCAACAAACAGATAACCTAGAGATAACCTATTATAGGTTACCAGTAACAGGAGTTATACCAGTACAGGTTAAAATTCGTTGTCAATAATAAATGTACGTTAAAATTTATGTTTCTCACATGTCTATTTGGAAACACCCATTCTATTTGCGAGCATTACCAAGAAGTGTTTTGACTGGTGATGCTGATGGATGAGGGGGCTGTGCAAGGGTTCCGGATATTATTACCTCGGATAGACCATCACCAGGAAAACCCTATGTTGAAACGATACCTCAATGAAAATGATGATCTTGTCCCTCAAAGCGTAAACTCTATGAGGGACAGTTAATTTCTAGCAATTCAAGGACTGCCATAATAGTTTAAATTAACCGCAATTAAAAATAATACTTTGAAATAGATACAGTACGGTAACAGCTGTTATGTTATCGTCCTTGCAACGCATGCTGCCATTTCGATCAAGCTCTCTTTTATTTATTTACTTTAAGTTTAACGTTCACTAAGAATTTTGGGGAGGGTTATCTATAGGTTACCACCCTTTTCCAGCCAGGATTGGTATGATGCCTTTTCTTTTTTCTAAAGGGAAGCAACCATCCCATATGGGGAATCGAACCCACGAACTTTTGCACGGAGTGATAAGTGCTCACGTTTTAACGCTCTCGGCCAACGGGCCTCCAAACTCTAAAAATACTTAAAATTTGTATATAAAAAAAAAAGTTCTTAGCGAGTGTTTACAACCTAAAGGCAGTGTCCAAGCAAAATTTCAATTTTTCTGTCAAGTGGTTAGGGCTGAGCGATGATAGTTAGGGAGTCAGTCAGTGCATGAATGGTATTTGACAAATATACAGTAGATTGATCATTTGTGTGGCATTAATATTATTCTATCTTGCTCAAAAATCATTGACGGTGACAGGATAGAAATTTTACTGACGACAGAGGACTAGTACGATGTGGCGGGAAGCAAGAGGTACAACCAAATACAGAAAAACACTTATGTGTGACTTTAAATACTCAACTAACCAACTAAAACGAAACCAAACAGACGAATCAATAATGCACAGAGAGACTAAATAAATACAACTTAAAACGAAGTTTAAAAATTGTCTGTATTCAAAACTTAAATGATTAAAAACATTGGGCAAACTTCGGTATGATGGTCACTTTGTGACCTTTGTCTAAAGATGTTTTTATCAATCAGTTACAGAACACGATTTCTATTTATGCTTTTTAACTTTAATTTATCTTTTGTTACTTTTTACATCTTTTTTCTCTCTCATTATTTAGTTTATAATTATATTGGATAGATGCAGAAGTAGAAATTGGTCATGTTTAGAATTATTATATATTCATAATTATTATTTGAATAATATTGATATATTATGTATGAATTATATTAATAAATATCTTTGTTCATCCATTCATCCATATGCCTATGGATATATTTTCCCAAGCCAATATTTATGTGGTTCCTGGATATTGTACAAGCGAATTCGGCATTTCCCCCGTGGCAGGTGCATTGCGGCTCCATAACAGAAACGTGACAAAGAAAGCTAATATCATCCCAGCATGCACTGTCATCATCATAGACTAACGCCCTCTCGCCGATAGAATCATATTTAAATCTGTCGAATCTAACGGCGCGTAACGTACAGCTGATGATGCGAGGAGGCGGTATGGAATCAGCTGATGATGCGAGGAATGAGATGATGACGAGACACCTCAGACTATCATGGAGGTAGGTTAGTAGTGGTGACTCAGTGGAAACTTCATCAGACTTGTGTGGAAGTATTTTTTACCAAGGCTCTCTTCCGACTTCTGTTTACAGTAGCACCTCTCCTTACATGATATGCACTTTACTCCCAAGGGGTGTTTTTTCAAGGTACTCTGTCAACCTACACTCGACTTCTTTGGCTTGTCTGCTTTTGGAAGTTTCATCTTTTTATATCTTCAAGGTGCCGCCAGTCTTTCAAAAGACACCGGTTTTCTACGCTTTCTACTATTTCCCTCGCTAAAAATCTAATAATATTGCATTTATTAAGGGTCGTTAGATTATAAACAATATAGCTTATTTTATTGCTCAAAACGTCATAATTTCGGAAATTCCTTTCTTTATGATCCATGAATTTTATTGACAACCCTACTAATTGCTTTTGCCTCCTATAATTACACCTACCTCCCCCCCCCCCAAAAAAAAAACAGATGGGTAGTGAACCTTCCAAATTATCTTTTATTATCCAATTTAATGCACCGTTTCGGGCTTCAATGTCCTTCTTCAGGCGTAATTCTGTGATTTCACAATATTAAGTAATATTAGATATGAATTGTTGTATTAAATAATTAGGCAATATTGGTTTTAAGTCATACCTTATTATAGATAAATCTAGGGCTTTGCTGGATGCCAAATAATTCTAACCTTAATAGAAAGGTGCTTCCTAAATAGGTTTCCATGCTTCGTTCTGGAAGAACAGTGACGTAAATGCAAACACTTCAGTTTTACAGGAGAGTAAAACGACTATTTGGAATTGAATAATTGAAAAGGGCGTTGGTGACTGAAAATAATGGTATATTGAGTGCATGTAGCATACTTTATTTTCATTTACCAGGGATTAGGATCACCATAATTTCATCCCTTAAGTAGAGTTACGTCATTGTTTCAAAGTGAATGTAGTTTTAATTTTAGTTTTTTTTTAGTTTTGCCCGATGCTGCTTCTAACTTCTGAATACAATACAGCTAGTTTTGTTGAAAGAGAACATAAATTAAGACAGACGTAAACGTTTCCATTTCAGCGTGTAGAATAATGGTTTACTCCTTAATGCCCACTCATAATGGCCCTCCATCTTTATTTTTGCAAAACGCATCTTAGATGTGTAACGAGTTTTGATCCGAAGAAGCGAAGAGTATTGCTGTTAGGAGGAAATAAATACTTTTTCCGTAGAAATCAATAACCCCCCCCCCCCCTATTCCTTACGGACCGATTTTGCTGGTTTACGAGCACGTCGAATCATTTGTTATGATGATGTTTCATGCCAAGTTTTGGGACGAAGGAACCAAAGTTTCTGCCGCTATTGTCTTAACATAAATATTATATATTCTTTAAATATCTTTCTCACATTTTCTCTTTAAGGTGCCGCCCATCTTTCGAAAGATGCAGAAGAAGCTTTCTACTCTTTAACTATCATAAAATATCTTTATGGTGTTTTCATAAGGGTCCATTATATTCAAGCAAATATGGCTTATTTTATTATACAAAAAAGTCATAATATCTGTAATTCTTTTCTTTATGAGCCAACCATTTTACTACCCTTTGTACTAAGTGCACAACCTGCAATTATACGCTAGAAACCCTATTAAAAGTGTACCTGCAGGTCTATTAAGCGCAGCGACTTTTTTCGTGCGAATTTTTCCCGAACCCCAGGTGGATGGATTCTGCTGGTTTACCTGACGTTTTCTATAAGAAGAAGTAATTCTGTAGAAATATTCATCAAAATCGGACCATTTTGTAGCCTGCTAGAGTGCGAACAGACAAATATGTACGTATATAAATTTGAACTACTGGTATTTTCGTTATCAATGACTTTTGAAAAGTGGGCTTCACCTCCGCTTTGCGCAAAAAGGTCAACCTCATAACTGGGTTTCCTCACTATGTTGGGAGGAATGGAAACACGCTCAAAACGATATGAACATTAATATAACTATATACAACAAACGAATAAAACAAGTTGACAAGTATAAATATTTGAGAAGCTGGATAACAAAGGATTTAAATCCAGAGACTGAAGACTTAGCAAGAACATTGATTAGAAAGTGATGGCTCAAAATAATTGGAATTAGAAGTTTCAAGTGACCTGGAACATAACATTTGGAGGTGAACATTAACATACACAAATACATTGAATAATTGATTTATTTTTTTTAATTTTATTTTTTTTTTTTTTTTGTGTGTGTTTAACGGCGTATCAACAATTTGGCTATTAATGCCGGGCTATCTACAGGTTGCCACCCGTTTATAATGCCAACGGCACGTGGTCGGTCACCCATTCAGGTGCTGCCCACGCCCGACGTTGCTTAACTTCGGTGATCCATAAGAACCGGTGCATGCAAGGGCTATGGCCGTTGGCATTACATATTAGTATCCATACATATTTATTACATTTCGATACCCTGTAATAATCATCGTCTGCCGTTTCACTCGATCTTAACGGTTAAGGATCTCAAGCTTTGTGTGATTTATAAACGTACCGGATTAAAAACTTTTTTGGGGGGGGGGGGAGATATATAAACTTTTTATTGTGTATCCCCTTCCAAAAAAAAAAAAAAAATAATGTTCAAGCTGTCACAGCTTTTGTGTCTTCTAGAAATTGATCCGGTTTTGCCGTTGTCCAGTCAATGTTTTTTTTTTTTTTTTTTTTAAATTTCCATAGATTTTATCCTGGAGTAACACCTACGCTGGCATGATTAACTACGGCTCTTGTGACAACGCCCATCTTGTTTGATTAATGTTTCTGGCGACTTTTAATTTTTCTTGGCACCTTTCAAGGAAGTAACTGTTCATCGATGTTCTAGCGAATGTGTTTGTTACACCGAGGAATATTACATTAGATCCAATTTTCATGCAAATGCCGAGAGAATCCTGCTTCTGAATGCTTCTTCTTGGTGCATATTACATTAGTGAAATAAAACTCACAAATGAATGCATTTCTAATTTTGTGTTGAAAGGCTTTTTTTCTATACGTATTTTGACTGGCGGAATTTAATATAAATAGTGTTAAGATGATACCTTGAAGGGTTTTCGAGAAAAGCATAAACAACTAGTATGTTGTATTGGGGCACTCAAAAACTACGGAATGAGTTTAATATTGTATTTTTACACGTTGGATAGGTATTCATCTAAAGTGATATGTATTAATTTTGGTTATGTATAGATTAGAATTTGTATAACCGAAAAAACTCAAGAATGTTCAGAAAATCGTGCTCGGTGAAACATGATCAGTCGAACAATACAATAATACAATAAAAACTACGGAATGAGTTTAATATTGTATTTTTACACGTTGGATAGGTATTCATCTAAAGTGATATGTATTAATTTTGGTTATGTATAGATTAGAATTTGTATAACCGAAAAAACTCAAGAATGTTCAGAAAATCGTGCTCGGTGAAACATGATCAGTCGAACAATACAATAATACAATAAAAACTACGGAATGGGTTTAATATTGTATTTTTACACGTTGGATAGGTATTCATCTAAAGTGATATGTATTAATTTTGGTTATGTATAGATTAGAATTTGTATAACCGAAAAAACTCAAGAATGTTCAGAAAATCGTGCTCGGTGAAACATGATCAGTCGAACAATACAATAATACAATAAAAACTTCGGAATGAGTTTAATATTGTATTTTTACACGTTGGATAGGTATTCATCTAAAGTGATATGTATTAATTTTGGTTATGTATAGATTAGAATTTGTATAACCGAAAAAAACTCAAGAATGTTCAGAAAATCGTGCTCAGTGAAACTTGATCAGTCGAAAGCCTAATTCATTTCCTACCTAACCCAATTTCAAGTCTATACGTTTTAAAGGTTTTGGGAAAAACTTGAAAATAACAAAAATTTTATATAACTGGCGAATAAGGCGGAAGATCAATAAAATATCGCCACACACTTTTACACTTTTTATTTATCTTCCCTACTATGTCTAGACGAGGCCCTGCTAGTGGAAGGTTCCATTCCTCAGCTTGAGGCTGAATTTAATGTTTAAGAGTGTTCCCCTGAAGAGGCACCAAAAAGGGTGCGAAACATGTAGGGAAGATTAATAAAAAGTGTAAAAGTGTGTGGCGATATTTTATTGACCTTCCGCCTTATTCGCCAGTTATATATATTTGAGTTAAGTGTCATTTAATGAATAACTAAAATTTTAGTTTCAGTTCCCCCTAAACTACAGATCTAGATGAAAGCTTTTCATACGCAACCAAAAAATTAAGATACATGGATTTTATATACATAGATTACAAAACAACTATTTTATCATCAGACCGATTTGAAATGTTTATATATTTTCTTAAACCTTTCACAGCCGTGAAATCCTTTTTCGAAGATTATTCAAAATAAAGTTCCATAAAAATAGTCCCCTGGTGAAAATGTTTATAGGTCCACCTCGGTCTTAGAAAACATTGCTTGAAGTTTCGGATGTGTTGATTTAGGTAGTTTAATTTATGGCAAAAAGTTAAGGGTTTCTTTTCTAAGCCTTTAAAACTTGATATATAGCCACATAATGAAACAAGCGAAGACGATGACTGGAAGTCGATTTTACTGGTATTTTGACATTTTTAAATTTCACCACGCAATATAAATTAATTATATGTTTTTTATGACATTTAGTATTATAAAAGTCACTTAAATATGGCGGAAAGTCAATAATAAAAAAACTCCATAAATTTATCTCCAAATCCTATATTCATGGAATGTCTATCATTTTTATTGACGTAATCAGAATTTTTTTTAGTTATAATCTCCTGAAGATGTGCCAAGGGGGCGTAAAACACAGAACATTATTACTGCAGGGGTATCCCGTGGTCTAGTGGCTAGCGCCTCTGATTCATAAGCGGGAGATGGTGGGTTCGGTTCCCACGTCCGGCAGGAATTTTCTCATCTCAGGGCTCAGTAAAAAAAAAAAAAAAAAAAAAAAAAAAAAAAAAAAAAAAAAAGAGTAAACTGATGAAGTAATAGTGATTTATTGTACTTCCACCGCGTTTAAGTGAATTGAATATATTTGATGATAATGAGAAAAACTCCGGAGCTAGTTCGACACCAAACTTTAGGATAATTCATGCTTAGCTGACCACAAGTCGAACTATCTGTTATTGTCATCTCCGCCATATTCCAAGTTCCTAGACTTCATTTTTATGCAAATCATATCCATTCTCCACGAGTCTGAAGCATTACCACCTCATACATCATCTGACAATTCATCAGCCTTCACTCATACACAATACTCAGGCTGGTCTGTTCTATTTCCCTTCGTACACTCCAATGGATTTGCTTGTGTTCAGTTGCAAATAAGTTTACGCCATTAGCAATTGTATTGGTTGCGTTGAATGTTGTGTAATATTGTATTGGTAACATCCTTCTCACAGGTTCTGCAATAACTGGGGAAACTCACTAAAGAGATAATAGTTGTAATAATTAAAATGATTGTTTTTCTTTTAAAGTTAACTAGCTGTTACCCGCCATGTCATGCAACACCTACTTTCTGTATCTAGAAAAGCAAAAATAAATTGGAAACCAAATAAGTAATACTAAAATCTAATGACACAAATCTGTAACTGGTTGGGTTCATAGTTTCAAAAGCGTGACCTCCCAACTGAGAGTCCTAGACGATTTTGCCCAACCCTAAGACACTCTCCTTATCAAGACCTGAAAATTGGTCAAACGGTGTCGATTTGTGTAAGGAACAAACATACAAACAGACAGCTGGTAGACGTGTTTGACCTGTCCCATGACACTCCCCCTATCAAGACCTACCTATGTGCTAAGTTTGGTCGAAATCGGTCGAACGGTGTGGATTTGTATAAGGAATAAACATGCAGACAGACAGCTGGTGTACGTTCTCGACTTACGCTACGACACTCCCCGGATCAATATCTACCTGTGTGCCAAGTTTGGTCAAAATCGGTCAAACGGTGTGGATTTGTATAAGGAACAAAAAGACAGATTTTTATACATAGATAGATTAGTTCAGCCTGTTTCAATTAGTTTAGCAGAAATCGAACATTTGAATTATAATAATTTATTTAATTAATACGAGCATTCAGGTTAATATCACTCATACAAAATTGTTGGTTTATGGATTATAATCGTATTAATAATTTCAAATATTAATAATGAACTGACCCTTTACTGAAATATAGGAATTTTTGTTATAGTCAGAAGGTTAAAATATATTATTACACATTTTAACTTCGTTTATTTCTTCCCTACATCCTTTTTGATACCTCTTCAGGGCAATTTGTTATTAAAACGTTAACTTACAGGTTTAAATTCTGGAGTAAAACTTTCCACTAGCAGGGTCATGCCGCTGACAGACAGCTAGGACAGAGTCTCGACGTGCCCTGTTGGTGAAAGCGTTTCCCCATCAAGTTGAAGTTGTCAGCTTGCAAGAATATAAGACATTCCCTAGAAGAAACACCCAAAGTGTGTGAAACATGTAGGGAAGAAACAAATGTAGTAAAAGTGTAGAGTATAGTTTTTGAAACGCCGACTATAACGAGATTTCCTATATTTTCAAATAGTTTATGGCTTGTTCCTTTGTAAGAAAACGGAAAATATTTCTCAGGTTTTGGTAAATTCTGTAATTCAGAACATTCTAACGTTGCTGAGGAAAAATTAACTCTAAACTCAGGAACAGAAATTGGAGATAAACTTATACATTCTCCTTCTTGTCTAAAATAACTCTAAACAAGCCACTCAGGAACAGAAAATGGAGATAAACTTATACATTCTCCTTCTTGACTAAAATAACTCTAAACAAGCCACTCAGGAACAGAAAATGGAGATAAACTTATACATTCTCCTTCTTGACTAAAATAACTCTAAACAAGCCACTCAGGAACAGAAAATGGAGATAAACTTGTACATTCTCCTTCTTGACTAAAATAACTCTAAACAAGCCACTCAGGAACAGAAAATGGAGATAAACTTATACATTCTCCTTCTTGACTAAAATAACTCTAAACAAGCCACTCAGGAACAGAAATTGGAGATAAACTTATACATTCTCCTTCTTGACTAAAATAAATTATTCCAATGATGGTTATGACGTTTTTTCCATTCCTTATTTAAAGATTGCATACTTCTTTTATACTTGTTTGCCCTAGACTGGATGTGGCATACAAAAAACACCCCAAGGCAACAACGACCCATGAAATAAATTAACATTAAGGTCAACTTAGTAATCTCCCGATGAGTACTTTTGGGCTGTACAACTTTTCGAGGAAGATGAAGAAGCTTCGAAAAAAAAAGGAGAAATGTTGTCTTAATCGCCCCCTGTCCTGTATGTTAAGCGTCCCGAGAAACGCGTTCTTTGCAAATCGGTGCACCGTTTAAAATTTCAGATGCCCAAAAGAAGACCGCCACTGAATATCCCTCGACAAAAAGTAGCCATGGCCAAATTCAGCGGCAGCTTGCTCCAGTCGCATCGCCGCGGGCAGAAAAAAAAACAGGCTTATGCTTACGAGAGACTCTGCGCCTTAAATGTAGAGAGTATGCCTCTCACGCAAGAGTCAAAGCCAATGAGTTTGTGTCCCATAATCTTGGACGACCACTCCTTTAATTTGACTCATAATTACAAGGTGGTCTGTTAAACTTAAAAAATAATTATGGAAAAAACTCGTCTCTTTAGACCTCTTGACCCTGATGGGTGGTTTCGTCCCCTGGAACCCCCGTTAGCTTTGCCCAACTGAGAAAATTAAAAATCATTTGACAAAGCTTTACCTCTTTAGGATAGTTTTGATTGCTATTTTTCAGTTTGCTCATTTTTTGTCATCCACATTCATAGCTGGACAATCCAATCCAAATATTTTGTGCAACGCTTAGCGTGAGAATGAACGGAAGTGACGACTCTGGCCAACTTCCTCTACATGGATCATCGATATGTATTTATTAACAGGAGGTAAACATTATGTGAGCAGGATATGGACCGGAATTGAACTTGATGTATTCGAAAAGAGAGCAGAAAGTGGCGTGGAAATTAGGAGGAAGTGAGAAGGACGTGAGCAGGAAGTGAGCAAGAAGTCAACAGGTAGAGAGCGCGCTACACTAAGGTTGCGGTTTTGTTCTTCTCCTGTGTAAGGTTTTGGAGCAGTTTGAAGAAGGATAATGTGATTCCAGGGAAATAACGTTAAACAACAACCGCTGGAGGAAAATGCCGGATCGAAAATATTCTCCAGCAAAGAATCCTTAAGTTATATATATATATATATATATATATATATATATATATATATATATATATATATATATATATATATATATATAAGAGGTCAACTTACGAACTTACAAAGAAATATATATACCGTCCTAAAATTCTTAGTCAATAATAATGGACGTTAAAATTTATATATATATATATATATATATATATATATATATATATATATATATATATATATATATATATCAAGTTAACCATTGTCTGTACGTTAAGGAAACGACGTTCTTCAGCCAATTTACTCGGGAAATCGTATAAATACAAATCTACAATAATATAAACAACTTATGCAAATCAAGAGCACAGTTTCAGGGTGAAAATTTGAAAAATCTAGATTTTTCTTTCGACAGGGTACTCAAAGACGGTTGACTTACTCGACTATTTTATTTTTTATAAGTTGCATGACTTAAGCAAATTGCACTTTTCCAATTCTATTAAAGAGAGGACCATATAAATCTTGTTTAATCCATTATTTTTCTTAAAATAATGGATGTCCCTAAATGTGGATTTTAACCAGAAATTTGGCTTTTTATGTATCTAATATTTTGTATTAGTCCTTGTTGTAAATGTTCTACGTTCTTTAGATGTTTAAATATTGTATCAATGTGGTGGCTGTCATCTCCAAGGAGTTCTGTCAAGTATGTCAGAATATGTTTTATTTTGAGTTCTGCTTTACAGGTATGTCCTTGTTAGTCATAAGATACTTGCTAGTCATAGGACTTTGGCTGATACGTAGTTTGGATAATATGACTTCTTCGTGTCATGATCTTGTTTACGACGAAGGGCATCCTTTTTTCAAAACACATTGATCCAAATAACTGGGATGTTCATAGAAGAAGAAGAAGAAGAAGAAGTATAAACAAAACCTTGTCTTCCTAACTGTATTTGTGAAAAAAATGCTTCCAATTTGGTAGCTAATAGCTACTAACAGCTGATTTAGGTTTAGCCAAGGGAAAGGCGTGTTCCCACGGTGTGGAGTCCCATTGAAGACTGGTTTCATTCACAACTTGCCGGCCAGCTAACCTATCAATTACTACAAGCGAGGAGAGCAGTCTGTCCACTCCTCTTATAGCGGTCACATCCACTCTGCAAATACAACGAGTTGAGACTTTTATATCTTTTTAAAGGTATGTATGCCATCAAGTTATAGCTTGTCTCACGGTCTAGATTAGTCGTTGCTAATTATTTCCGTTTAAATAGACAATGCACTTAATAAGATTAATTATAGTCTGTTTACTTTCTTTATAAAAGAAGAAGCCCGTTAATGACGTCGCCCTACGTAAGTGCCGAGAAGAATTCTCAAAAAAAAAATGTAGACTACGAAAAACGGGTTGGCCAGAAATGCACATTTATAAATATAAAAATCACGTGTCTGCTTATCTGTCTGTTCCTTAGGCCCGTATTTCTCCCGATCCGATCCGATCAAATTTCGTTTGATTGACAGCGGCCGACGTGATTGCCTACATTGGTCTCGACCCGATCCGATCCGAGTTAGTCACAGCTCGTCACTAATGACCTCGTAGCGAAGTGAAAATGAGTGATTAATTTAAGAAATACCATCTAATAAGCATAGGAACCTTTGATTAGGTTGAATGTTGGAGGTAAGATAAGTATTGGTATTCATATTTTAAAATTATTTATAACAAAGGTAACAAAGGGTGGCAACCTATAGATAGCCCGGCGCTAATGGCCAAGAAGTAGATGCGCCGTAAAAAAAAAAAGAAAAAAAAAAAAAGAAAAAAAAAAAAGAAAAAAAAAAGAAAAAAAGAAAAGAAAGCTAACTAGAAGGTTATAAGCATTGGAAGGTTATAATCATTAGAAGGTTATAAACATTGGAAGGTTATAGACGTTGGATGGTTATAAACATCTTTTCTCACGATTTAATAAACAAGGGAAAGTAAAAACTAAAATGTGAATTGACAAAGTTGTTCTAAATGTTATTTCCTTTGATTTAAAGTAAAAAGTGCACTAAAATCGGTTAAGATTTGAAACACAATATGTGGGTTGGCGCCATTTTGCTTCGTCTGTCCGAAATCGGTCTAGAAACAAACAAGTTTGAATGGCCAAGAATCGGTGGCCGTTGGATTGTACCGGATTGGATCGGTTCGGGACCAATGTAGGCACCTCCATTCAGATGCATGTGTTTGTTTTTCTTCTGACAATCGGTGGGTTTTGGATCGGATCGGAACGGGTCCAGTGTAGGTGCACCCTAATACAAATCCACACCGTCTGACCGATTTTGACCGAACTGTGAACACTGGTAGGTCTTGATCCGGGAGATCTCATAGGATAGGTCAAAAACGTCTACCTATTTTTCAGAATACAGGCTACTACTCCTTGTACGAAAGTAACCCAAAACCTTAGGCAGACTCTTTGTTAACAAGACTTGAGCTCTTTGTTAAACTGTATTGTGAAGGAGGGAGATAATTCTTCTTCCTCCTGATAACTATCTACAACCAAAGAGTTAGGAAAATATTTATCTGTCTTGGTCTAGATAAGCCAATCCTCCTATTGGGAGGTCCGAGGATGAAGGAAGTGCCGATGACGTGAGTGTAAGAAAGAATCTAGGACCCTTGGAAGAAACTCGATATGGAAATATTCCAGCTGTCTTGTCAGCTTTCACGGTGAAATTGAGAACTCCTATCGCCTTCTCTTCTTAAATACCTTATATGTAATTTGCTGTACATTTATAATTATGTACGTCAATAAAAAAAACAAAAAAAACACGAGTTTATACGTTAATCATTTACGCTATATATATATATATATATATATATATATATATATATATATATATATATATATATATATAGGGGAAGGTGTTGTACCTCTGACCATCTTGTACCTTTGACCATCGAGGCTGTGGGGGCATATAGCAACAGTTTATAAATTTTGTTGTAATTAGTGTTTAGCTCCTTCACTTGAGGGCTTGTGTAACCTACTTTGGATTATTCAAGTCAAAGAGGATTCTTGCAAAAAAAAAAAAAAATACTTATCTATTTCTATCATAAAAATGTAAGTTATTTATTGATGACGTTTTGCTTCATAATATTTTTTGTATTATGTCTTTTTAGATGGAAATCATTTGACAAAGTAGCTAGTACAATAAGAAACATGGTGTAGCTTTTGAAATTGATTTATCTTAACCCTAAAATTTATAAAATGCTTTTTAATTTTCACTACCAGGGTGTTGTACCTCTGACCACGACTAGGTGTTGTACCTTTGACCAGGTCAAAGGTACAACACACCTGAGTAATTTTTTCATAATTCGACTTTTATGTTCTTCTGCTACATATTTTATATTTTATGTACACACATCTAACTTATAACCTTCTTTATTTCCGTGAATCATTTTTGGCAATTTTTCAAAGGGGGGCTGGGTTTTCTTTGCAAAGGTGCTCGCATAATTTGGGGACTAAAATTTGTCCCTTTGAAAAGACGCCATAATGCTAGAAACGCGTGAGGGAAATAAAACACGTTATGTCAGAGGCTTTACTTAATTGACCTAAAGAGCATTTATGGAAAAGAAGATACATGATACAAGAAATCCTTATTACTTCCAAAGTTTAGGAACCATAAAATTACATGTTACGAACAATCAAAGCAAAAAAAAAAAAAAAAAAAGAATTACTGATAATAATTATAATTGGTGTAAATATTTATCTAGTTCTATAATGTTTGTTATTCTAAATTTTAATTAGTTTAGTTCTGCTATAATATTACGATATATTATATTGTTTATTGTACTTCTATTATTTGTAAAAAAAAAAAAAAAAAGTTTCTTGAAAATAATAATTACTAACCAACCTACCGGCAGGCGGAATAATTTCATCATAGTTTCTAAATTTTATAAATACACATATAAACGTTATCTATCTGTATAATTATATTTATACACACACACATATATAAATGAATTATTATTTACTGTAAGCGATTGTGAAACTCGAACCTATCAGTGCAATAATAAATATTAAGACAACCTAATATCGGTGATATTTTTATTGCTTTACACTTTTAGGATCTGTATCATTATATTTTTGTTTATCTGTATTTTGTGATGTTTTGTTATAGTCATTATTAAATATGTAATTTTTTTCAGGTGTGTTCAAAGTTTGATTCATTATCCGTAAGTATTTTCTGAATAACTGCTTTTAGCACTTTCCTCCGAAGGAAAGTAGCTATTGAGGTTGGACTCATGACGGAATTTTTGAAAAATTTCTTCAAATCTTTATCGATCCTACCTAGTAGACACCGAAAATGAGCCCCGTTAAAATTCATATATATATATATATATATATATATATATATATATATATATATATATATATATATATATATATATGTGTCTGTTAACACGATAGCGGCCAGAGTTTTTGTTTTTTCGTCACGAAACTTGGTATATAGCATTCAATTAGCAAACGATTGAACGAGTTCGTTAACCACCAAAATCGGTCCACCGGAAGGGGGGGTTTACCCCGAACCCAAAACACTAATTTGACCATTTCAGCCGTAATATTTGTTATATTTCAACGAAACTTGGTATTCGTACTGGTAATATAGAGAGAAAAGTGAGATATAAAAATAAACTAAATCGGTTCATTAGGAGGGGGGGTTTACTCCGGACCGACAATACCAATTTGCCACTACCAGCCGTGATTTTAGGTATATTTCGACGGAACTCGGTATTCATAGTGGTAATCTACAGGTAAATATGTGTTGTAAAAATAAACTAAATCGGTTCATTAGGAGGGGGGGTTTACTCCAGACCCACAATACCAATTCGCCACTACCAACCGTGATTTTTGGTATATTTCGACGAAACTCGGTATTCGTAGTGGTAATCTACAGGTAAATATGTGTTGTAAAAATAAACTAAATCGGTTCATTAGGAGGGGGGGGGTTTACTCCGGACCTAAATTACTAATATACTCATACTGGTCGTAATTTCTGCTGCATTGTAACGAAACGCGGTATACGTCGTGGGTAACTCATGAGAAAGAAGTGTTGTAAAAATGAGCTGAATCGGTCAATCGGAAAGGGGGGTTTACTTTGTAATATATTTCAATAGAAAAGCCAGCCAGACATAGGTTCACAAAGGCGCCGCAAGGAGCGCTAGAGGGACTGTATCCGGTTCCTGCATTAGATCAAAATACAATAATATGAGGATTTTGTATTTATTACGTAGTGTAGTAGGTACCATGTGTAAACATAAATCTGGAAGCAAATTAATAATTTATCAGTTACTCATTACAAAATTAAAAGAGAACTATTCATGTTTTTATTTTATTTATGTAGGATATTTTAAGCAAATTGTTCTGGAAAGCAGTCTACACTACCCAAATTCTGAGGAAAGTGCTTAGTTATGCAGCTCCTGCGTGACGGACTTTTATCGATGTAACGTTGATAATGTTAAAGCAACCCCCCCGTAAAATGGTGACGATTAGTGTCTGTGAACATTCGCCCATATCTCATACACTGTATCGATATATATATATATAACAAATAAAACACATACATGCATATATATATATATATATATATATATATATATATATATATATATATATATATATGCATGTATGTGTTTTATTTGTGCATGTGTTTGCACCCTTTTAATCCCTCGTGGGGTGTTACAGGACACTTTTAATATTACAATTATATTACTATAATTTATGTTTTTTAATTACTGCCTTTGATTGACAGGACAGACCACCCCCAGTTAAATATTTAGCTTAGTTATCGAATGGTTTATATACATATATATATATATATATATATATATATATATATATATATATATATATATAAGTATACATAAACACAAGCATATAGGAGCTCAATCATAGAGATTTGAATTATATATTAATAGTAAAATATTCATTTGTAATTCTACCTTTTCTGTCTTCCTTATTAAAACTATTTCTTACACTCTAGTGTAATGTTGAGATAGTCCTTAAGAAGATCAGTCACGTGAAAAGCAGGACAAGGTGAGAAGGAACGGCTCTCCCGGCTGTAACCCGATCCGTCGACGGTCGTATGACAGCCACCCGGATCCGAACATGCGCCTTCAGGTCATCGGGTAATATGTCGACGGATAAAGGAGCTTGTATATGCAAATGCACAAATGGACCACAGGGGGAGCTTTGTTCGGGGTGTGATGTATGATCTTGAAGTTCACATTGATTTGATTAATGCCTTACTTTAAAAAGTCCGTCACGCAGGAGCTGCATAACTAAGCACTTTCCTAAGAATTTGGGTAGTGTAGATTGCTTTCCAGAACAATTTGCTTAAAATATCCTACATATATAAAATAAAAACATGAATAGTTCTCTTTTAAATTTGTAATGAGTAACTGATCAATTAATAATTTGCTTCCAGAGTTATGTTTACACATGGTACCTATTACACTTCGTAATAAATACAAAAAACCTCATATTATCGTATTTTGATCTAACGCAGGAACAGGATACAGTCACTCTAGTGGTAGAAAGCGCTCCCTGCGGCGGCTTTGTGAACCTACGTCTGACGGGCTTTTCTATTGAAATATATTACAAATTAAACCCCCGCTTTCCGATTGACCGATTCAGCTCATTTCTACAACACTTCTTTCTCATGAGTTACCCACGACGTATACCGCGTTTCGTTACAATACAGCAGAAATTACGACCGGTATGAGTATATTAAGAATTTGGGTCAGGAGTAAACCCCCCCTTCTAATGAACCGATTTAGTTTATTTTTACAACACATATTTACCTGTAGATTACCACTACGAATGCCGAGTTTCGTCGAAATATACCAAAAATCACTGCTGGTAGTGGCGAATTAGTATTGTGGGTCTGGAGTAAACCCCCCCTCCTAATGAACCGATTTAGTTTATTTTTACAACAGTTATTTACCTGTGGATTACCACTACGAATACCGAGTTCCGTTGAAATATACCAAAAATCACGGCTGGTAGTGGCGAATTGGTATTGTGGGTCCGGAGTAAACCCCCCCTTCTAATGAACCGATTTAGTTCATTTTTATATCTCACTTTTTTCTCTATATTACAACTACGAATACCAAGTTTCGTTGAAATATAACAAATATTACGGCTGACATAGTCAAATTAGTGTTTTGGGTTCGGGGTAAACCCCCCTTCCGGTGGACCGACTTTGGTGGTTAACGAACTCGTTCAATCGTTTGCTAATTGAATGCTATATACCAAGTTTCGTGACGAAAAAACAAAAACTCTGGCCGCTATCGTGTTAACAGACATATATATATATATATATATATATATATATATATATATATATATATATATATATATATATATATGCATATGTATATATGTATATAGATATATATAAATTTTAACGGGGGTCATTTTCGGTGTCTACTAGGTAGGATCGATAAAGATTTGAAGAAATTTTTCAAAAATTCCGTCATGAGTCCAACCTCAATAGCTACTTTCCTTCGGAGGAAAGTGCTAATAGGACCAAATGACAGTGGAAGCACTTGGCATGTGTGTTTGTAAAAGGGAAAAATTTGAGCTTTGACTGCTCAGCAAAAGTGTTTTGAGGGAATTTAATAATTTGAGGGCATCGACATCCTTTAAATGCTAGGGATTTTAACAATTTGTTCCTTTGTTTAAATAAATTCCTATTAATAGCTATTAATTACTACTTAGCTATTAAATTATAGAAATATTTAATTTCTACATATTATTCAAATTCATAATTTATTTAAATTTTAACGTCCATTTATTCTGAACTATGAATTTTAGGACGGGTTATCTATAGGTTACCACCCTTTTTTAGCCAGGATAGGGCTGATGCATAGCCCCACCCCTAGTGGGAATCGAACCCACAACCCTTTGGCAAGGAGTGTTATGTGCTTACGCCTTAACTCTCACAGCCACCGGGCCTCTAATTCATAATTGAGAATAATATTTTCTAAACAAATGTAAAATTCCTTCTTCCTAAAAAATGAAAAAAAAAAAAAAACAAACAAATAAACAATTTTATTTGGTCCAATAGAAACGTATTATCAGTTCAAATATGATTTTACTATGGGTAACAATTTTCTAATATAAAGATGTATTTTTTTTAAATTTCTTTAACTTCTTAAGCCCTAGCTTTTCTATGTCAGCGAAAAATGGATAAGCCTTCAATTCCCTGTGGATTTCGTACGAAACAAGGAGCATTTGACAGTAATTGTTGTATCTTGGTTTGGAGTGTTTGCAGACGTTTTAATTGTGACTGGCTGGCACCGAACCAGATTGGGTATACCTACATTAGTATGGGTAGTATCGCCGTTTTGTATAGTAGGATATCGCAGGTGTATTTTAGGGTAGTTTCAATTGTGACTGGCTGGCACCGAACCAGATTGGGTATGGCTTCATTAGTATGGGTAGTATCGCCGTTTTGTATAGTAGGATATCGCAGGTGTATTTTAGGGTAGTTTCAATTGTGACTGGCTGGCACCGAACCAGATTGGGTATGCCTACATTAGTATGGGTAGTATCGCCGTTTTGTATAGTAGGATATCGCAGGTGTATTTTAGGGTAGTTTCAATTGTGACTGGCTGGCACCGAACCAGATTGGGTATGGCTTCATTAGTATGGGTAGTATCGCCGTTTTGTATAGTAGGATATCGCAGGTGTATTTTAGGGTAGTTTCAATTGTGACTGGCTGGCACCGAACCAGATTGGGTATGCCTACATTAGTATGGGTAGTATCGCCGTTTTGTATAGTAGGATATCGCAGGTGTATTTTAGGGTAGTTTCAATTGTGACTGGCTGGCACCGAACCAGATTGGGTATGGCTTCATTAGTATGGGTAGTATCGCCGTTTTGTATAGTAGGATATCGCAGGTGTATTTTAGGGTAGTTTCAATTGTGACTGGCTGGCACCGAACCAGATTGGGTATGCCTACATTAGTATGGGTAGTATCGCCGTTTTTCGGAACAGGATACAGTACAGTCCCCCTTGTGGGAGACAGCGCTCCTCGCGGCGCCTTTGGGAACCTACGTCTGGACGGCTAATTTTAAGGAAGCAGAGTTTAAAGTAAACCCTCCTTTCTAATAGGCCGATTTACTTCATTTTTACAACACTTCTTTCTCATGAGATACCCACGACGTATACCGCGTTTCGTTACAATACATCAAAAATTACAAACGGTATGAGTATATTAGTACTTTAGGTCCGGAGTAAACCCCCCCCCCCTCCAAATAACCCGATTTAGTATATTTTTACAACCCATTTTTCTCTGTTGAATACCGAGTTTCGTTGAAATGTAACAAAAATTACGGCTGGTAGTGGCAAATCTGTAATGTGGGTCCGGAGTAAACCCCCCCTCCTAATAAACCGATTTAGTTTATTTTTACAACGTATGTCTCTCTTTAGATCAGCATAACGAATACCCAGTTCGTTGAAATATAACAAAAAATACGGCTGGCGCGGTCAAATTAGTGTTTTGGGTCAGGGGTAAACCCTCCCCTCCCGGTGGACCAATTTTGGTGGTTAACGAACTCGTTCAATCGTTTGCTAATTGAACGCTATATACCACGTTTCGTGAAGAAAAAACAAAAACTCTGGCCGCTATCGTGTTAACAGACACACACACACACACACATATATATATATATATATATATATATATATATATATATATATATATAAAAATTTTAACGGGGGTCATTTTCGGTGTCTACTAGGTAGGATCGATGGAGATTTGAAGACATTTTTCAAAAATTCCGTCATGAGTGCAACCTTAATAGCTACTTTTCTTCGGAGGAAAGTGCTAAAAGTATTTGTACTGAAAACCCCCCCTTCTAATGAACCGATTTAGTTTATTTTTACAACACATATTTACCTGTAGATTACCACTACGAATGCCGAGTTTCGTCGAAATATACCAAAAATCACTGCTGGTAGTGGCGAATTAGTATTGTGGGTCTGGAGTAAACCCCCCCTCCTAATGAACCGATTTAGTTTATTTTTACAACAGTTATTTACCTGTGGATTACCACTACGAATACCGAGTTCCGTTGAAATATACCAAAAATCACGGCTGGTAGTGGCGAATTGGTATTGTGGGTCCGGAGTAAACCCCCCCTTCTAATGAACCGATTTAGTTCATTTTTATATCTCACTTTTTTCTCTATATTACAACTACGAATACCAAGTTTCGTTGAAATATAACAAATATTACGGCTGACATAGTCAAATTAGTGTTTTGGGTTCGGGGTAAACCCCCCTTCCGGTGGACCGACTTTGGTGGTTAACGAACTCGTTCAATCGTTTGCTAATTGAATGCTATATACCATGTTTCGTGACGAAAAAACAAAAACTCTGGCCGCTATCGTGTTAACAGACATATATATATATATATATATATATATATATATATATATATATATATATATATATATGCATATGTATATATGTATATAGATATATATAAATTTTAACGGGGGTCATTTTCGGTGTCTACTAGGTAGGATCGATAAAGATTTGAAGAAATTTTTCAAAAATTCCGTCATGAGTCCAACCTCAATAGCTACTTTCCTTCGGAGGAAAGTGCTAATAGGACCAAATGACAGTGGAAGCACTTGGCATGTGTGTTTGTAAAAGGGAAAAATTTGAGCTTTGACTGCTCAGCAAAAGTGTTTTGAGGGAATTTAATAATTTGAGGGCATCGACATCCTTTAAATGCTAGGGATTTTAACAATTTGTTCCTTTGTTTAAATAAATTCCTATTAATAGCTATTAATTACTACTTAGCTATTAAATTATAGAAATATTTAATTTCTACATATTATTCAAATTCATAATTTATTTAAATTTTAACGTCCATTTATTCTGAACTATGAATTTTAGGACGGGTTATCTATAGGTTACCACCCTTTTTTAGCCAGGATAGGGCTGATGCATAGCCCCACCCCTAGTGGGAATCGAACCCACAACCCTTTGGCAAGGAGTGTTATGTGCTTACGCCTTAACTCTCACAGCCACCGGGCCTCTAATTCATAATTGAGAATAATATTTTCTAAACAAATGTAAAATTCCTTCTTCCTAAAAAATGAAAAAAAAAAAAAACAAACAAATAAACAATTTTATTTGGTCCAATAGAAACGTATTATCAGTTCAAATATGATTTTACTATGGGTAACAATTTTCTAATATAAAGATGTATTTTTTTTAAATTTCTTTAACTTCTTAAGCCCTAGCTTTTCTATGTCAGCGAAAAATGGATAAGCCTTCAATTCCCTGTGGATTTCGTACGAAACAAGGAGCATTTGACAGTAATTGTTGTATCTTGGTTTGGAGTGTTTGCAGACGTTTTAATTGTGACTGGCTGGCACCGAACCAGATTGGGTATACCTACATTAGTATGGGTAGTATCGCCGTTTTGTATAGTAGGATATCGCAGGTGTATTTTAGGGTAGTTTCAATTGTGACTGGCTGGCACCGAACCAGATTGGGTATGGCTTCATTAGTATGGGTAGTATCGCCGTTTTGTATAGTAGGATATCGCAGGTGTATTTTAGGGTAGTTTCAATTGTGACTGGCTGGCACCGAACCAGATTGGGTATGCCTACATTAGTATGGGTAGTATCGCCGTTTTGTATAGTAGGATATCGCAGGTGTATTTTAGGGTAGTTTCAATTGTGACTGGCTGGCACCGAACCAGATTGGGTATGGCTTCATTAGTATGGGTAGTATCGCCGTTTTGTATAGTAGGATATCGCAGGTGTATTTTAGGGTAGTTTCAATTGTGACTGGCTGGCACCGAACCAGATTGGGTATGCCTACATTAGTATGGGTAGTATCGCCGTTTTGTATAGTAGGATGTCGCAGGTGTATTTTAGGGTAGTTTCAATTGTGACTGGCTGGCACCGAACCAGATTGGGTATGGCTTCATTAGTATGGGTAGTATCGCCGTTTTGTATAGTAGGATATCGCAGGTGTATTTTAGGGTAGTTTCAATTGTGACTGGCTGGCACCGAACCAGATTGGGTATGCCTACATTAGTATGGGTAGTATCGCCGTTTTGTATAGTAGGATATCGCAGGTGTATTTTGGGGTAGTTTCAATTGTGACTGGCTGGCACCGAACCAGATTGGGTATACCTACATTAGTATGGGTAGTATCGCCGTTTTGTATAGTAGGATATCGCAGGTGTATTTTAGGGTAGTTTCAATTGTGACTGGCTGGCACCGAACCAGATTGGGTATGCCTACATTAGTATGGGTAGTATCGCCGTTTTGTATAGTAGGATATCGCAGGTGTATTTTAGGGTAGTTTTTGCTATTTATTAATAAATAAATTTGTAATTGCTTTGTGTGAGCTTCTCGTAGTTTTTTTTCTTTTTTATTCCTGCCGCCGCACAGTGAGAAAAAATCCACTTTTAGGGCAACAAAATTATTTTTTTGTGTTTTTCAATAATTTTGAAGTCACTGAGTTAGGGAAAAATATTTAAAAAAATCGTTGACCCATAGTTTTTAGTATATCCAACAAACAAATGTTGTAGACACACACATTTTTTGACGTAATAGATAAAAATTGGGAAATGACCATAAGGTTGGCACGCCATAAAAAAATAAAATAAAATTGGGAAATCCTTTTGTAAATCTATGGAACATTTAAGTAGTACCTTTTTGCATCTATTATTTACATAAAAATAATACATATATTCATAAAAAATAATACATAGGCTATAATTCGAAAATAAATAACAAAAATAGACTAACAACTTGAAGAAAAAAGTCACGCTGCATAACTAAGCACTTTCCTCAGAATTTTTGTAGTGTAGACTACATTACTGAATAATTTGCTGTAAATAACCAATATAAATAAAATAAAAACGTGAATAGTTCTGCTCATTTACATTTCTTATGAGAACTGTTCAATTATTATGTTTTTAAATAATTTGCTTCCAGAGTTATGTTTATACATGATACTGTACTACCTAATAAATACACAAAAACTTCATTTTCCGTCTGACGCAGGAACAGGATACAGTACAGTCCCCCTTGTGGGAGACAGCGCTCCTCGCGGCGCCTTTGGGAACCTACGTCTGGACGGCTAATTTTAAGGAAGCAGAGTTTAAAGTAAACCCTCCTTTCTAATAGGCCGATTTACTTCATTTTTACAACACTTCTTTCTCATGAGATACCCACGACGTATACCGCGTTTCGTTACAATACATCAAAAATTACGAACGGTATGAGTATATTAGTACTTTAGGTCCGGAGTAAACCCCCCCCCCCTCCAAATAACCCGATTTAGTTTATTTTTACAACCCATTTTTCTCTGTTGAATACCGAGTTTCGTTGAAATGTAACAAAAATTACGGCTGGTAGTGGCAAATCTGTAATGTGGGTCCGGAGTAAACCCCCCCTCCTAATAAACCGATTTAGTTTATTTTTACAACGTATGTCTCTCTTTAGATCAGCATAACGAATACCCAGTTCGTTGAAATATAACAAAAAATACGGCTGGCGCGGTCAAATTAGTGTTTTGGGTCAGGGGTAAACCCTCCCCTCCCGGTGGACCAATTTTGGTGGTTAACGAACTCGTTCAATCGTTTGCTAATTGAACGCTATATACCACGTTTCGTGAAGAAAAAACAAAAACTCTGGCCGCTATCGTGTTAACAGACACACACACACACACACACATATATATATATATATATATATATATATATATATAAAAATTTTAACGGGGGTCATTTTCGGTGTCTACTAGGTAGGATCGATGGAGATTTGAAGACATTTTTCAAAAATTCCGTCATGAGTGCAACCTTAATAGCTACTTTTCTTCGGAGGAAAGTGCTAAAAGTATTTGTACTGACTTGTTTTTTTTTTTTTTTTTTTTTTTTTTTTTTTTAATAATAACAAATATATACAATTATATTATGCACTAAAAACGAAATATCCATCAATCATCGTCTGATTCAATACTGCTACATCCTTCAGCATTTTCTTTTGACAAGTCAGAATCGTCTACCTAATTTTCTAATGACAGTTCTTGAAGTGGATCATGTGGTAAACTACACTTCAATAGGCTAATACATCGGTGACATGAAATTTAAATAAACACGTATAGTTTCTGTTCAAAAAATGGAAAAGTAATTACAAGAACAAAACTGCAATAAACACTGGAAAAATGTTCCCTTTCTTAGAGTCCGATTAATATTCCCTTCCGTCGCCGTTTGATGATCCAAGAAAGTAAATATTTAAATTTTACCTTAATCCTACTAATACTAGACAGTATTTAGTAAGTGATTTGTAAAATATTTTTTTGAATTTTGTCCACCTAAAAGGTGATTTTCGCCGCGGAATCTTCAGCTACTATCTGACTGCCTAAACTAAATTTAAATTTACATTAAAAGGGGGAAGAAGGGGGAGCTGAAAGTCTCAAGACAGTAAAGTAGAAGCTTAAGGCTTATCGAAAAAAAATATTTGGAAGTGGAACTTTTTTTTAAACCTTACTCAAACTTGAGTAATCAACAAAATATGAACAATCTAGTAATAATTTCATTCATTTTTTTTTTCTTTGATATGCCTTTCTGTTATAAGATATATATTATGTATTTATAACGAAAATACCACTAGGTAATAAATCCATTGTGAAAAGAATTTATAAAATTTGCACACAATTTTTAAAACACACCTTACAAAGACCGTAGTTGGAACAAGACTAAGCAGAGGAGGAGCAAGTGACAAGCAATGGTTGCCTTCCTTATTGTTTTAAACAGGTTTGGGTTAAACTAGCTAAAAAAATTGTTCTGTTTTCAATGAATAGAAGACTTGAGCACGTTTTGACACGTAAATTGACTTTCTACGACGACATCACATTTTCGACTTTTGTTGCCGTAAAGTAGTCGTTTTGCCCAGTGTGCGCCGATGGGGATCGAACCCACCATCTCCCGCTGATGAATCTAAGGCGCTAGCCACTAGACCACGGGGCACCCCTGTAAATGTTGCTGTCGCCAAGTTAGTCCTGTCTGTAGATACACTCTGAGGTAGCGTATACTCTGGATCTTGCGAATTGATTTCAATTTCATTATTTTGGAATTTTCTGGGCGAACCACCTTTACACGATAATTTAACAGGGCTTAGTGGAAGTTCGGAACCAAGAATATTTCGCTCCTTATAAGTGATAAATCGCTTCGTTGAGGTTGGCGCTCTTTGTGATGATGAGTGTGTCCTCTGCTTAGCTGGCGAAGGCCAGGTAGAGTATGTCATTGCAGTAGAAGATGCATAGAAATGGGCTGAGTATGGCCCCCTGCGGAGCACCTACTTTGCCTACTATTTCTCTTCTATAAAAAAAAATAAAAATAAAATACTATTATATAATGACATTGATAGAAGTCCAATAATACATTTATTTTATTAATAGGGATGTTAAGGTGTGTTTTGTTACTAAATGTTTGGTACATTTAGTTTTTTTCTTTTCTGAGTAAGCATATTTTTTAGTCTGCTCTATTAAACAATGTTAGGGACGTTCAGTACTAAATTCATATTTTGTGGGTGTGCAGGGTCTGATCACTTTGTGGCCATGCCTTGCCTGATGTATTTTGTGAGTATTTATGTTGACGTCTATTCGTTTAAAAGGATGTTAGATTCCTTTTACCTGAAAGTGTTCTCCTGTTGTGCACTTCTTGTGTGCCCTCTCAAAGAAAGTTAGAGAAGTTCTGAATGCCCGGAATATAAAGCTTAAGAGTCCTTGTCGTAGGCTTTAGAAATCTCGGAGGAGAACATAAAACCCAACCAGATCCCTTTATAGCCGCCATTAGAGGATATAAATCCTGAAAGAGAATAACTCTTCGAGCTCCTTGACTATAGGTCCTATCCTAACCACTGTTCTTCAAACTTCGGGTATTCTAGTGTTATCACTTTACCATCTCCTCGTCTCCTGTCGTAAAAGCAGGCTATGGATACATTCAATTTCTCTTACTGTCCACTCTAAAACTTCAGCATCCTTTCTTGAGTCTGCTCTCTTACAGGCTTAAAAATTACCCGATTTTAATGAAATTTGGTACAAAAATCTTTTTGCTCTGATTTGAAAGATTGCCGTGCTTACGGAGATTCGTGTACACTTTCTATAGGTTCTTTGACGCAGAGATACGAATAAAACCATTTTAAGTATGATATCTGTTTTCGGGGTCTAGTGGCCTGCGCCTTACATTCATAAGCGGGAGGGGTAGGTTCGATCCCCACCGGTGGCAGGAATTTTCTCATCTCAGGGCTCGTTGAGAAAATTCCTCGCTGTTTTCGACAAAAGCGGATGAAACTAGTTGTTTTCAACTAAATTTCCGTTTGGGTGCTTAGAATCGTTGGATTCATCTGAAATATTTTTAAAATATTTGAAATTCACCTGAACTAAAAAATACCCAAAACCTAAGCAACAGTGACTTTAAAAAAAACAAAAAAAAAAAAAAAATAACAAACTAAAATATTAAATATCTTAAAAACGGGTAGCTTTGGCTATGGCAATATGGGCTTAAAAATGTTTGTTTTGAGGAAAACTATCACATCGCGATGGCTGTGGGTCGACTGTCCAGTAACCCTGTTTGTGAATATTTTTTTTGGGGTCATTTCATGTCAAAGCGACCAGTGCTATGTGCCGTCATGTCTCAGATATTTTTAAAAATTTTTTCATGTATAGAGGTTTTTGAGATAATCTCCAATTAATTTTTTCAGATTTTCTTATCAAAAATTGAACCAGGGGGAATTTTTTGAAATTCTTTTTTTTTGCATGATTTTGGTTACTGCCTTTCTGATAACAGTTTTGAAAAACATTTGTATTTTACTTATTTTTCAACAAATCCGGCTGTTCTTGGTATCAAATTAAAGCTAATACTTTTTTCTATCGAAATAAGCTATAATAGTGATACTACAGGCAATAGTATCATGCCACTATTGCGCAAAGTTATTTTTTATACTTCTTTATTAGGTAGGTTCAGTAAGTCATACCTCTGAAATCACAATTACCACATGCGTCATAATTTTTTTTTATAGAATTATCAAACAGTGTACTAGTAATGTTCAAAAAATAAAAATTGTGTTTTTTGCGGTTATGAAAAAAAAAATGTTTTTCTTAGGAAAAAGTTCACATAAAATGTCAACTTCGTAAAATGTAAATTTAAAGTTTATCTGAGCTCAAAGTAACTCAACACATTTATTACAACCAATAAAACTATAACCTATTATATTACAAGGACATTTGACATTAATTTTAGATTATTCACTATTAGGTATTTAATTTTTATAGTAGAAAATCATATCGTAGTTTCTGTAAATTTCGGATTCAGTTATATGCTGTGATCCAGTTATGAAACACAAAAAGTATGTGTGTAAAGGTCTTAACACTGTTTCTCTTCCATTAAAAAAAAAAAAAAAGAAATGTGAACAAAAGTTTGATCTAGGTACAAAACAAGGTACAAAGGTGTTTCTTGTAGAAACGCAGTCTACACATCAGAGTTTTTTTGTTTTTTCGTCTCGAAACTTGGTATACAGTATTCCCCTAGCAAATGATTGAACGAGTTCGTTAACAAGCAAAATTTGCTCATCTCCTGACACAAAGTAGTTATTCGCCCATACCGACCAAACTTATTGTTGGAATTATGTTGCAACGAAACTCGGAATTCGTTGTGGGCATAATTAAAGGAAAAACATGTTTTGTAAATAAAATAAATCGGTTCATTCTCTACGCGGTCGAAGTCGCGGGACAGCTAGATTGCAGGATAAAGCTGAACGAAGTGCAAACAGATTCGAAAATATGGCAAGAAAAGCGACCTAAACATATTCCTGTTCCTTTATCATCATCGGAATCAGAAACACATACAAAATAAATGAAAAGGATAACAATTATCTGAATTTAAAATTTACAGACACTACGATATGACTTCCCACTATAAAAATTAGGTACCTAATAGTGACTAATCTAAAATCAATGTCAAATGTCCTTGTAATATAATAGGTTATAGTTTTATTGGTTGTAATAAATGTGTTGAGTTACTTTGAGCTCAGATAAACTTTAAATTTACATTTTACGAAGTTGACATTTTAAGTGAACATTTTTCTACGAAAAACATTTTTTTTTTCATAACCGCAAAAAAAAAAATTTTTATTTTTTGAACATAACTAGCACACTGTTTGATAATTCTATAAAATAATTAAGATGCATGTGGTAATTGTGATTTCTGAGGTATGACTTACTGAACGTACCTAATGAAAAAGTATAAAAAATAACTTTGCTCGATTAGTGGCAAGACACTATTGCCTGTAGTATCACTATTATAGCTTATTTTGATAGAGAAAAGTATTATCTTTAATTTGATACCAAGAAGAGAGCCGGATTTGTTGAAAAAGAAGTAAAATACAAATGTTTTTCAAAACTGTTATCAGAAAGGCAGTAACCGAAATCATGCAAAAAATAAGAATTTCAAAAAATTCCCCCTGGTTCAATTTTTGATAAAAAAAATCTGAAAAAATTAATTTAAGATTACCTCAAAAACCTCTATTCATGAAAATTTTTTGAAAAATATCTGAGATATGATGGCACGGACATATATTATAATTGGGCGATTTGACGTGAATTGACTCTTTTTTTATTTTTTTGTAAGTTTTATTTTTTTTTTTATTAGTTTGTTTATTTGAAATCTGTACAAATCAAGTTAGTTGATACAGATATATGCTATGTATACATTTTCACCTTGTATGCTAGTAAATAAATTAAAAATAAAACGTAAAAAACGACAGTTAAATATTATGTATGTCATTTGTATGTTTTCCAAAATACACTAGCCATACACCGTATTATGATGACAACCTCAGATGTAGGAGTTCTTTGGGGCCGTACATTGTAATTAAGTACAAAAATAAATTAAGAAATTCCTTCTGTCTCATCGTAAAGATTGTAGAAAGCTTGCAATGAAAGGCGAACACAAATCGCTTAAGAGTTATGCCTGACGTGTGGAGATATTTCACAGTTAGGTAAATACAACGTAATACAAAACAGAAGTTAAACATGGACAGTTTATACCCGCTAATAACAGCAATTCAGTCTGGTAATACCTTTCAAGGCTTTATGGCGAATACTGGAAGGAGGATCCAGACAAACTTTCTCTAAATTTTAGTGATCACCTTTTGTGGAAAAGCTATTATCTTCAATTTTACAATTTAAATAAACTCATCCCCAACTACTCCATTTTGGAACTGAAATTGCGTTTCATGTTCCGAAATGATCCTGTTGTATGAATGTTTGCAAGACAATGCACTTCTAAAGATACGCCAATCAAACCCTTCTTCTCATATGTAAAGAATAAATAATCTGTCTTATTCGATACAAAATTAATAAAAAGAACTTTGTACCTTTTTGAAAGCGTTTGTTCAGAGATCACACATCCAGCTGAACAATAAATCACTATATAAATCAATTGATGCACAAAGGGAAGGTTTGAAAATAAATAAATATGATTAAGGAAAACAAATAAATTAAATGTAAGTTATACTTTAGTTCTAAATCTTAGCATTTTATACTGATTCAGTGCTTCTATCTATATATATAAAAATCACGTGTCTGTCTGTTTTTCTGTTTGTTTGTTCCTTATACAAATCCACACCGTTTGACCGATTTGGACCAAACTTGGCAGACAGGTAGGTCTTGATACGGGAAATCTCCTAGGCTAGGTCAAAAAAATCTACCAGCTGTCTGTATGTTTGTGCCTTATACAAATCCGCACCGTTCGTCCGATTTTGAATAAACTCGATACCGTCTCCACACCGTTCGTCCGATTTTGACTAAACTCGGTACACATGTAGATCTTAATCTGGGGAGTGTCGTAGGCTGAGTCAAAAACGTTTTATAACTGTCTGTCTGTATGTTTGTACCTCATACAAATCCACGCCGTTCGTCCGATTTTGACTAAACTCAGTACACAGGTAGATCCTAATCTGGAGAGTGCCGTAAGCTAGGTCAAAAACCTCTACCAGCTGCAGTCTGTATGTCTTTTTTTTTTCTTTTTTTTTTATAAAAATCCACTCCGTTAGACCGATTTTCACCAAACTTGGCATACATGTATGTCTTACTACGGGGGTGTTATAGGTTAGGTCAAAGTCGTCTAGGACTCAAAGTTGGGAGGTCACGGGTTCGACACAGTTACAGGTTCGTGTTATTAGATTTTAATAATACTCTTTTGGTTTCTAATTTTTTTAGGCTCTCCTATATGCAGAAAGTAGGTGTAGCATGGCACGCCGGGTAACAGCTAGTAAAGGATAAATGAATTTCATCAACTCAGAATAATAAACCTAATAAATAGAGGACTAATATTGAATAAAATGTTCTAAATATTTATGATTCTAATGCACCGAGCCTCAAAATTTAAGGTTAATGTGTGAAAATCATTTCTAAGTTGTCAAAAAATAATGGAAGAAACAATAAATTCTCATAACAATGATGTTACATGGCAAGAAGTTAATGATTTATGCTATAATATTCATGAAATAATAACTATATATATCTGTGATGTATGCAGCGTTATTTGTGGAGTTCTCGATTTCGTAGAAGGTAGAAAAATGATGTCTCTCCACTGTTTTCAGTGGAGAGACATCATTTTTCTACCTTCTACGAACTATATATATGATAAAAAAAATGTGTGGGCCAATATTAATGTGAAATAACAAAAAAATGGATTGTTAAATTGAAAGTATCTTGGACCGGTGGACCAAAATGTACAGGCTAGGTAATTCAATCTATAAAATGCATTGAATATTACTCCAAACCTGAAAATTGCTTAGGGTGGTTCTATAAATAAATGGAAGTGGACTGTACTTGAGTGAAATATTGAAATATATTAAATGAAAACATGAATTTACAAATTTACATGGGTTGAGCTTAATGGTGGGGGTGGTACTGATGGTTGTTGGACTCACATAATTGGGTTTGGAATTGTAGTTTGTTGCTGGCCGGCCCTCTCTCATCCTCCCTCGCCAAGATAGTTGTCTTCCCCTACTGCGTTGATTACTATTTTTGAAACCTAAATATACGAAACGCCTAAGGACCAGGCCCGAGATATCACGTATGTAGTTGGCGTTTAGATTTTACTATGAGCAATGAGAATGATAGCCACTTTCGTGACAACGGGCTTGCAAGCCGCGTGGCCTGAAAGCCACTTTCTTCTTTTAGGGTCTGAAAGCCACCGGGGTGACAGATTTTTACGATATCTAGCGGTACGTTTTTAAGCTCTAGTCATTCTTGTATGCGCTAACATTTTATTAAAAATGCAGTTTGAGTCTATTGAATGTGGGTGTCCCTCTGCTACTCGGTCTCTTTGCATATTTCGGATGCCTCCAGGTCTTATTTGTAATTTAGCAGTTGTTTTTTGCATAGAGATCATGTTACGTATCGATTATACCAAAGCTGAGATATTTGATATTTGAAGTTTTTAAGGCTGCCTTTACGGGTACAAAGCCCAGAAATTAAAAATTGCAAGGGAAACATTTAAAAAAGAATGAATAAAAAAATTATTTTCGTTTAGAGCCTTCTGCTCAAATTCAGGAACATAAATGTGCTTTAGGTCCACCCGACAAACCTATGTAATGTATTGTATAACATACAAATTGCGGTGGCAATGTCTTCGTACATTGCCACTGCGCATGCGCGAACGCCAGCGGACACTATTTTGTAACTTTTTTTTTTTTCTTCAGTTTAGTCATCGGTAAAGCATATTTATGCTAAAAGCATATCAAAGAACCAGGAGAGTGAAGCGGGCTCCGCTCCACTGGTACCTGAGGTTGTGCGAGTTGTCGTCTCGTAAGGGTTAAAGCCGTCACTTTAAATATTTTTACATTAGTCCTTACTACCAATTATGAACTAGACTAAAATCTGGTATTTCAGGGTCTATTTTCGATATCTAGAAGGGATGAAAATTTGATGAAATGTTTCTTTGATGAGTCCTACGTTAATAGCTAAAATGTGCTAAAATAAAATTTCTTGGTCTCCTTGTGGATTAATATTTAAAATGGTCACAATATAAATAAAGTTGGTTCGTATAATATTGTTGTAGAATAAATTACTTTAACCCTCGGGAGCGCGCGCCCATTTCCTAACACGGGAAGGCGCGATGTATCTGAGAGATACAAGAGGGGTTAATGCCCAATAAATACGTTTTAATCCATTAAAATCGTTTATATTGTCCTAACATAATATTTTTTTTCCAATTTTAATAATGCAATATATCGCGTTGGATGAATTATAAAAGTTTAATTTAGCTAAATTATTAAATTATTACATATTTGGAAAACATACTGCTATATAAAAACAGACTGCTTTATTAAAACATACTGATATATAAAAAATGTCGTAACTGTTATGGTGAGTATACCAAAAATAAGTCAAATCTGTAAAACATACAAAGATTAAAAGAATAATAGAACTATATACAAATAATAATTCAAAAGAAGATTTTCTGAAATAAAAAAAAAAATAAAGAAAGAAAATCGATTGTATGAAGCTCAAGGAACACGGGGACGCGCGATATCTGAGAGATAATACTGTAATTTAATCCTCAAATGGATATTTCAGACATAGTCATGCATTACCTAACATGCAAAGGACCAAATAGAACCTAATATAAACACAATTTTTTTTAAAATCGTAAATAAGAATGAATTACCTGGGAACGCGCGATGTATCTAAGAAGCACAAATAGGGCAAAATCAGGCTTAACCTCATCCGACGAGCAACAATCAAAAACTGAAGTGACGGTAACAATGAAAAAAACAGCTAAAAGTGACGGGAGCTGCCTCACTCTATCCTATCATAGCGGATTCTCCTAAGACGTTGCGCCTATGTATCTACTGGATACCGTGGCAAGTCTATTTTTTTATATGACTATGTTTTTTTTTTTTTTGTTTTATAGAAATTCCATTCTAACAGGCTAATATAATAAAAACTAAAATGCAACTTTATATTCAGTTTCTCATAGTGGATTATGCAGAAAGGTGCTAAAAGCTGTCCGATATAAACCTGCTGTTCACTTTAATCCTTCCACAAAATAGGCATTTGCTAACATTCTCTTGATATATTGCCTCTTCTCCGAGGTCAGTTTTAGTATTTCTCGAGGGCTGCTCTCTATGGATTTGCATATTTTATGGTTTATCGCGAGTGGATTCAACACTTCAAAGAGCCGTTCGTTTGAGGTGGGAAGGAAACTAGTTTCAGAATTAAGACGGTTATTAATATTTGCACAAAACGAGTTTCGTTAATATATTAGAGCAAGTTTTTGTTTTGTTAAACACAAACCCTACCAATTATCATATTTATGTTTAGATATAGTAGTCGTGTTTTCCTTTCCAGAAATATGTATGTCATTTATTTTAATTGTTTTGCCTATCTCTAACAAGGTTCAGAAAAAAATGAATTGACTTGATGAGGTTCGTTATAAAATGGAAGACTTGCTTGTTTTTTTGTTTTTTTTAATATATTATAAAAACTTTTTCTGTTATTTCAGAACTGTCATAGAGTAAACGTGTTTTTTATTTTTATGCTAGTTTCTTCAAATATTTACGTAAGTAAAGCTACAATATGTTGATAATTGAAAGCAGGTTCTTTAGCTCAGTGTTTTTTTTTTTTTTCATTTTTGACAATACTTTTAGCGTAGCGTGTAATTTTTTGCTGAAAAAATGCGCTGATTATGATATATGGATGATTCTCAAAACTGCAGGCAAGTAAAACCTAGTCTATTAGTTTAGTATGGAGTTACGCAAGAAGGCTGACTTTATTTCAGTATCATTATTACCATTATCATAGCTAATTTGTTAGTAAGTGTTGAAGCCTTTGCGTGGGTATATTCTGGTAAATTTAAACAAAAAAAAAATATTAATAATTAAAACATTTTTGCGTTTAATGATTAACATAATGAATTGCAGCAATTCAAAAATCATTACAAAACACTTTTGTTGAAATAGTAAGGATAAGGAACAAACCACATGAAATAAATTGAAAAATGACGTTTTGAAATTAGAAAATAATACTCGCTAAATGAAAAAAAAGTTTAGTTGAAGAAATTTTTCCACAAGGTACGTGAATATAACGACAAATAGCTCAAAAATGGTCAAAAACTAGCGTTTAGACAAAATAAATACGGAAACGCCTATATCTAGGGAAATAATGCAAGCAAAAATGTCTCCTTGGTGGCATTCAAATATACCTCAGTCGGAGAATAAAGTATGGTGATTTCCTTCGGGACCAACCTGTATAACACAATATAGTAGTTGAGAATCACAAAGGCTTATTACTTTACAACTACCATTTTGGGGTCTGTTTGTCAAGACCACATCCAGTTACTTGTGAAGCATCTGTGGTTCTTATAACAGTGATTCAGCGCATGCGCATAACTCATTAGCTTTTCTATTGGCTATCCGTATGGGCAATTCTATTGGTTGTTGCTGGTAGTAAAGTAACCTTTAACACTCAAGCCAATCCAACTCGCAAAAAGTAATAAAATTCTATTAATTTTAGCAAGTTGAATTGACTAGAGTTTTGATATCTTCTTGAGCGAGCGGAAACGCATAGCACGTATGCCCATAATGCGAAATACATATAAAATATAAATATTTTGTAGAACCACCGGACAAAAAAATCGGTGAGGGGCCCCTAAACATCACAATTACCATTGATTTTTATAAGATTAACCTTTTTATTAATAAATATTGCTTGCTGAAATATATTTCGCTTATTTTCATTTATGCTTTACAAGCCTAAAAGTATTAAAAATACAAGTTATCTAACGGTTAGTTAGAAACCACATTTTATAAATATTGCAGTGATATTTTTATTGTTGCAGTGATTTTAAATAGTTTTCATTACTATATTTATATAATATGGTTTCTAGCCTTAGATAACATGTAAGGAAGAAATAAATAACCTGCAAAGAACCTGTAAGCTAATCAGTAAGTACCAAAATCACTACAGATACTTCAAAGTAAACAGACCCCCATTTTGTCTAGTACTTAGCTACAGTTTTCTTTTGTGAAGCACTGCACTACGGTTACATTCTTATTGATTCCGGATATTCTTAAGAAAGAGAAATGCACACTTATGTAGGAAGGATAATCTGGATCGGCCGGATACAAAATGAAGGGCTTATCTCTAGGAGGAGGTATTGGCCGAACACGGAACAAGGAGTTCTTTGAACCGAGACCAAAGAGATAGAAAAAGGAGCTGAAAGGAAGGTTTAAGCATTGGATAGACGTAAAGTCACGATTCCGACATCCCTCATCGTGAGCAGGTAGAAGGCTGCGAATCCATTGCACACGATCCTTACGGAGCATCGGGTCTACTCGATAGACTATTTAATCTATAATGCGCCTTCTATTATGGTTGGGTATGCGTTCTATCGTCTGTGGGGAAGGCTTGCAGGTTCTCACTAACATATCCCAAGAAATATGGGGGTTTTGGACATTTACGACTTCATCAGACGTGATTTACAGAACCCCGTGGGAACTGTGCTGCAAGATGTCTTTGATCTTGTAGCCGTCTTTTGAAGAAACGTGTAGGATTTTCGCATTTGCATGCCAGTCCTCTCGGAGGTAGGTCGGCTTGGTACTCAGCTCAAAGCAAACCTCACGAATTTCGGCGAATAGTAGAAACCTGAGAATAATAAATATTTACTAGGCATTATATTTGTTTAATTTAATTTCTGGTTCTCCCCATGGTCTAGTGGCTAACGCCTTAGTTTCTCATGCGGGATATGGTTGGTTCGATTCCCACCGACGGCAGGTGTTGTCACGCTTCCACACACGTTGAGAAATTTCCTCGCTGCCACTTGAATGTCGGCACTAATAGCCCAGATGTCGATGTGCCGTAATAAAAAAAAAAAAATAATAATTTCTATTAAACATTTGTTTACAGCCAGATATACCAGATTTAACCATTTAAAGATAATGGAATTTGAAACTTAAATCGGATCAATGAAGGCTTGTAATGAACAAGTTCGTCTCTAGAAGGACCTCCAACGAAACCAAGCTAGACCGCTTAGCGACGCGATCAACGTAGTTAGGGAGGTGGGAAGCCAAAACCTGAATGTCTTATGGCCATCAATATCAAAATCATGAATGGTACACTAACTGAAATACGGTGCAAATGATTCTGGTGCAGGGGCAAATGATTCTTTTTTCACGAAGGATTTTTTTCATGGAATATTCAGTAAATCTCTAGAAAACAAACCTAAACTTCTTAGACTAAACCATTGCTAAATAAATATGATGCCACTGCCTAATTTGGGTCTACTTTTATGGTAGTCCTTGGCAATTTCCTCCTTCTTGTTACAACTTATTAGACCATTCTTGAGTCCATGAAATTTACGTTATTTCATCTGCGTTGTTAAAAGAGCAAAATTTCTGAAATTTAGTTTAGATATTGCAATTGTCTTCTTTTGAAGCCTCTACTAGGTATACTATTCCGATTAAAACGTTGAAAAGTGTTATCTCCATCCGGGTAGGGGTTCTAACCCTGACGAATAACGGTAGTTTTAAAATTTTGGAGGCATAGGTGCAGTTATATCTAGGGCTCTAGGGGCAGTTATTTTTTTTGTTATTATTATTTTATTTTTATTTTTTTTACGGCGCATCTACCTCTAGGTCATTAGCGCCGAGGGGCAGTTATTATCGGAAAGTAAGCCATAAAATGTTTCAGGGCCTCTAGGACTAGAATAGCCAAAGTTGTTTTACTATATGCCTTGCGGACAAAGTTTCGTTTAAGCGGCTAATGCGGGACAGCCTATATTGTTTTATCTCTTAGGTATGGGCTGCAGGACTTCCTACAAGCCTACTTCTTTGGATGGAGTTAATGTCTTCTAATCACGCAAAGGATAACAAATTATATCGAATGAAATATTTCATAAATTCGTAAATCGCCATCACCATATATAGAAGAATCCGGCTTTCTCCAGGTAGCGACATTATTCGAGCGATTCTACGAACTAACATGGACTTTTCGGTAATTACCATCAACCAAATTTCGAGCTGGTCAAAATTAATCGGGTGATTATGAGGAGAGGGTGGCGTCAGTTTCCAGCTGATTACTATTATTATGGGGTCCTTGGTCCTGCTTTCTCTGGGCTAATGAGGCTGACCACCGCGCGTCATTTACTGCGCTTCTGAGCGTGGCAGACCGATGGCCCATTATCACGGTAGAATAAAAGATTTATTTCACCTGCTGGGATATTAGCGGTTTTTCATTACCAGTTATAGGAATATTATTTATGAGGATTGAATAATGAGGAAGGACAAGCGGGATGACAAGATTTCTGACAATAGGTAATCCATCCATAATGTTTAACATTTCAGGCAGGAATGCTGATCAAACTGAATTTAATTTTCCTTTTGACGATGAAAGCAATATTTTATTAACCTATTAAGTAGGCGAAATTTTCAAATGTTCGTTTGTTTTAGTCTGTTTTTTTCTTCTAATATGGACTAAAACCCGTCAACTCGTTACATTGAATATCGATATTATATAACCCACAGGGAACGAAAAACCGGGTCGTTCACATTTCTACTGTATATATACACAGTAGACTCGGATTAGAGAAAACGCCGGATTAGAGAATTCACTTAGAATCGGTCAAGGTTTGAAAAACCTTATTATTTGAGGATATAATAATATGTACCCACCATTTTTATTAGGGGGCTGCTGTCACCCCTTTATCGAGCTGTTCAAGAGCTCGTAACTTCTGCTCGATCGACTGAGTTACCTTCTTTCTTTTCCTGGCTGTAACAGAGAAAACAAAATTAAAACTCCACTCGCAATGAATGTTCCAACTACACTGGCTAAAAGCCCGCGTTCCGGCCGCAGGTGCCTTTGTACAAACACAAGTTCCTAACTCTAAAACGAAACATATATGCCTTCTTTGACTTCCATACAATGAAATATCCCGGAACGAATATGCCTTCTTTGACTTCCATTAAATGAAATATCCCGAAACATATATGCCTTCTTTGACTTCCATACAATGAAATATCCCGAAACATATATGCCTTCTTTGACTTCCATACAATGAAATATCCCGAACCGAAAGTTTCGTTAGCAAGGAAGGTTTTCTAGGACCCTGGAGCCTGTCTAGGTCCGGCGAGTTCCGAGATCCGTCACTCATTCCTCTCGGAGACCGCCGGATTGGAGAGAGCGATGGATAAGAGAACGCCGGATAAGGAAGAGTCTACTGTATATATAATTGTTTATTCGTTTTTAGCATACAAAAAAGAAATCATTTGGATGAACTTATGCCGTAAATATACTGCCTGAAATAGAAAGGAAGATTACTTAATCAGCAAAATACGGACACACGAATTGATATTTGTTTTTCTGGCTGAAATGCCCGTAAAAATATCCTAGAGCTTATTTGTGATTACAAGCTGTTATTTTCACGTATATTTCGTATAGGTATTTTGACATGATATATTGAATAAAACGAGTTTCATGGCCATATTTTTAACTATTTGAATTAAAAGAATAAAAATTTTGGGGTTTTGTACCCCCCCTCCCCTGCCTATTTTTGCTAGATAGTTATTTCGTTCAACTAATTTTACTTTTAAACTAATTTAATAACCTAAAAGACAAACAGGTCTACAGGTTCTAAATCTTAACCGATTTAAATGCTTTCTTTTTTTTTATATCAAAGGAAATAAAATTTAAAACAACTTTGTCAATTCACATTTTTGTTTTTACTTTCCGTTGTTTATTAAATTGCGTGGAAAGATGTTTATAACCATCGAACGTCTATAACCTTCCAATGCGTATAACCTTCCAATGCTTATAACCTTCTAGTTACCTTTCTTATAAATAATTTTAAAATATGAATACCAATACTTCTCTTACCTCCAACATTCAACCCAATCAAAGGTTCCCATGCTTATTAGATGGTATTTCTTAAATTAATCACTCATTTTAATTTCACTACGAGGTCATAAGTGACGACCTGTGACTAAATCGGATCGGAACGGGTCGAGACCAATGAAGGCACTCGCGTCGGCCGCTGTCGATCAAACGAAATCGGATCGGATCGGGAGAAATACGGGTCTAATGTAGGTGCAGCCTAAGTGTGGAAAATCTCTAAGAAAGGTTGCTTGCATGACTCTTTGATGCGGGAGCTTTATTGAACCGTTGTACTAGATAATATATTGCCATGGTAATAATATTGATGTCTAAATCTGTCTTAGCAAAACCCATCAACAGCTTCAAGCTGGCTTTAAGGCCTGCTTGGGTTAAAGGAAACAAAATAAATGAATCTAAGTAAAATAAATAAGGCAGATGTATATTTAACTGCAGGCCTCCTAAGAAAAATTTATATGTTTGTCTTACCATAAGTAAGATTGGTTAATATGACTTTTGCCTATGTTGCTAAGCACGTCACCAATCCATAAGTATGTTTATTTAGCTGTAACTAGCTTTTGGCATTTTTATCGCGCTTTGAACTATCATAAAATGCGCAATGAAACCAATGCGAGATACAACAAGTTAACCTTTGGCGATATTTAGTAAGTGTATTGATATAATCCTTTCCAATATACGATCCTCCTTGTAGACAGGCTCGCCCGATTAAGCGATAAGACCCAATGAAATAGTGGGTCTCGTGTTTGAAAAAAAAACATACTTTTAGTGCTTACTTTCTCACTTACTAACAGTCGTAATGTCTTCCCGTAACCAGCTTTTTATGTGCAGTTTAATTCGTTGCAGGTTGTTATCTGGAGCATTTTATGCACTTCTATTGGAGGATATGCATTTTATTGATAAGATTTTCAATTTAATAGAGCAATGGAGTGGAGCAGTTGGAGAAGTCAAGTAGAAAGATAAAATCTGTTACACCTTCAACAGCTGGAGATTAGTATAGGCGACGAAGGCACTTTGTTGCAATAAATTTATTGCCAATATTATCATAAGTAGAGAATAAAATATTGCCTTTATAGATTTCACTGCCTGCATTTGGATCGGTAGTTAATTTGATCGTGAAAAATTAATATGTGTAGATTTCCTTATAAAGGAGTCATGCATTGGCGGCTGGAAGCTCGTAAAATATTGATTGAATACGTGCAGCTATGCATAGAGAGAAGCTCGAATGCATTCTTTGAACGGACGACGAGTCTAAAAGCTCAGATTGTGTGTAGAAATAGTCCCAACTCGGAATCTATTCAAATTGATTTTCGCAACCTTCTTGCCACCTTATCTTGGCAAGAAGGTTTGCAAGTTTTCGTGGTTTACCAAACATAATTACTGATACAACCAGGTCATAGCCTTCCAACTGCCACGAAATGCTACCTACTGTATAGCCCATATTCCCCTGTGAGATCAGAAAAGAGAAAAATAGTTCTCAAAGTACTTTGAGGTTGCTGGCAGAGAAGGAAGATCTTTAGGTGATTGAAAAACGTCCAGTACCTTCACAAATGTCTATCCTCAGAGCTATAATGAGTTCAGCTTCACTGCTGAGGGCTGAGTCAGCAGGCGCTGATAATAATTGATAATTGCTGAAAATAAACTTATTGTGAAACAAAATAAACTTTTGTGAAGGGACTGGACGTTTTTCATTTACCTAAAAAATAGTTCTACCCCACCCTCATTTATGAAAATATTGCAAAAGTCAAGGTGTCATGCGTGACACTTAGCCAAGAAAAGGGTTAAAATTAAATTAGCGAGTTCTTCTGAAAGCATATTCTCGGTTTGCGATAGGCCTTTAAAGTTAAGTGCCTTACAGATTTTTCAGAAATTTGCCATCATTTTTTAGCATCATCATGAACGATTTTTCCAGCACAACCCTACAGACGTGGACAGTAGTATGCCTTATGTTTACGCTCTACTATTTTGAACGATTTTGCCTAAAAATACTTTATGTAAAAATATAGATGAAGTTCAGGATCGCCAAAATCGATACACCAAAATACCATCTTTGCCGCAAAAATTAGTGCGAATAAAATGCTACTTCTAAGTGTTAGGCTCTAAGGTCGAAGGTTCGATTCTCACTAAGGGGTGTTGGCTTTTCTTTAAAAAAAAAGAATAGGTTATTCCGGATAGAAAAGGGTGGTAACCTGTAGATAACGCGTCCTAAAATTCGTTATCAACAATAAATGGACGTTGAACTTTACATAAATGTCAGCTCTTTGAGACGGGGAATGTGGGTATAAAACCCTTTTTCTGGCAACCTAAAATTTTCGTTTCGAGTAATCCGAAATTTTAAAATTGAGATTCATAAGTTGTGGATACTTTTAGAGTATATAGGATCTATAAACATAAACAAATTGTTTTACTAATAGACATGAACAATTTTCACTTTTCATATATTTTATCGAATAACTCGAAAATGGTCGAGAAATCGTGGTAATTTAAAACTCACCGTTCGAATGCCTAATAAATTCCTTACAAAATATTTCGGTATTAATTTCGATATGAGCACCTCAGATGATGAAAACGGAGACTGAAGTGTTAGTTTCGTTCCTTTGAAGACGAATTATTAAGGGTTTCTCTTATGATCTTGCCAAACTTCTGTGATGTAAACGTACAGAAAAGCGTTAAGAAAATGTCATTCCTGCATTTCGGACATTCTTTCAGTTATTATTACCCATAAAAGTTTGTTTCATAGAATCGAGATAAAGGGAGAAAGTGTATTTTGCAAAAATAGCAGGAATAATATAAAACGGGGTCACCCGTGGTCTAATGGCTAGCGCCTTGGATTCATGAGCGGGAGATGGTGGGTTCGATTCCCAACCTCCGGCAGGAATTTTATCATCCCACGGCTCGCTGGTAAAATTCCTCGCTGCACCCTGGATGTCGGCGCTAATGACCTAGATGTAGATGCGCCGTAAAAAAGAAAAGAAAAAAAAATAATATAAAACAAAAAACTCTGAAAATTATATCTGATGTCTAGGAATAATGCCATGAACTTTTCCTCAATTTATCATTAATGCCTTTTAAGGCTGCTAGCAACAATTACATTTGCTCTATATTACCTTTGGAATATCGTTTTATTTTAAGAGGTTATTGCTCATTACTTCCTCTGTTATTATTTCAACTTAGTTATTTCCTTCTATAAGTTTAAGTGTTTAAAGCGGTTCTACGCCGAGCTCTGAAATAAAGGCTGGAATAGAACGGTACAGACGCACATAAAACCTTTATGGGGTCGTATTATGCTGGAGTTGATTCGGTGCTACGAACTCTGACCGTCAGATAAGGGTTTAAAACCTTGATGGCTTATCTTCAAGATCCCTGGATGCTTTAGTTTTAGTTAAGCAAATGGGCTTTGTTGTTGAGTATCAGGAGACTAATTCTATCATTAGGTTTCTGTGTATATTTGCTTTCATTTTAGCACATTCCTCCGAAGGAAAGTAGCTATTGAGGTTGCACTCATAATGGAATTTTTGAAAAATTTCTTCAAATCTTTATCGATCATACCTAGTAGAAACCGAAAATGACCCCCGTTTTAATATATATATATATATATATATATATATATATATATATATATATATATATATATATTATATATATATATATATATATATATATATATATATATATATATATATATATATATGTCTTTTAACACAGAGTTTTTGTTTTTTCGTCACGAAACTTGGTATACAGCGTTCAATTAACAAACGACTGAACGAGTTCGTTAACCACCAAAATCGGTCCAACGAAAGGGGGGGTTTACCCCGGACCCAAAAAACTTATTTGACCATGCCAGCCGTAGTTTTTGATATATTTCAACGAAACTTGGTATTCGTAGTAGTAATCTACAGAGAAAAATGAGTAGAAAAACAAACTAAATCGGTTCATTAGAAGGGGGGGGGGGTTTACTCCGGACCCAAATTACTAATATACTCATATCGGTCGTAATTTCTGCGGCATTGTAACGGAACTCCGTGTACGTCTTGGAAAGAAGTGCTGTAAAAATGAGCTAAATCGGTCTATCGGAAAGGGGGGTTTACTTTGTACTATATTTCAATAGAATTAGCCCGCCAGAAGTAGATTCACAAAGCCGCCGCTAGGAGCGCTTTCTACCACTAGGGGAAGTCCCTCGACAATCCTGTATCCTCTTCTTGCGTCAGTTCAAAATACGAAAATATGAAGTTTTTGTGTGTTTATTAAGTTCATGTTTTTATTTAATTTATATATATGATATTTTAAGAACATTATTCAGGAATGCAATCTGCACTACCCAAATTCTGAGGAATGTGCTTAGTTATGCAGCTCATGGGTGACGGATTTTTTTTATTTATTTACCGGATCGGTTGTGGCGAGTATTTTAATCTAAGTTGTTGATAATGCCTTTGGTGTAAATAACACTGGCTTTGGGAATTTAAATCTTGGTCGAAAATAGTAGTTTCTGAAAATAACATTAGCTTAGAGCATTTTAATCCTCTTCGTGGATAGTGGTTTTGCTCTACATAAATATGCCACTTGGCATTATGTAATGGAATTAAACAGCTGGAAAATAGTTATTGCTTAAAAAAGCATTTATAATAATTATTACTATTACTGTTCATTATTCATTATTTATTTATTAAATTTTAACGTCCATTTATTATTAACTACGAATTTTAGGACGGGTTATCTATAGGTTACCACCCTTTTCTAGCCAGGATAGGGGTGATGCCTTTTCTTTTTTCGAAAGAAAAGCCACTACCCCTAGTGGGAATCGAACTCATGACCTTTGGCACGGAGTGGTTAGTGCTCACGCATTAACCCTCACGGCCATCGGGTCTCCGCTGGAAAAGAGTTATTTCTTAAAAACAGCATTTTTAATAATTATTACTATTACTGTTCATTATAATTTATATTAGTTACAATTATAATATTTGAAATAGCATTGAATGATATTTTCGAAATATGTAATAATAAATTACAAAATAGGCTTTTCTACATTAAAACAACATATAAACCCACATTAATATAACACGGCTGAAATAATATAACACGGATATAATTGTATTAGGCTTTCTAATAATTGTAAAAGGTTTTACCTAAATTCGTGTAACTGTATTAATTTACGATTTTGTTAAGTTTATTATAAAACGAATGCACTCAATAGCAATAATAAATATAAACTTTTAGGAATATCTAGATATATTAAGAAAATGCTAAAGTGTCGGTCATTTATTTTAAATGAGTAGAAGTCTATTATTTTTTTTATTTATTTTTTTTTTCTTCTATAATAATTTACTTTTCAGTTCATTTAAATTTTATTTATGTTTTAATTTTATGATTATATTTCTAATGGAGGATATTTAATTATATATTATTCCCTTACCAACCAGGTAAGCTAGCTAATTAATAATATATTAATTAATAATATTAGTTATATTATTTGCTTGTCATATACAGATATTGTTATTTTACAACTCATTTACTCATTATAGTGTGTTCATATTAGTGAAATAGTGCAAATATATGCTAATATATAACAGTTAAAATTTCAAATTAATAACAATCGGACTAACTAAATAAATATACAAGCCAATATATCCTTTGCTAAGGGTAAATCCTGTAAAGCAAGTAAAAAAAGTGATATAATAAAAAATAAAACAAAGCATGTCTCTGCAATAGACTTTTGCATTTCAACGCCCTGTAATTCGCTCATTTACGGAGTTCTTAAAGCTTTCAATGATTTTTATAGACGACATGAAAAGTATTTTTTCTTTATTGAGAGGAGATCGTTGACCGTAGATGATGCAAGGTAGGGATTGTCGGGGTGCGGTCACTGCTATTTAATAAAACTACATTTTATCATAAAAATGGTTTTATTGTGCCGACGTTTCGGCTTGAACTTCAAGCCTTCATCAGGGCTGTAAAAAACAAGTAGGACGGATGTAATACTGAAATATATATATATATATATATATATATATATATATATATATGCCTACATACACAAATACACATACATATATACATACATCTATATATGGAAAAAGACAAAACATAAAATACTAGAACATAATATATAGAAGAACAATGTGCTCTAGAAGTGTTTGGATTATTAGGAAAACAGATATAAGAATAACAGATTACATATTAGATTAGATATAAGAATAACAATATGGGCTTACCGATGGGAAGATAGAGAACTATTCCTCACAAATGCGGGATCATTTCTGACAGTTAATACAGGGAAACATAGGAAGAAAGGAGTTGGTGAGGGGGGGGGGGTTCTGGACTACCCAATGGACAGAGAATTTAGAAGATGAAAGAAAGAGCGGCGAAAGCGGCGAAGTACAGTAAGGGGTCATAAAGTCATAAAATGTTGTGTTAATGGAAAGGGAGGCAGGTATAAAGGGCTATATTGCAGGCGGTATAGGGGATTAGGATGGAGTTTTTAATAAATGGAAGATGTTGGAGTAGGTAGAGGAGATGACTTCTTTGTCAATTTTGTCATTAACTGGGTTATTTTCTAGGTGGATAAAAATTGATTCGGAAAGGAGGCGTTTGTCTTCGTATTTTTTCTTTAGACTAGTTCTAGTCATTATATTGCGGATATAAAGAAAAGTAGAGATTTTCTAGTCGTTAGTTTTATTTTCAATATAATCTTAGAGTACGAATATGAATTTAAGGGCATACAAGAACTAATAACCCTAAAATAAGTCATTTTTATGGACATTTTTAAGACATTGGGGTCGAAGTAAGGTAGCCCACAATATTGGGAGTAAAGCAATCTGTGAACAGAGCATTGTTACGGCCCGAAGATGTTTTTACTTCGTGTTGACCTGGAAACTTAATACCACAATGTCGGATTCTGCTTGCTATATTGATAGATGAAAAATGAAACATACATTATTAACCTTATCGGATAGAAAGAGGCCTCGACTCGACTAATCATGGAGTAAGGTCCCTTATATCGCTCGCCATAATGATCTCTGGATATTGGATCGAGCTGAGGATCCTGTATGGAGCTATTAGAAAACCTTGACATGGAAATATACCAAGAGTGATTGGATCCTCTCAAGGTGATTTATTCCTATTGCTTCAGGGGATTTTGACCCTTCACCTAGAACTGGACTCTGTATCAAAAGATCGGAGGGGGTGAATCATCAAAACGAGGTTTTGGGTAGTCTCGTTCAAAATCTTACATGATAGCAAGAGCTATTTTTTTTTTTTTTTTTTTTTTTTTTTTTATTTATTTATTATGAATTTACAACAGTGCATAAAATAAATTTCTAGTAAATTATTGAAAGCTTCCGTGTTGCTGTACCTACTTGACGGATATAGTTTTAATTTCACTGCAAATACATTTTCTGGTCTTTGGGCCACTTGCGCTTCAGCCGGCGAATGGGGTTGAGAGGGATGGGCTGGGAGGATAGAGAGTTTATTAAGGAGTTAGGATGGCCGTGTAGGTTCTAATGGAATTTGCGGTAGAGGGGTTTGGTTAAAGGATGGATAAAAGGGATATTAAGGATGGTAAAATTGGAGACGTAAAACGCAGCATCGGTTATTTTTCGGAGAATTCTGGACTGCATGGATTGAGTATAATTTTTAGTTATGTGTGAAATTATAAAATAAAATTTTTAGTTATGTGTGAAATTATAAAATAAAATGTTTAGTTATGTGTACGAAACTCACAACGAGAAACAAAAGTCCAAATTTCCATAATGGTTTTATTTTCTGTATAACGTATTCAGGATCTAGGCTTCACTCCGTTAAAACATATAGCTTAAAAAAATATGAACACAAAATTTTAATATTTTAATAATTTATTATGGGGGTTTTCTTATACTTGGCAGAAAAAATTAATATATTATTTCTTAGCGATTTCACAGATGTCTCTGTACTAGTCCAGATTTTTGGCATATGGTGCCTAAAATAAACATTTGTATTTCATAATTAGTACTTGTATTAATTGTTAAAACGAGAGAGAAGTTTAGAAAATGTCTAACATAACCTCAGGGGTGTAAGAGCAAGGCGCAGTCATAGTAAATGAAGCTAAGTCACCGAAACACTTCGCTGAATTTTACAAAAAAATAGTGTAAATTTTGGATTTTTGTTGTAGACATGATTGCCCAGTCACTATATGTCGCAAAATTAAAAATGAAACAGATACGAAGAAAACCCTACTCGTTAATTTCTTTTCTGTATGTTGTATCTGTAGTGATGTGGACATCTTGGAGTATAAATTTTAGAAAACTTCTGTTTTCTCCGACTTTCGACGAAATTCAAAATTTTTTTAAGGTTTGTTAGAATTGGCATATATTGAGCCCGAATTTCTCATTACTAACCATTAATTATTAGCTGTAGAGCTATATAGAATAACTATGCCACTACCGGGAGCGTTTAATGTCATGCCAATAGATTTTATGGGTGTTCTTTTTTGCAGTATCGATTCGACTTACGACCAACCTCAGGCATTAGAAAGGTGGATATAATGCATAAGATAGGGCAAATCCTACCGTCCTTTCCTACCATTAGTAAAGTGCGAGCATTAATAAGCTCAGATCTTATCCGTAGAATCCAGCCTCATTTATAGCTCTGCTCCGGGGTCTTTTAAAGAGATGAGATAGTCTTGTTGATGGATAGAGTTACGTCTTAATCTATGCGCTACGTACAAAAACCTCATGTTTTAATAGATAATTATCTATTCTATACTCCTTATCTAGGTAACTGAATTAACTTAATAGAGCTACGGTATGCTTATCTAGCTACTGAGAGGTTAATGAAATGCTGACACATTCACCTGGACTATTTAATATATTTTTTTAGATGATAAGAAAATTTACTATTCTGAGGCTAGATCTAGATGACTTATACGTGACCAAAATAGAATTATATATTTAAGATTACCCGATAATTATTAAAAAGTATTCAGCACTTTATCGTGTTATTATAATTAATTTGGAATAAATCTATATAATCTTAACGACTCTTTATTTTCCATGACTTGATTTAGTAATAAATTTATATTTTAAGATTGTATCTCTTTTTTCTCAATACTGAATTTAAAATGGCACAAGGTCATATATTTGAAAACCCTCAACTATTCATTAACATCAGGAGCATATTAAATATTTACATATCATTTCAACTTAACCCGGGAAAGGTAGATACGACGAAGAGTCCGCATGCTTGTATGATTTACAGACGACCCCCCACCACTAGATTGCCCAATTACTAGGAGTTCTACCACCTCTTAGTAAGAAGCTAGATGCTGTAAGATCAAGGTCTGTTTTCCTAGGGAAGTCAATTATTCCATTTATTTTCCTGAAGTAACGACGTCGGCAAGACCCACTCTACCTCATGTATACATTTTCCGTTCGTCTTGGAAACTAATTGCTACCTTTAGAAGCCTATTCAATGTTCGCAAAAATGTCGAAAACTATCTCTTTAATAACAATTATCTGTCTTGAAGACTAATTTTACCTGTCGGAGGAAAACGCTTCATTAGAGGACTAAACCAAAAATCAGACATTGTTACTCTATATAACAATACTAAAGGTTGAGTTAATGTTTTTGAGAGAATGTGCTCCGATAATAAATGCACCCGTATGTCTCATCGCTGGTCTTTATGTTTTCTTTTTTACAACATATTGAATATTGCGGGAATAGATAGTTTTGTGATTTACAGTCATAACTATTACAAACTAAAAACCTCGAAGCCTCTTAGTAGACAGCCATAACTTATAGCACTTCATGGCCAACTGGCAAAACAAAATTGAAATGTAAGGTAGGGATTGTCGGGGTTCGGTCACAGCTATTTAATAAAACTATATTTTATCATAAAAATGGTTTTATTGTGCCGACGTTTCGGCTTGAACTTCAAGCATTCATCAGGGCGATGAGAAGATAGTGAACTATTCCTCATTTGTGAGGAATCTTTTCCTCAGTTGCTCTATATCTTTTGTACATCTTTTGTTCAAGAATACCAATAAATATTTATATTGTTATATCGTACCAATTTTAAATGTCATTAGTGCAGATTAGATGTCTACCACCCTCAGAAATGTCTTTTTTTTTCAGTTAGAAATAATTGCAGTTTTACCCACAGATTGAATTAAAAATAATTTACATATCAAGCTATCAAAGCGAAATTTTTCAGATAATGACCTTAGACGATAGGCATTATCTAAAAATGTTTAATCTTTTAGTATACAAATAAATGTACTTCAATTGTTAGTTTTTACACAAATTGAAACAGGAAAAAAATATTTTGACTTAAAATTGCAGTTGAGAAATACATGTTGGAGAGCCTGCATTAAATCTCCCCTGGGTTAAGAACGTTGTTGCATATTTTATTAAGCATGGGATCGCCGTTATCAGCTTTTCTGCCTTTGCACTCAACAAAAATAAATTACACGAATTCCCAACCGTGCACCGGCCTGACAAATGAAGTCGCCATATTGGGTTTAGGTATAATGTATAGGTTAGGTTTTTGCGCCTGCGCCTTATAATATAGTACCATGTGATGAAGCTGTAAACGGAGATTTGTCAGCTTTAAATCTGCTTTAGTGCACCTTATCGTTCCGCCTTACCCTTCTGTATGCTTTCAGTCTCCACAGTCAATTTGTCTCTATTTTCCTGTTTTAATCCGCTCAATTTATTTACTTATGCGCATGTCACATAAATAAGCACTTCGCTATATTTGACTTTTCACTTTTTTTTATTTAAATTAATTTGGGCCTAATATATATTAAATATTAAAATATATAAAAATCAGATTTTCTGCTTTATCTTAGCGTGTTTTCACATAATGCTTATATCTGATGTGATTTGGAAGGTTTCAAATAAAAACTTTCTTTTCTTTTTTTAATTGAATGAAGCCTACATCATCAACTTCGAACGAAATTCACCTTGCTATTGATTAATGACATTCCAATAATTTATAAATATTTACGAATGTATAAGCGCAAAACTGCTGATGTATGTTAATATTTAAAATAATAATACCTCCTCTATGGCGTTAATAGTCCAAGTGTTGATACGCCGCTAAACACACACACACAAAGCACGCACGAACGCACGCACACACACACACACACACACACACAGACACATATCTCCTTTACTCTAAGCGTTACAAAAATGTATCTCGGTTTATGTAAATGTGGAATTATTTTGCTACGATTAGAAAGCTTAAAAAAATGAATCTTAATATTTTGCTTTCTAACCCTTATTTTTGTTGAAAATTCAATTAATAAATAAATTTTCCTATCAAGCAAATTTTAAACGGCACTGATGTGAATTGTTTATAACCTGAAGATTTTTTTTTTGCTAAAAATATCCCTAACGCTACTCAACATCCCGATCCTTGGGAACGGGCTGTTACAAACATTGTAAATTTAAAAAAAAATATTCTTCTAATTATTAGTAACTAGCTGTTACCCGGCGTGCCATGCTACACCTACTTTCTGTATATAGAAAATCCTAAATAAATTAGAAACCAAATAAGTATTATTAAAATCTAATAACACGAATCTGTAACTGTTATGAACCCGTGGCCTCCCAACTGTGAGTCCTAGACGACTTTGACCTAACCTAGAACACCCCCCGTATCAAGACAAACATGTATACCAAGTTTCGTAAAAATTGGTCTAACGGTGTGGATTTTCATAAGGGAGAAACATACAGACAGACAGCTGGTAGATTTTTTTGACCTAGCTTACGGCACTCCCCAGATTAAGATCTACATGTGTACCGAGTTTAGTCAAAATCGGACGAACGGTGTGAATTTGTATAAGGGACAAACATACAGACAGATAGCTGGTAGATTTTTTTGACCTAGCCTAGGAGATTTCTCGTATCAAGACCTACTATTATTCCAAGTTTGGTCAAAATCGGTCAAACGGTGTAGATTTGTATAAGGAACAAGCAAACAGACAAACAGAAAAACAGACAGACACGTGATTTTTATATATATAGATTTAATTGTATTTAAAACTTCTATAAACATTGAATCGATTTAAAATTCAGTGAAAACTCTAAGAAGGAACACTGTTTCCGTGCCGATGAATACTGGGATCGTGCTATTGGCAATTGGCATGAAGGCGTTTCCCCTAGAACATTTAGTCAGATGATTCAATTTGATAGCCTATAGTAAAATATGTATAAATCCATCTTTACGTTTTTAATAATATTTCGACTATTTCTTTTTGTTTTAAAAAAAAGAGAGATTATTATTCTCTTGTTTGTGTACACACTAGTTTGATATTTCCTGAGCAGCCATGATGAGGTAGAGAATTTTTCCAGGAGGCCATAGATCAAAAATACCAACATGCTGCATGCGGGATTCGAGCCAACACCTCATTAGGTAAGAATCGGAAACGCTATCCACTCTACCCTGACGAGGACTCCGTATCATATATTATAAGTCAAAATGCATGACTTGTGTAATCATATTTGTCAGTCACTTACATCCATGTGCATACAAAATTGAACGATCAATATTTTCGTTAGGTTTGGCTCTGGAGAGTGAGAAAACACGCAAACAATAAGTACCAGCTCTAAAATATATTTACGTATTTATAATTTATCTGTGGAAACAAATGTTAGTTTTATTAGGTTATTGTTTTTTTGTTTTTTTTTTGCATAAAAGCTCGTTGCTTTCCTGCCTGACCTCTGGATTTTATTTGTGTGTTCTGCCTTTGAAACCTTCAGCTGTGGCTAAACGACGATCTGAGCCACTCACGGAATGCATCTGGAATGAGGCGTTCCTCACATTTGAATATCGTTTTAAATCTGGAAGAGTTCCATAGCTCTTCTGGAAACTACACGAGATCCCGCTTCAGAGATAAGTTCCTGGTTTTGTTTCCCGTAGGGACTACTGCTTCCTGCGTCCCTGACCCTGGAATGTACGACTCCATAGGCTGGCGAATAGTTTGCCTTCTTATCGTCCCCTATTATCCCCCAACAGTCACGAATTTACAAACAAAAATAAGCCTACTGCGTTCCTGTGTAGTATATTTATGTACTATGTCGATGTAAAATAGTTACAACGACAATTTAAGGCAACTACCTAATTATACTAGCAGCTGATGAATTTATAACTTTGTAGTTTTAAATAATTTTTAATTTCGCACCTGAAGCGGAATTCCCGCTACTTGTTCCGCTCCCGCAGTCCCGCACCGGTTCGAGAGAGCCTTTAATGTGTTAATGCGATAATGAAACACAAACGTTTATCATATTAATATCTAGTGAACGAGTATGAACACACGATTCGTCGAAGGACTCCATAATGACCACTACGCATCGAAGACAAAACTTCTGCCATTTCTGTTGCTTATAAGAAAAACAACCTTAAGACATCCTTTATAAATAGTTACTAACAACTATTTATTTTTATTTATTTATTTATTGTTTTTGAGTTTCGCAACAAGGGCGACGACCTCATAAGAACGGCAGAATCAAAGTCAGTCAGTTGGTAGTCAAGTGATAGTCAGTTGGTTATAAAGTAAACGAAGGTAACAAAAATTATTTAAAAAATAAAAAATAAAATTAAAAAAAAATATATATAAAAATATTATATACAATAAAATAATAAAGAATAAAATGTTTCCATTAAAAATGACATATAGTTATACTTTCGAGTGAATGTGTGTATATTTTAAATATGATAGAAGTGTTTGAATGTACGGACTACCTTCTGTCAGTAAGTCATGTAAGTCATGAGGAATCGTTAAGTTGCTGCGTTGTCTACAGTCCGTCAGGATATGTTTTACAGTTAATGTTCTGTTGCATAGTCTACACATTGGTCTTTCCTTTCTGTCCAGTAATTATGAGCGGGTAAGTCTCGTGTGGCCTATACATAGAACTATTAATAATTCATTAATTAGCTATTGTAATTTTCCGAAGACAGTCAATACCCCTTGCTCTGTTAAAAGAACGCCTGCGTCGGAGAGTACTTCCTTATAAAAATTGCACCTGAAGAGGTCCGAAAAAGGCACGAAACTCGTCGGGTGTAAATAACAAATTAAGTAGTCGATAAAAAATCGGTACTGCTTTACCGACCCGAAGCTTCCGAAGAATTGAAAACAATTTAGAAATATTTTGGTTCATCTGCAAGAAGAAATCTTATGTATAAAAATGAATCGCTAAATGTGTTGGTAAGCGCAAATCTCGAGAACGACTGAACCGATTTCGCTGATTCTTTTTTTATAATATTCCTTGAACTACGAGGATGGTTCTTACGGGGAGAAAAATTAAAAAAATTGCCTGAAAAAGTCTAAAAACAACTTTTTTCGGATCCTTTTCATTTCCTTAACGCAAATTCATATGTTTCAATAAAAACATATGTTCTAAATTATAATATTTTTAACAGTTAACGTATTAGGTTATTTGTGTATAAGCAAAAAAAAAAATAAAAAAATAAGTAATCACTGGGTGACAATAGAATCGCATGTTAATAATGCAATTTAAATTAATTTATATTTGTGTTAAGGAAGTAAAAAAGACCCCACATTATTCCCATACAAAAGATTCGTAAAAATACTTAAAGGTCAATTACCATACCATAAAGTTTAAGTGTTAGTGGAGGGGTTCTGGGAAGGCAACAATTGAGAGACATTAGTATCCTATAAATATTAATGTCAATATTTGTCAATATTTATACGATGGTAACATTACACAAAAACAAATTGACTATGGTAAAATGTAAACTGTCTGGTAAAACGCCACTTGAAGTGTAACCATCTCTTTGCTGTGCATCTATAATATTACTAAATCTAAAAGCCACAAATTCTATACAATTACTAATGTGTTTTGTGTTTGTGACTTACTAAATATGCCTCCTATAAGGCGGCGGACAAATTTAGGCAGAAGAACCCGAAATGCAACGCATCAAATTAATTATCAATGTAATCGTACTGCCCAAAAACGTTAAGATCGCAATGAACGTGAAAGAATTCGGTTAAGACAGACCCGCGAAGCGCAACATTCGACTAATAATGGTGCAAGTTTGAATCGAGCTGCTGTGAATTCATTACAGTGCCTGCAGCTGTGTTGCTATTGGATCTATGAACTTAGTTTGATTATAAACAAATCCCAGGGGCAGTCATTAAGTGTTTGTGGCATTAATCTAGAAAACCCATGTTTCTCGCAAGGTCAATTGTATGTTGCCTGTTTCCGTGTTGGAAAACCATCTGCTCTGTTTGTTTACGCGTCAGGTAACGAAACAAAAAATATCGTGTACCATTAAGTACTACAATGAAAATGAAACTTAATTTAGAATAAGTAAAAATAAAATGAAATATAATAAGTAGGTATCATAATAAGAAATCTGATATTGTAATTTTCATTGTGATTTTTAGTGACTATTAAAATAATTTTAAGTGTTTTATAATTTTTATTTTTTGACAAAATGTAATTGTTGACTTAATAAGTTTTTTTTTTTTTTTTTTTTTTTTTTTTTTTTTTTTTTTTTTTTATCTTATTAGCTGACCCGGTGTCCCAAATAGCAGAATAAGTATTAAAAGAAAAAAAAAAGAAAATAAAGAATCGACTGTTAGGCGGTACGAAGTTCGCCGGGTCAGCTAGTTATATATACATATATAATATATATATATATATATATATATATATATATATATATATATATATATATAAATTTATACATATATATATATGTGTATATATATATATTTATACATATATATATATATATATATATATATATATATATATATATATATATATATATATACATTTTCAATGATCTCTTGTAGCGATGGTCTAAGAGCAATAATAGTTTGCTGTAATCTCAACATTCACATTCAAAGTCCAGTGATTTTAATGCAATAGAGACTTTAACGCTGGTAACTATTACAAGAATTGATGTTTTTTTCATTTATATTTTATTTTATTCTTTACAGCATTTATAATATTTTTAAAACGTTTATACTATTTTAACAGCTTTTATATTTTTTTTTTACAACGTTTATACGTTTTGGTTTTTACAATATAGGAGAAACTGTCAATTACAGATTTCTCCATGGGTGGAAGTATTGGAAAACACTATTACGGTGCTAAATATTAAAGCCAGCAAAAGAAGTATAATTAAAATATTTGTAGTTATATTAGATCAATAGCACATTTTACAATCTTGAAAACAATATTCGACTCGAGTATGTATGGATGTCATTTATTAAAGGATAAGAGGCTTAAAGTTTTTTAGACTCATTTGATTATACCAATCCAATTGAGCAATTTTTACCCATGAAATCAATTCTAGTCTTGGAAAATAACATGGTTAATGTGCTAAGACAGCTTCTTTATTCCATCTGTTGGAATATATTTAGAGAGGGCATTTGTTATCCTGAAAAAAGTTTATGCCAGAATAATTCACTGAGACGTAATTATCATTAATTTATTAATGAAAGGTAATAGCTGCAACCTCTGCAATTATGAAATTCGTTAAATAGCGAAGGAATTTGAATTGTTGAATAATCCGAAATTTAAAAATTTTCTCTCACTCTAAAAATACTGAAAACTACTTTTGGGATTCAAATGGATGATTAAGGAATAACCATTTCAGCTTTCTTCATTACTTCATTGATTTTCCGGCTGCTTCCTTGTTTTGTTTTTTTAAAGAGGAATTTCAAATTATTTTTAGTGTAATAATAATACCCCACTTATTTACTATACATGAAAGAAAAAAGTTGCATTCGACGGAACTGCGCCATCCTAGCCTGTTTCCATGTTATGTTTATATTTGATAATATTTGAAATGATGAACATAGAAGCACTTCATGGTTAGCCTGCAATTAAAGGATGCATACTTCTGAAGCACCGTTTATGAAAATTCAATAATTTTAAATACTGTTCGAAACTCTCACCGACACTTTTGACATTATTAGAGCTTGTTGTCATACCTCATTGGTAAGTCTCATTAATGCATCTGGGATAAACTTCACCCCAGGTCACGCTCTAATTCTACCTTGAGATGCAATAAATGGGATAATAATAGCCCTCCTGACTACCTTGCATTCTTCAAGGTGCAGAAATGCAAGCAGCCGAGAAGCAGTGCGCTTGAGAATGCAGCTCGCCTTTCAGCTCATCCGTGAATCGAGATAAACAAACTGATTGTCTTATATGCGAGCCGCAACCTCGTAAGAAATCAGGTTTTATCGCCTCGCTCTTCGTGTTATTCTATACGTGAGCATTATATCGAGCAGCTTCAGATTCCGTTTGTACGTTTAGATTATGTCTTAGGTTTTATCTGTTATTTATTAGATAATACACTAGGCTGCATTAGCTTGAGTTATGGTTTTGTTGTGATTTATAAGTTTTGAAAGTATTTCCATGTTTTTGGGGTGGTCTGACATTTTAAGGTGCTTATAAGGTAATTATAAGCATATTTTATAATATATACATAATCTGCTCTTCTTCAGCATTTCTGTTTGCCTTCTCAGGTTCAATGCTCAGTGGGAGGTAAACTTAATATTCAGTACTACATTGAAATTCCTTCAAATTTTTAATTTTTGTGGCACAAGATCCATAATTGAACCTTTATTGTTGCTTTCAGTTTTGACACAACCGGTAAAACTAAAAGGCTGCTTGTAATTTTTAATGATGTGGCCAAGCTCTACAGTTATAGTCGTAGACTTTTGATTAGGCTCCTAAAGGCGAACAACAATGAACGTTTTAAACCAGCTTTAATTATATTTTTAATTTATTGCCCATCTGCTTATAAAAATGTTTGATTTTTTATTTTAAAAAATCATTATTTAACTCAATTTTTTATTTTTGGAGTTGTAAAATAAGTACTTTTATTGGATAACTATAATCATAATTTGTTTAAAAAATGTTAAGTGGCACAAAAGTAAAAGGAGTACTATTTTTAATACGTGAAGTGGAAGAATAATATACATGTTCTGTTATCTTCATTTTTATTTATTTATTTCCCTCTTCTCTCGTAATTCTGTAAATTTTATTTTATTACTAGATTCACATTAGAAATTATATGACAATTTGACTGATATTATATGTCTTTGACTGATATTGCATATTAAACCGTAGTGAATGTATAAATAAATGTATATAAAGTAAAATTATTTTGTACCTAAAATTTGGATATTTGTAACTGAAATTTAATAGAAAAAAAATTATGTTATATGCAAAGCATGTAAACGCAGAATATACTCCCCCCCTATAGGGAGGAAATAGAGAAGATGGTGAAAGGTTGTATTCCAATAAGATGGGTATAATTAAAATAAAATGGGTAGAATATTCCAAATTTGTTTATATTTAATTCTTATTGTGAGATTTTTGGACTAACATAGTCCAACAATAAAGCCAAAAACATTACAATAAAAATTATATACAATAAATGTGTAAGGTTCTACCCATCTTATTTGAATTATACCCATCTTATAGAAATGGAACACCCCGTGGAAACATTTATTTTTTTTTGCAAGAAAACGTTTATTGGTGAATGTATTTTTGACAAGGTGTTTTTTCCCTAACTTTTAAATATTTTATTGACAGAGATATGCATAAGAGAAACGCAAGGGAGAGGGTTAAAAATCAAAAGGGAATTTCTTTACGTTCGATTCGAACGGATTGTAAAATTATCGGATCTATTGAAGATTAGTGTTAAATACTATTACTACAGATCTAACGGTAAGTCTTTAGAAGTGTTAAAGGTAAGTGTATAAGGCTGTGCAATCATGCGGATCCTATAGCTATCATCCTAGCCTTTCCAAACAACGCTCTTCTATAGCAGAGATAACTGTTTATCGTGGTAGGTCAAGGTGTTTAGGTATTGACTTACCGTCTTAGCTACGCTTTATTACTTGTATTTATTCTTATCTCTGCATTGCCCGTAATACTTATTTACGGGTTCGACAAACTGTTGTTCCTTGAATTTTTAAACCTCTAATGCACGCATGTGAACCAAAACCACCTTATTAGCACGTCTGGTAGGAATAGAAAAAATAAGTTTACAAGCAAAGTCAATATATGCATGGGATTCTAATAAATTATTCAAATCTGTGAACAGCCAAACCATAAGGCTAAGAAAAAAAATAAAAACGTCATATCTTCAAGCAACAATCTATATTGGACGTTTCGGTTGTTCAATGGAAGCCTTCTTTGGTAGTAAAATATGCAACACATAACCATGGTCATGTAAATGTCATCTTGGTCTTCCTCCATCTCCTAGGCATTTTTTAGTGCTGATTATACAGTGGTGGGGTCACCGATTTTGTCCATTTTATTTTCTGGTTATTCTACATCGAAAAATAGTCGACACCACTGATTTTAAATAATAGCATATTTAAAATCAGCAATCCAAGAAACCCTAATGAGATAAATACCATCGAAATCAAAAACATTTTTCCTCCAATACCGAGAGATACCGGAGACTACTTGTCTCTTCCGGGGAGGTAAAAAGTATTATTTTTTTGTTTTCGATGATATTTACCTCTTGGGGTGCTGATTTTAAATCTGCTATTATTTTTGGAGTCGAAAATGTATAATACGATACGTCAAACGTAAGCATGTTTATGAATTTATTTGAAGAAATATAAATGATTGTTCAACGATTGAATTTGTTCTTTAATCTACTCTCTAAAACAAATGAATTGGTGAAAGAATCATGTCGATATCATTTTCTAAACTAGATATAAAAAATAAAGCACTTTCAACCTATTTTATTTTATTTCTCGTCTCCTAAGGCGAATTGGACGGAACGCTCGGACATGTGTCGACTATTTTTTTTTAATGTAGAATCATCTGAAATAAATGGACCAAATCGGTGACCCCACCGCTGTATGCTCCCCTTGTTAGAATACTTTGGAAGGGTGCTTTCACCCTTTAAACGTGCGATTGGGCCGATAAAAAAAAATATGTTACGATTATTTTCACCTGTTTAATAAATATACAAAGTTTCATAAAATCGCATCCGCTCACTTGGAATGTTTTTATGTGAGCTAACCTCGCCCCCATGTAGTCCTCTAAATACCTTCAAATTTAAATCCTTCTGAAAAAGAGGAATTTATTGAATAATAAAATAACAAAAAGAATATATGTATTGTAATCGAATCAGCATAAAAATTAAAATTAAATTTTTGGTTAAAAAGGTCAGAAATTTAACTAATATTTTGGAAAATATTAGTGCTCAATATGAGTAAGTATAGTTCACTTTTGCCCTAAAAATCCTTTTTAATCTATAATAAGCACAAAAAGACAATACAAAACATACAAATTACTCAAATTTATCACGCATTTGTGGGCTCCAGGATCCCCCTCGGGAGAGGGTGTGGCTCCAAACACCTTAAGCATTCTACGGTTATTATTAATTGGTTTTTATTCGTTAAAACAAAAATTGAATTAAAATAATAACTACTACAATTTCTAACGGATACATCCTAGAGAACCTGTACATCCTACGTAACGACCCTGATCAGTTCACTAGTTCTTCTGAGGAATGCCTGTTAAAGGTCAGGTGAAGGGCGTGGTGATTCGAATCAAGAGCCCGCATACTCTTCTATTGGCTTTTAGTTCTGGTACCGTCTACATATCAAGTTCACCAATCAGGCTCCGACTCTCAGTTCTAGGTCGTTAACCTTTTCAGCGCTTCAAGTTCTTACTTCATTATCCATAAAGTACATACAGTAATTTTTACAGTACATTAGTTAAGTCTGCTCACAAATATAATTAATAGTATTTACAGAAATTGATTAATACGAATGACATAGTTAAACGTACGTCACGCAGGAGCTGCATAACTAAGCAAAATTTGGGTAGTGTAGACTGCTTTCCAGAATAATTTGCATAATATGTCCTATATAAATAAAATAAAAACATGAATAGTTCTCTTTTAATTTTGTAATAAGTAACTGTTCAATTATTAATTTTGTAATTAATTTGCTTCCAGAGTTATGTTTACACATGGTACGTACTACACTACTTAATAAATACAAAAAAACTTCATATTTTCGTCTTTTGATCTGACGCAGGAACAGGATACAGTCCCCCTAGTGGTAGAAAGCGCTCCTTGCGGCGGCCTTGCGAACCTACGTCTGGCGGGCTATTCTATTGAAATATATTACAAAGTAAACCCCCCTTTCCGATTGACCGATTTAGCTCATTTTTACAACACTTCTTTCTCATGATTTACCCATGACGTATACCGCGTTTCGTTACGATACAGCAGAAATGACGACCGGTATGATTATATTAGTACTTTAGGTCCGGAGTACCCCCCCCCCCTCCAAATAACCCGATTTAGTTTATTTTTACAACCCATTTTTCTCTGTTGATTACCACCACGAATACCGAGTTTCGTTGAAATATAACAAAAACTACGGCTGGCATGGTCAAATTAGTGTTTTGGGTCCGGGGTAAACCCCCCCTTCCGGTGAACCGATTTTGGTGGTTAACGAACTCGTTCAATCGTTTGCTAATTGAATGCTATATACCACGTTTCGTGAAGAAAAAACAAAAACTCTGGCCGCTATCGTGTTAACAGACATATATATATATATATATATATATATATATATATATATATATATATATATATATATGTATATAAATTTTAACGGGGGCATTTTCGGTGTCTACTAGGTAGGACCGATAAATACTTGAAGAAATTTTTCAAAAATTCCGTCATGAGTGCAACCTCAATAGCTATTTTCCTTCGGAGGAAAGTGCTAAAAAACAAAAAAATTAAAAATAAATAATAAGAATAATAAAATAAATGAAAATAACTAAATAAAAAGTAATAAATAAATAAATACAAAAAAAAAATAATTTGAATAAGAAATAATAATGATAATAACACTTTTGGAAGGAGCCAATCAATATTGGCATTTCCTAATTTGGTATATATTTTTTCTCCTTTAGTCGGTTAGCTGGTCACGAGGCCAATGTCTCTTGAGCCTTCTAGGAGGGTTTTGTGGGTGGGTTCGGGTGGAAAGTGTTTGTGCTCTGGGATTGGGATGGAAAGTGTTTGTGCTCTGGGATTGGGATGGAAAGACAATTTGGAATGAAAGGTTAGGAAACGTCATTTTGCCAGTTTTTGAACGAAAGGGATGTTTAGGTCACTATGAAGAGTTTTATTGGAAACGTAAAAAGAAGCATTGACTAGTTTGCGAAGGACTTTGGCCTGTACTCTCTGTATGTTAGAAGTTTTAGTTGTTCCCCAGAGTTCAAGTCCGTAAGTCCAAATAGGTCGGATAATGGTTTTGTATACAATGAGTTTGTTGTGTATTGTCAGTTTTGATGAAGGTCCCAGTAGTCGTCGTAAGAGTCCGTATCTCCTGTTCAGTTCCTGTCTTTTCAGTCGGGTGTGTGGGTTCCAAGTGAGTCTACTGTCCAGTAATAATCCCAGGTAGCGCACCTCGTTGGATATGGGGAGATCGTGGCTGGATATGACGACTGGAGGGCAGGCTCTCTTGTGGAGGGTGAATGTGATTTGGCAGCATTTCTGAGGATTCACATACAATCAATGGACGCCATTTATTGACTTTGTTGGTATTATTTTTGTTTTTAATTCAGGGACCAAAACATACGAAGCTTGCGACAGAAACGAAGGCTCAAGAAAGTTGATAATAAATTTTCTTGAATTCTTAAAAATATAGAAGCCCATATTTGTCAAAGAAACTCGTAAAACACTTACATGAAAAATGAAATCTAACAATTTGGATATATAAAGTATTAATTTTGAAGAATACAAGTCATGTGTAGGGTGTTTTCTCCCGCAATAAAGCCAGGAACAAGCCAGAGGTGGTGATGAGACGTCTTAAAATTTAAATTTCATCAAGTTTCATTTTCTTTTCCTGTTCTCCCTCTATGAAATTGTTCGATTTTCAGTATAAATATGCTTTAGAGATGACTAAACTGGTAAAAAAGGTTACAAAAAAGTGTCCACTGGCGTTCGCGCATGCGCCTTTGTGCTTACATAGGTTTGTCGGGTGGACATAAAGCATATTTATGTTCCTGAATTTGAGCAAGAGGCTAGAAAAGGGTGATGACATATAACCTGTAAAATTCTGATAATTTAATTATAATGGATGCTAAAATTTAAATAAATACATATTTAACCGATGTCGAGAAAACTAGATTTTTTTTAAGTCGGGATGTGTACCAAATTCACCTAAACTCTGGTGTATAAATGTTGTTATCGGTCGTTGAAGTAAAAATACTAAAAAGATATATATTTGGCGATAATCGAGGAATTTTTGGTTTTACATAGATTGTTTTTCATGCAGAAATTGTGTTTTTCAATAGAAACCGTCATAAAAGTGAGAATGAAGCTGGCTTTTTTGGAGGTTGTGAATAACCCTTTTTTTACCAGCCTACCGGAAAATGGGGTCACATATTATAGTGTAGGGAAATTGGTAAATCTATACTGCAGGGATAATTTCATTTAACTGATACCAAAGGGTCGAACTTTGCCCAAATATTGCGAAATGACAACTATATAAGTAGAATAAGTTTGTACCAGAGATGGGCATAATTTTATTTATAAATAAAAATACGAATTTATTCGTACTTCATATATTTGTGAATACGAATATAAATAAATTCGTACTTCATATATTTGTGAATACGAATATAAATACAAATAAAATTTTATTCGCAAATTTTTCAGCGAATAAAAATAAATTCACAGAAAAAATTGTAAATAATCACAAAAAATCAAGTGATTACAAAAAAAAATCACATTAAAATATACGAATAAAAATGTATTCACGTTATAATTTGTGGATAAAAATTTATTCACAATAAAATTCGCAAATAAATTATGAATTTATTCGTATTAAGATGATATTACGAAAGTTATTGAAGGTGTTTTTCTGTGAATTTATTTTTATTCGCAGAAAAATTTGCGAATAAAATTTTATTTGAATTTTATATTTAATATATGTGAATAAAAATAAATTCGTATACACACTTATGAATACGAATTTATTTATATTCGTATTGACAAATATATGAAGTACGAATTTATTTATATTCGTATTCACAAATATATGAAGTACGAATAAATTCGTATTTTTATTTATAAATAAAATTATGCCCATCTCTGGTTTGTGCCAATTTCACCACACTCATATCAAGTGACCCCATTTTATGTTACTTTATGAAACAGATGTTGCGATTATGTCTATTTGTGTATCTGAGCGATTTAATTGCCTAAAATCCTCTGTTCTGGCTGCTAGATACGAGGCTAGCCTTTAAATATGTTGGCCAGTAAAGTGGGTTCAGCATGTGTTGTTTGAGTACTTTAAAATATTAAATTAAAATAAATAGTTTGAAAACAAAATATCTAGATTTTAATGCTTTTCAATTATGAGTGGAAACAAACATGATATAAAAGCGCGCCAAGACCTGCGCCAAGCTATCAAAAACAACATGTTTACCTGTCTGTGAATAGTGACAGACAAAAAGCTTGTTGTGCCTCAACTATTTTACCTAAGGTCCGAGTTCTCGGCCCCAACGCCGCCCACACTCCATGTCAAAAATACCTTATGAATAATTCAACCGTGGAGTTTGTGAAACAACCCCGAATTTGGACAGGATGAAGGAACTTATTATGGTTGAATGAACTTCGATTTTTCAATGATCTTCTTCTATGCATAAACATTATGATGATCAAGCTAATTGACTGAATAATTTTTATTTTTTATAAACATTTGTTTTTAAACTTGAATTTCTTTTATCCTTTTTTTAATAGTTTTGTACTTAGGTAACTGATAAGAGAATAGCGAAAACCGGAAAAATGAGTACATTCATTTTATCAGCTCACATAAAATTAATGGTCAATGGGCAATAGTACTAGAAACCTTTCGTCTATAAATAATTAGCTGAATAGCCGTGCTTCGTCACGGCAGATAAGTAGTTTTTTTATTGCGTTAAATAGTATATCATCATGATTAACGTTACTATATAATTTTGTGCAGTTTATTATAGTACGGTTCCCGTCATACTATAACATATATTATGTGTAAGTATATACATATACTTAATTAATAAATTGGTGAAATTGTTCATATTTAACTGATTAATGGGCGAGTTTATATTAAAAATTATACCACAAATGTCCGATCTTTTATATGATTTTATAACCTACTGATGTAGCTCAAATGATGTAGCCTTCTGAGTTGCGAAAAAAACAACAACTATTTATTCAAGTATAAATAAAATATTATTGCGGTTCATAACATTAACTTGGGCTTCAATGAAGCCCCAAAGAAAAACTATCTAACCAAAAGTATACGAAACTGTAGTCCAGTAGCAAGACCTGAAATAAAAATATTAAAGGGCATCGGAGGTGTGAAGTATTCAGCTTTTCAAAATTTAGAAACTCGCTATGTTGACGCAGTTGCTACATTTCGGATTCTTATATCTATAAATCCTTACACCTGTTTAGATAATATTACACCCAGAAGATTTTCAACTAAAGACTGCCATATTGAAACGGCCCTAACTATCTATTCACTACTACACAGGCCAAACTACTGAAAGAACTAACGAACCTACTGTTACCTTTTCTATGAACATAGCCAACTCATAGTGATCTACCTTCTCAACTAATTTTCTGCTTTTTAGTCGATGAAAGCTACTAATAGGTCTCCTTTTTTTTCAATTTATAAGCTAAAATGTAGCTTATAAGGGCAATAAATTAATAAATTGGAAAGAAAGAAGGCTCTTTCCAAGGCTCAAAAAGTTAATAATAATCTTGAAAATCCATTAAAAAGGAAAAGAACTGAGGAAAAAAAATAGGTTTTCCAGAAAAAGCGTCAATGAGGTGTGAATCATGCAGACCAAAATAAAGGATTATTAGTTCTGAGTTAATTATAAAGGACGTTAAAATTGAAATAAATGATTATTGAAGAATGGAGAGCAGTTAATATAATTTAACCTTCTTCCACATGGTGAAAAATAGGGCCAACGTCTTGTAATAATATTAGACACTTTGGTACCTTGAATATAAATATTCAAAAGACTAAAGAGTGGATTGATAGCGTGAAAATGGTAGCTTATTTTTATAGCAAAAGTTGAATTTTAACACTATTAATTTCTCTCATTCATTATTTCATTTTGATGTTGAAGTTAGATTAACTGAAATTGTGATTAACGACAGAAACATTAGTAATACTAGAAATGAAAAGAAAGATCAGGAGTTACAAGATAATGAGGGTCTGGGAAGAGAAGAAGAAAATATTGACCAGAAAGCCTTAGGCCCCATACGCCCTACAGTCCCCCAAATTCGATATAAGAACAAAGTTTATAATGAGTCTATTTTTATAGTCAATAACCATTTATTCAGCATTATTAAAATTCTCAAATTATTATATGCGTCAAATTGATCTTACTAATATGAATGCCTGGGCAGCAGCTAATAAGCTTTTCCTGAATCTGGACAAATCAAAAGCCACTTTACAAAAATAGTTAAGTTCCACCTCCGTCTTTTGAACCATTTTCCGTAACAGCAACTCTTTAAAATATTGGGCTTTTACAGAAAAATTATATTTACCAAATTTCTCGCCAAACCATATTCATACTTAGCAGTTCAATCTGTCTCGCCATTTCGAGCCAACAAAGACACTTCATCTCCGCGTAACATCACACTTATTCCTCCCGTTTGACCATGGGTTTTAGTTAGCTGGGGATCTCGAGGCAAAACTCAAATGTCCCTTGAACATATCGTACTTATACCATGAGTTCAATTGGCTACTGGTACTTTTTCGGCTCAGTCAATTGCCAAGTCTTCTATTCCAAAAGACCTTGATGTAACTTTTAAGTTTAAAGCTTCTCTTCAGGTCCTTAACAACCTCTCTTACTCTTCCTATCATCCTACTTCATTCCAAACATCGTTTGTGCTCATTTTATTCAAATATTAATTATACCTGTAAATCAGGTAAGAGCTCTAATCCAACCTAATTAAATTGTTAAGAATGATGACTTTAAAGTACAGTAAATTAAAATCTTAAAAATCAGGAATGAACAAATGTCATGAATTAATTTTTATTTGTGATGCAGATATTTAATTAAGCTTTTAGGTGATATGTGGCTGTTAATGCCACACACGTTTCAAGCTATTTAGAGTCCAGAAGTGTGTTATTAGACTCTTCCTAGTGCATCATTAGTAACATTAAATCACCAGGATTAATGTGCTTGCGAGGGCAATACATTTTCCTTTGCTGCCCTCAAGTTGTTGACCTCGTTGTTGCACTCTGCATCAGGATTCACATATTTTCTTTATTTTAGGCAATGGTAGAGAAACCTAGCCACTGAACTTTTGAAAAATGTCCTTCAAATGCTGTTCCAAGCATTCTCATAATCCAAATTATTAATTTTCCCACGCCGCACAGTGTAACAAAGTAGTGAGGATTAAGGACAAAAATCATTAACCACTAGTTATTTTCAAATAAACATTTTTATAAATTGAAATCGACTCAAAACAAGGTAACAATAGTATAATAACGCATACTATACGGTTATAATAATATTAATTGTAATATTAATAGAAATAATATGGCAGGTAATAAAATTATTAATAACAATATTATAAAATATATTATAACTGTAACATATAATGTACTAATAGTATAGTAGTAAATTATACTTATAGTAATATTGCCATAGAATAATAATATTTTACCATTTTCTATGGAATTATTAAATAATTTCTTAATTACCAGTTTTTATATAAGAGTTTTTTCTCTGCGGTGAACACCTTCCCACATTTTTTACATATAATATAGGACTAAACTGGCAGTCTTTTTAATATTTCTTTAGGATCGTCCTGCAGATTAAATTGAATCATTTGTCCAAGGATTTATACCGTTTTCTTGGATTTATCCACATTTTTTTCAAATTTGGAAGAAAAAATGATGAGGGATTTAAAAATAAAAATCGTTGGAATTTTGGCAAACTAAATTACCCTCAGTACATTATACTTGAGGTATACTTTAAGCACTAAAAAACTTGAGGTGTGTTCAGATGAAGTTTTTTTGCTATGGTCTTTCAAAATTTTATACTTAAAAAAATTTCAAAGATCAATGAAGAATAATTCAGGATAAATAATAAGGGAGTAACTACCCATAATCAATTATATCAGATAAAAAAGGAATAGTTTTGACGTAATTTCCTTCGGATGACTTAATAAAAACACTGTCCTATCTTCAACGAGAGAGGCTCAAACTGATTGTTGGGATGAAACAGGTTTTAAAGACTTTTCCTTGTTTATAATACTGATAATGTGTTTGTTGATCAAAATAAAACTAATATTTATTAGTTTTATACTATTTTAATTCCTTGAATAGTTTCTAAACTTAACTAGAGGATTAAAAATTAAATATAAGAAAAGAAAAATTTAGGTTTTTGTCCATTGGACGTTACACTGTGCGCCGGCCGAAGTGCCTGCAATTGGGAGAGATGTATCGTGAAAGTAAGCAACATCGATACTTTAGGAGTACAGTTCTTTTTTTTTTTTTTTTTTTTTTTTACCATTGTTGAGTCGACACTGTATTTGGAGCGGTTGCAAACAATTTTCATCTTAAAATCTTGAACAACTCAAGCATTTATACTTCAGAATTACATCCGATTCTAATTTTGGATCGTCCACGTTGACATTATAAAAGAGTAGAGAAAACTGTAGCTGGCCCGCCGCTAATGGCCAAATTGTTGTAAATACGCTATTAAAAAAATAATATGTACAATATATATATATATATATATATATATATACATAAATATATATGTGAGTGTGCGTGTGTGTGTGTGTTATATTTTAGTTATTTCGCTGATATTCAAATGATTGGTTGGTAAGACGGCTTCTCTCTCAAGCGGTGTTCAAAGTCTCCATTCTGCAATATTTCGCCGGTTTCCTCTCCAGCTTCGTCATTCCCTTGCCAACCATCAAGGATGGACGAAGTCAGCCTGACGAAGCCGGAGCGGAAACCGGCGAAATATTGCAGAATGGAGTTTGAACACCGCTTGAGAGAAAAGCCGTCTCACCAATCAATCATTTGAATACCGGCGAAGTAACTTAAAACATAACATATATATATATATATATATATATATATATATATATATATATATATATATATATATATATATGGGGGCGAGGTTAGTTCAGTGGTAGAGCACTGGACTTATAAGCTGGAGGCCTGAGTTCAAATCCCGAGCAAGCACTAAAGTTTTTTTCTTCTAGTGTCTTCGTTCATGCGTTGAATTCGGCCTCCCTGACCGTCCCTAGGCCAACCCAGCCTTTAATTAATTTAATTAATAATGGGTGCTAATGACTCTAACAGTCGAAGCAGCCAAGGGGAAAATCAGGCGGCCGGAGCAAAGTACTGACCACACTATCTCCCTAGTGTGCCGTATGGTCGTGAATCAGATACCTCTATAGTATCTGCCCCTCAGGGCCCTCGTGGCCTGTTACGGGACTGATTATATATATATATATATATATATATATATATATATATATTTATATATATATATATAATTTTAGCAGGTTGACTTTTATAACGATAGACCCGCTAAATAAACTCCCTGGCGTAGGGATGTTTAAGAAGGGTGGAAACCTGTAGATAGCCCGGCTTTAATGGACAAGAAGCCAACGACCCGTAAAGAAAACTGGAACTTGTGATAAAGAAGTTGATCAGTAGCTCAGATTGAAGAAACACTTCAATCACAAAGACAATTTTACTTTACGATACAACTATTTATTAGGTTCATTTTTGAAAAATAAGAGATTATAATGAAGAAGATAATGTAAAATGTTTTATAGGTAGAGAAAGTATCCTGTAAATGTAGCTCTTTGTAGGTCGCTGACATCGCTGACGTTGTCTAAAATAAGAAAACCTTTCATGAAGGGACCTTTAAGTATGTAGTGTCGTTGCGTTGAAAAAAGAAAAAGAAGAAAAAAGTCTTTCCAATTTGCTTCTTTTTTTCTCCTTGAGTGGTGTTTGAAAATGTCACGAAACCCCAACCCATTGTCCGAGGTTGAAATCAATCATGAAGGCGTTGGGTGCCGTGAATACAGCTGCTAAACAAGGCTGCCGGACCTCCCCCTCCGTAGCTCCGTCGACATCACGACCCTATCTACACGGAGACTTCAATGCCCGGATAGAACAGGTGCTTTCAAGATAGCTCCTTCTAGCCTTTTACAGAGTCATCGGCCGTATTATTCTTTCATCGGCCCTCCTCTACACACCCTTCACTCTCTTATCGGCCAAGGGGTCTTTCTTTCTGACAGAAACACTTATTTACATTTATACCTTCTACTTGTTCTAATGTACCGTGGTTTTTTAATCTGTGGAAGTCTTGAAGAATCCGTCTCCGAATTGTTGTGTAACCTTTTGGCTTACATTAAATCGCTAAGGAAGTATATTTTATAGAGGAAATATTTTTATTTAAATGTTATCATACACTCATTTAAGTTTCCCAAATTTTCTAATATTTAAAAATTATACAGGAAAATAAAATGTTTTATATTATTACCATGTATTATCATGGGTCAATCCAGAGATATCACCCAAATTGAATAAAATTTGTTGCTCAACATTTTTGATTTTAATAATTTTTTTTACCAGTTATTCCCCTATACAAGGTGAGTTCAAACCTGCAGTAAACTTTTTCTGGGTCATAGTTTTTTTTTTTGCCGGCCATTTTCAGTTTGCATTTAAACTACTTTTTGTCCGAAAACAAGTTTTACGTAAATGTATCTAACTCTCTTAATTTCATAGATATCAAAACAGAATAAACACTAAAATTATCAGAACCATATGCTCTTAATTTTTGTTCCTGCATTGTGTTTTTTTTGTGAAAGATTGTTTCGCTTTTTGGTGATTTCATAATTATAGTGGATTGGGGTTCTTTATTGAATATCGGTGTTTTATTATTATTATAAATTGTTTATTCATGATGATGGTTTCTGCTTCTTTAGCGATATCATAATTTAAGTGTAACTTTTTCAACATTATTGAGTTTTCGTCATTTTTTCGTCGTTTAGGTAATTTGGCTAGAATCATCAACACAATTGCAAATTGTATGTTGGTATAATAATGGGAGTTGCTTTATTAACAATTTTCTATTTACATTTGACGGCTTTAGCTACCTATATCAACACTTGTGAGGAATTGAGTGTTTTTTGACATTAATTTACTTTCGAATCAGATTTGATTTTAAATTATCTTGGTATTTTTCCATGATTGAGAGTGGTTTAATAATTTTTTTTTTTTTTTTATGACATTTCGATTTTTATGGAGAGATTTAGATTTATTTTTATTTGTTGTATTATTTACGTATCCCGTGTCAAGCGATTTAAAATCAACAATACATTTATTTTGATTAACGATTGTTGTTTTATTATAAGGAGCGTTTTCAAATTTATTATTGAAAGTTTTCATTATTACTCATTTATTTACGAAATTTTACTAATATTGATTTATTATAGAATTTTTTTCTTTATTTAGCATTATTGTGTTTTTTTTGGAAGTCTTCCGCTTCCGAACTTATTAATTTTAAGAAGGCCTCCATTAGCTTTCTGATTACAAAAGATATATTTACACGACAGTTCGGGTAGCTGTTAATGTGGATAAAAATTCACTAGAATGAGAATCTGATAGTATTTAAATAGTAGGGATACTGTAATAGAAATGCAGGGTCTTTTTTCGAAGACCAGTTACTTTTGAAGTAGCAGTAGTGATTTATAACAGTTACTTGTACTCGCTGATAAGCTTACTGATTAGCTTACAGGTTCTTTGCTGGTTATCTACTTGACTCGTTATCTACGGTTATAATTCATATTAGATAATGGGAAGCAATATTTATTAATAAAAAGGTTAATATGATCAAAATCAATTCTCTTAACTACGAAAAAAGTTAATAAGCATTATATTTAACTGTTTTGCAGGTTATGAAGGATAACATAAACAATGATATTTGTAAACACACATATTTTATTCCTTTTCTCTCTCTCTCTTTTTTGATATTTTACATTTATTTAGCATTATGGGCAAACGTGCTATGCGTTTCCGCTCGCTACGCTCGCTCAAGAAGATATCAAAACTCTAGTCAATCCAACTCGCTAAAATTAATAGAATTCTATTAATTTTTCTAAGTGGAGTAAGAAACCAATCGCTTTTTCTTTGTCAGGAACATCGCGAACTAATTGTAAAATACTCATTTTTTCTCACTAACATAAGCAGAGCTTTTTCATAAACATAAGCTAATTCGCTTTTGAAGGCTACTTTACTCCCAGCAAGAACCAATACAATTGCACATCGGAATCCTCCAATAGGGCGGCAAAGGAGGACTGCTGCTTCAAAAGTAACTGGATGTGGTCTTCGCAAAAGACCAGAAATGCAATTACCCCACGTCCTTATGTAAAGATAAACATATACAATTACTCGATTTCTTAAACGAATTAAGTCTTTGAATTAATTAAATATCAAATTAAAGAGCTATCAGCTCCTAAAAGCTGCCTCTATAGTGCCAACGGCATGCTAAATCTTCGAAAACAAACGTTCGATAAATTCCTCCATTTGGAGATCTGTTTAGGGATACAGAAAAAAGCCTAAAGCTCCACAGGAAACGGTTTTAAGCTAGTTCTTTTGCATTCCTTGAATTGGACTTTCACCTTCCAAACAAGTAAAAAAAAAAAAAAAAACGGAGACTTTTTTTGTTGGATTCTCTTCTTTCTTCGATAAGCCAACTTCCGTTAGCTTCCCAGTTCCAAAGGAATTTAGGTATTGGTGTTCCACCCACGAAAGAATGTTTGAATAATGTCATCCACTACGGAAAAAATGGCTCTCGTGAAAATGTATCACTCTTGAAGTGATTTTTTACAATTAGGTTACATTTTCCTGACAATGCACCTAAAATAGCTCGAAACAAGTAAAGCTCAGTTTAATAAGCCATACGGCTGAATTAGTGCGCGACGTGCGTATGATTAGAGAAATTTAGCTCGCTGTAAGGTACGCAAATGAAATTTCATTTTTCATATGTTTCATTCATTTATATGTTCATGGTCCGCATCATGATGATTAGCATTTTAATCTAGATTATAATTTCGCCGTACATACGAAGACTTTTCAGAAAATGTAGAGTCAACTGTAGGAAAATAAATTCAACAGTTTCTTCTGATCATATTTGATATTTTCAGAATAATAGTATTTAAAATTATAGCCAGTAAAATCGTTATAATAAATATTAAGAACAAAATATAAAATAAATTATTAAATTCAATAAAAATAAAAAAGGGAAATTATGATGCATATATACGTATATAAAAAATAACTACGGACTTGTTTGTTATTGTTTTTTAGATGTTACAATTAAAGCAAACTGCCTTCGATGAGAAGCTCTTGAAATAAATAACAATATGAGGTATAATAAGTAAAATAAAACGCCTTTCGACGGAAGAAATTTCACGTTTTGATGATCAGTATAAGATAACTATCATAATCATTATCGCAGCCCCTTATAGTGAAAATATCTATAAACCATAGTGCCAAAAATAGCGTAATAAATCCCCATTAATACCCAAAATGCAATGATATCAGCCAACTGCTAACAGGAAACTAGTTATGAAGTTATTAAACTGCTCCACAAGTAGTCCATATATTTTTTGATAATCCCTTCAAATAACAATAAAACAGTATGCATGTCTGCCTTACTTTAGATATTTACAAATATTTTAAAATGCTTCAGGTATAAAATTGTTTCTCAATATGATGCAGCCAAGAAGTTCTGTCATGTCATTTTCTTTTCCAGGAGGTCCTTCTCGCCCACCCCGCCACCGACCACACGACCATAATCCTCGACGACATAGATGCAGATGATATGCGTCTGTTGCTAGATTTCATCTACACCGGTGGAACTGCAGTGCCAGAAGACAGGCTGGAGTCATTCCTTGGTGCAGCTGAGACCCTGGGCGTGACTGTACTCAGAGAGAGAGGGCTAGCCAGCTTGGCGCGGCATCACAGGCCACCGCCGATTGGCATCCTTACGCCTTCGCCATGGGCACCTAGAGCACCGCATTCTGCACCGCCTCAGGTAGGGACAAGTATTTTTTTTTACCATTGAGACATAATATCGTCCGTGAACTTAAAAAAAAAATTTAAAAAAATATCAGACCCTTAACAGGCCACGGGAGCCCAAAGGGCAGGTACTGTAGATGTATCTGGCTATTGACCACACGGCAGACTAAGGAGATACTGTGGTCACTATTATGATTCGGTCCCCTCATATTCCCCTTTGCATGTAGTCATTAAAGCCTGGGTGCGCAAAGGAACGGTCTCCTGTCAACTCGAACCTAGTGCTCAAGTAGTCAAATACTCTCTTACTGACCCAATCCGATCCGAGCGTAAAAAACGTTTCAAGAAAACAAGCACACTTTAGATGAATTGTGAACGAGTTACATTCACACATCATGAAAATTCTAGCCTGCATTTAATATTCACTCTCAAAATTTAATAACTTAAAAATTATGGTCCTCAAAATGAAAGTTAAAATCACGATTCACCGTAACTGTACTTAATATAAGGTATCTGATGATCAACCTGAATAGGTTCCAAACGTCGCCAATAAATATTAATGTTTTAAACAATTTTGGGGAGAAACTCCTGCCGTTTTCATCAAGAATCCATTATCCTTCCCCACCCTCACCTTCAACTTAAATATACTAGGATAGGTTAGGAAATAATTGCCTCTGTTCAGTAAAGTGCGTCCATTTGTAATTTTTTTCCGTGAGATCATTCACGGGGATCCAGGTTTCGTGTAACAGTTATCTCTTGTTGCTTATTAAAGAGATTGACACTCTAGTGACATTAAAATTACAATTTTTATCATAGACTGAACTAACAATACGGCGCGCACAGTGGGGCCAAACGTCTCTTCGTGTTTCAAAAAAAACTACAGTCTCCAAATCTTAACCGATTTCACTGCAATTTCTTTTTAAATGAAAGCTAATAAAATTTATAAGAACTTCGTCTGGCCAGATTTTTGTTTCAACTGTTTAATAAATTACGTGTTAATAATTCACAAACTTTTACGATTGAACATAAAATAATATTTTATTTATCATCAAACATAATATCAGCACTGATATCGTTGGAATTAAACATTCAAAACCTGATTAGACTCGTAAAAAATCAGACAGAAATCTTCAAAAGCAAATTTATCTTACTTCAAGAATGAGATTAATCGAAAAAAATGGTTTTTGAATGATTTGAACATAGATTTTGATTTGTTTCTTGTCTTTCAGGATTTAAATGTTTAATTTCAATGATATCAGTGCTAATATCACTGTTCTGCACGTAAATCCTCCTTCAAACCAAAACATGCTTTCTTACTCTTTTCAAATGTGCTGAACACGAATTTGAAGTCAGATTCTGTCTATCACGCACAGTTTCTTGAGAAATTCTAGTTTTTTATCCAAAAATGTGAGTTTTTTGTAAATTTGACGAATTTTTTTCGGCATCAAAACATAGTGAATAATATTCAAAAGCCCGATGATTTTGAGCGCAATGAAGTATATTTGAACGAAAAAAAATTTGATGGGAATATTACAAGTGGTTGAAGAAATATGGCTAAAAGTGTTTTTTCAGTTTTTGATCGTAGGACCCCAAATTCGACATCTACTCAAGGACCTCACTTTTGAAGCAAAGTTAAATACTACTGAGAAAAAGGCTTGGATTGCTTTTCGAGAGGTATGTGCAAAGTTTTTGGGAAACGAAAAATCTAGAGACTACCGAAAAATAGTCCAAGATCTGCTTACTTCATATAAAACATTGGGATGCAATATGTCCTTAAAAATACATTTCCTGCATAGTCACCTAGACTTTTTCGCCCCAAATTTGTGTACAGTTTCGGACGAACATGGAGAACGATTCCACCAAGACATATCCAGAATGGAAAAAATATATACTGGCAAATGGAATGAGAAGATGCTGGCGGATTACTGCTGGACACTGCAGCGGGAGACAGAGGAGGAAGAGTACAAAAGAAAAAAAAATACTCATTGACGATGTGTGTATATTTTTTGAGTTGTGTCATATCTAGTATTATACCTGATAGCATGCAGGATTCAATTAATTATATTTGACCGTTGAAAAAGAAAAAAAAATCTGTTATAATAAAGACAATAATTTTCAAATACAATTTTTTCCAGACAGTAAACGACTGGCAGACAGAATGGACTAACTCTCAAAGCAAACTACGGGAAATAAAAAATACAATAATACCCTGGTCAAGAGAAAACCTAACAAGACGAGACCAAGTTATAATTACGAGACTTCGCTTAGGACACAGTTTACTAACGCACTCCTATCTAATGGAACGACAAGACAGACCTGTATGCGCATGTTGTAACGAGACATTAACAGTTAAACACATACTTACTGACTGCAGATTACGAGACTACCTAACAATTCCTCATGACTTACACGACTTACTTGCCGAAAATAGTCCACATATTAACACCATACTAACTCACTTAAAGACAATTAACCTATATTCAAAAATCTAGCCTTATCTCCAATTTACCTCCTAAAGTTAATTTAAAATAATGAACGAAATAGCCTTTATAAAATCATTTACATTTTTAAGAAATTAAGTTAATTAACCTACATTTAAATATAAAGCCCTATCTCCAATATAATCTTACCTCTTCTACCCTCCCCCCCCCCACTTTTTTTTTTTTTTTTTTCCCCTCTTCACACTTTATTTAATATCTATCATATTACCGTATTGCTATTGTGAAATATATAAAACATGTTATTGTTATTATTAATTAGCTCACTAATGTACTAGCTATGCTCATAAAATGTACTGACTTGTTATATATACAATGTGCAAAAAGTATTTTGTAATATCTTGATGTATGTTAAAGAGCAAGTCGCCAAAAGTTGCGAAACTCTTAATAAATAAATATCAAATATCAATACCAAGTTTCTCCTCTTTTCTCTCAAAATCAGAGGGTGATAGAATTTTTCTGAGTTCAGATTCGGACTCAGCACACCTGAAAACATGAGAAACAGGCAAAATTGTTCAAGGGAGGGGAGAAAAGTTTTTTTATTGCAGAACAGTGTATTAAGTTACAATTAAAATAAAATATTATTTTAATAGTAAAGGTTCGTGAATTATTTACACGTAATTTAATAAACAGGCAAAACATAAATCTGGCCAGGCAAAGTTGTTACAAATTTGATTAGCTTTCATTTAAGAAAAAAATTCATTCACATCGGTTAAGATTTGGAGGCTGTAGCCATTTTTGAAACACGAAAAGTAGTTTGGCCCCACTCTGCGGCGGGAGAAAGTGAACAAAAAAGAAATGTAAAAAAGTATCTTATAACTGCCTTTTTAGAGGCATTTCGTCTGCTATATGCTTACTGTGTCCTGTCTATGAAGCTGTAAAATTGCAGACATGGAAATGTGGGAAGCCAGTAAAATGGACACTAACTTCACTGAAGCATTTACTGCATTCGTGACGCCGCTACTGTTTTCCATTTCTTGCTGTACGGAATCAGCAATGACAAGATTCTTCCTTAAATATTCATTGCTTTTGAATTGCTCGTTTAAGCTGCTTTTTGCTACGACAGCTTTGAGCTCAACTTTGAACAATTTAGAAGGACTAGCTATCTTTGAGTTTATCAATAAATTAATAAGGATTATTTTGAAAGTTTACAATAGTAATTATTTACTGATGTTAATGCATTATCTTCAGATAAATATTTAATAACGATTTTTTAGAAGTAACTGGCATGAGTTGCACCCCAAAATAAATTTTAAACATTCACATTATGAGGTATATAATGATACAATATATTAGATAGGTACCTTAAATTAGGTCGAGTTAAGGTCTATTATAATGGAGTTTATTTATATTATTATTTATTTAGTTTAATGTGAAACTTAAAAATTATAATAGACCTTAACTCGATTTATATAATGTATTATTATATACCTTATTAATTGTATTTGTATTGGTATTATTTAAATTTTAACGTCCATTTATTATTTACGACGAATTGGTATTAGTGACATAGGAGAAGTTTCCTCCTTATTCTTGGTTTTACTATTATCTTATGCCATCTGTCGACCATCTGAGAGAAAAATGCACTGAAAGAAACTAAAAGTTTAGCGAAACATCATGCACACTAATGAATATTTGAATAAGTGTATCGATATTTATTTTAATTTATTTATTTTTTATTTTGTGTAACGGAGCGTCAACAATTGGGCTATTAACGCCGGGCTATCTAAAGGTTACCAGCATTTTATAATTCAAACAGCACGTATTTGGACACCAATTCATGTACGGGCCACGCCCGACGTTGCTTAACTTCGGTACATTCAACATGGCTAAGGCCATTGGCTGTATCGATAGTGTTATAAAAACTCTGTCATGAATGCATCATAATAGCTACATTCTTTTAAAATGAGCTAGAAGGTGTTGGAGTGTATTAGTCACATATTGTTCTAAATGCAGATTTTGGATTCTCAATTTTATTTTTAAATATAATGATAACCTATATACGGTGTGAAAGCTCAAGGTAAAGTATCACAACATTAAAACATCTTGCGGTTTGAAAGTATATGTGTTTTGGTGAAGGGAGTAAAATTACGCCTTGGGGGACTCCGTATTAATTTCCAGACGAATTTTCGAATTATATTTTGACAGAACTGACTGAAACGAAATAGGTTTGTTATGGTATATATTTTTCAGAATATTCGTTGAACAGCTTTAAGGGCGTGAGCCAGGTTAAAATATTATCTGGGAGAGTGTGAGGGAGTGAGAGAGAGTTCGTATGTTGGTTCCCCTGTAGGGCGATTATTCAGTTAGGCACCTGTCTGAACAGAGTCGGCCGCGTTCTGTGTTCCCTAAAATTTATGCTGCCCATAACCATTTCTCAGGCAGTTGCTGGGCATAGTAATGGCTACAGCCCGTAGCCAAGATGCCATAGTGTGGTACCTACCTACCTTGGTAACCTACACGTAGGGATAGACCAATTTTCACTTCAGGAAGCTTTCCAGTTATTCAGGCGTTCTATTTTGAGCTTTTCTCGGGTCATTTGCTCATGTACAGTTGTTTGGTAGCAACGATAAACAAAAAGAGCTACCTCTTGGTATTGGCTTCATCTCAGCTTGTCTTCATAAACGCTTAGCTGTGATTTAAAAATTGTTGACTAGAAGCTCTTAGGAACGATACCGACACTGGATTACCGAGCACAATTCTTCAGACTAGAATGGATATATCGAATTTCCATTAGGGAATGTCAAGTTTTGTTAAGTCAATCCCTTGTTTCGGAGAACTCCAGAATCTTCACTTTTTCTAGAAAATGAAGCAAGATCTGATTGAAACGTTTCTACAAAGTTTATATGGAAGCCTTAAACCGCAAACCCTTTACCATTCCAATTTTTGGCACGAATTTATGCAGCAGTTAAAAAACAAAACAAAAAAAAAATCGCATCTTTCGTTTCAAGCAAGCTTATTTTCTACCAAACTTCAAAATCGGATCATGTTTAAAGTTTGTAGAGAATGTAGTACATATACATGTTTAATTTTACTATATATTTGTATTGGGTTGGCAAGTAAGTCCTTTCGGTTTTCATATTTTTTTTTTTTCAAAAAAAAAAAAAAAAAAAAAAAAAAAAAAAAAAAAAAAAAAAAAAAAAAATTAAAACCGAAAGGACTTACTTGCCAACCCAATACAAATATATAAAAAAATTAAAACCGAAAGGACTTACTTGCCAACCCAATATTTTTATATAGTAAGCTATACGTCCTTTTCTGAAAGATAAAAATGCTCTCCACCAGCTTTGCAGATGTCTATCAATCTAATTGATCCGAGCTTCTATAAAAAGTTTATGGCTTAAGTCCAAAAATATCATCCTACTAAAAGTATCACCTATTTGGAATGTTTAAAACTTCCAAAAATAGTTAATGCTGAAAACAGGGAAGACGTTTAACACGAAAGATGCGACCTTTAACGGCTGTATAAACACTGCTATAAAACGGTCGTCAAAATAGTCTGGAATGCCATCAAAGCACTAAGGTCTGGCATCCGAAGAGGGTGTCCCTAGGAGATATTGTCCACCGAGGTCCGCATAAACAATGGGTTTAAGCATCTGCTTATGGTATATCACCATCTTCGCAGGGCTTATTTCCAAGTCCGTTACGACTTAAGCCCCTGAGGGTTTAAGCTTTTGGATCGCTGTTAGTTCTCTCTTCCCTTTCAAGCCCCAATCGTCCGGAGTAAATGAAGCTTTCTAATTTACCGCCTTATGTAGTACCGACTCTAGCGGTGTTACGGACGGATGGTTGCTTTTACGACCTTTTTAATGATCTCCTTTCTAGCCTAAGGAACTTCCACGGGATGGAGGTCGGGGCTGCGAGAGTCGTATCCGTTTGGTGGAACATGTCTTTTGCACTTCCATGTTGGTTTAAGTCTGTTGGTCAGTAAATAGTAAGGATTGGTAACGCAATGAGGTATCTGAAAACTTCAATGATGATTGAATTTCTCACAGGCTTCTTTCTTCTGCAATAAGTGTGGCGAACCAATCAAAGTGCAAAAGTCATACATATTTATATGTATTTCGCTTCAAGAAGATTTACTGCGCACTGTTGCGATGAAACGTAAATCGTCTTGAACTACCTTTTTAGGCAACCTGCAGATTGTAGAAGAGTTTCTGGGTTACAAGGGTAATCAAGAGAAGGTGCAAATGACTTACGTTTTGACATGAATGGAATATTCGTGCCTGCAAAGAACAACCATTCTAATATATCAAGTTTAGTTCCATTTAACTGAGGTCTTATAATCTTGTGTAAGTCATGTACGAGAGATATTTCCTATGATATGATACAAAACGAGATTACAAGTCTTGTGGAAATGTAGGCCACATAAATTTAGGGCTATATTATACAAAAGTTATTGTTTTAATGTATTCATATTATGAATTCCTATTAAATATTCCGTTTATTATTTTTATTTGTCCTCTACAGGCAATCGCTTAGCGATCCCGATTTTGTTTAGTTCTAAAAGTGAAGGCACCTTATAGCTCATGAAAAAAAGGCTTTTAGGATAGTTCTTCAAATAATTATTCTACCTCCTTAATAATATAATCACACCCTGGTTAACAGCAACAAAATATGATTTTGAATATCTAAGGAATAAAAAAAAATTGAGGCACAGAGAGAGTGTGTGTGTGAGAGAGAGAGAGAGAGAGAGATTCTGAAATTGAGCCATGACGCATCATTAGGATTTGGGGTTTACATAAATCGCCCCCTCCAAACCAGAATATAAATGAACCTCCATCAAAACCAGCAGTTCAACATTGGAAACTGGTCGGAGAGATGCGTTCCGATAAGAACAGATGCATACTGATTCAAGAGATATCAGGGTCGATGTAGGTATTTAAACACAAATAAATATTGTATTAGGTGCTCTGATGGGCAATAAAAAAAATAAAATAATAATATTTAAATGCCAACGGCCATAGCCACGTTGAATGAGCCGGTTCCCGTTGAACACCGAAGTTAAGCAACGTCGGACGTGGCCAGTACCTGAATGGGTGACCGACCACGTGCTGTTGGCACTACAAAAGGGTGGCAACCTGTAGATAGCCCAGCATTAATAGCCCAATTGTTGATACGTCGTTAAACAGACAAAAAAAAAAAATTAAGTGAATATAAGGGGTAAACATACCTCCATTTCAAAAATATTTGTTGAAATAATATAATAACACAGTAATTTTCTCATATTTCTGGCAGAGTTCGTCATCACTGCCGTTGGTAGGATACTATTGGTTTCAGCATGTCCTTCTGAAGTCAATGTTAAGGTTATACTGAGTATAGTTTGTGGAGTTCGGCTTTGGGGTCTTCTTATGGGAAAAGAGTCGTCCAGGTAAAAGGGTTATGCAAGTAAAGTGATTATCTCTTTTGAGGTCTTTGTTTATTTGAAGCAGATATTTGGAGGTATATATACACTGTACAGTGGCATTGTAAGGTAGTTTCTTGGTGGTTATTTTATAGTAATATGTACATAAACTGCTGGAATGAACTTGGCAGAACCATGGCATGTGACCCGTTTGTTGAAAGAACGCATGTTTTTGCTCTAACAATGTTGTCGAATCACGTCCGAGAAGGATCCAGGACTAGGAACAATAGAAGCAGATGTAAGCTCGTTCTTGACATACATCCAGCTCGAGATGATACAGAGGATGATCCTCTCCGTGATATACACGGCCTGATGTGCCGGAGATAGTAAGGGAGGGAAGTCGAGGTCATGAGAACTCTTCAAGGAGGGCCTCGGCGTTTGTTTGGAGAGACAACACTGGGTCCCGACCGCTAAGCATAGAGGCACGTCTTGGCTACGTCAACAAGTGGGCGGGGTCTGTGTGCACAGAGGTATGTAAAGTGGTTACAGATCCTTCATCCCTAGCATCTATTTGCATCTTCTTTGTTCTAGCAAGAAACTGCATTCATTATAGAAAGTTTGTTCCGCAATTCCTTTTTATAAAACAAAATTAACCAACAATGAATTAATGGAGATGGGGATAGGTAGCCGTTGCGGTGATACGAAGTCAAAGGATGGTTTGGATTCGGCTAGGAGAAGAAAACGTCAGACCTTCAGGAAGAAATCTATATTGGACGTTTCGGCTGCACTTTGGTAGCCTTCTTCGGAGGATTTATGCCTAGGAGACATTTAACCATGGTCAACTACTAGTCTTCTTGGTCTTCCTCCCTCCCATCTAGGAATCTTTTTTAGTGCTGAAGAAGGCCTCCAAAGTGCAGCCGAAACGTGCAATATAGATTTCTGCCTGAAGATCTGACGTGTTCTTTTTTTCACCTAGCCGAATCCCAACCATCCCTTGACTTCGTAACAATGAATTAACATTGAAATATTACACTCTCGAATAAAAACCCTGCTAGAGGTGTGACTAAGATTTCCACCCTGTTTCTCAGCGGGCGTGTATCTGCCTTAACCAAATTGGCTGCCGCGGTTCATATAACAACCGAGAAAGATAACTAATAAAGGCTTCAAATATATGGTACAGCGTTATATTTATCTGAAGCCAGGCAATAAGGTCTCAAAAAAAAAACCTGAAGTAGCTACCCTTAAAAAATTTTGAATTTATTCATTTCACACCTAAGAGACAATGGACATACCACGTTGTACAGATACCCTTACGATCGCCGAATCATATAGTTTATTATATATGAATTATACAGTTTATTAATGGGAATCCATGTATATGTTAGCGAAAAAATTTTGACGATTACAAAAAAAATAAATACTAATCATGCTCGATGTTGGTGAAGGCCATGCTTTGCACTTGGATGGGAGACCGCCTACGTAAGCCACTTGCCGTTGTCAAAATTTACATTTTTTATTCATTTAACTTATTTTACTCAAATTTATTTTTAGAATTAAAATATCAAAATATTATCAAACGTTGGAACTAATTTTTTTTTTAAATCCCGAGGCGCTGTAACACCACAAAACAATAGATCAACAACAATTTCCAACAACTATGTACGATAATGCGGCCTTTGATGATTTTAGTTTTCAAATAGTACAGACTTTGTAAGAAGGAAATTATATATAAAGGCATATTTATATAAAGGAATATTAATATACATATATAAAGGAATTATATATAAAGAAATATTTATCACGGTAGTTACTTTAATACAACTAATAATAAAATAAATAGTGCTAAAGGCCATTGCTAAAGGCGCACAAAAAATTATGGAAAAACAAGATTTATTCATTTATTTATTGATGCTGAGTTTCGCGACAGAGGCGATGACCTCATTAGAACGGCAGAATCAAAGTCAGTCAGTTGGTAGTCGAGTGATAGTCAGGTGGTTATAAAATTAACGGAGGTAACAACAATTATTACGAATAAATAAATTAAATAAAAATAAAAATAGAAAAAAAATAATAATAATAAAAAAAATACATTTTAAAAAGGGGCTAATATATTATTAAAATTATCTCCTAAACTATTTAATCATTGCAGAGTTAGTATACAAATACGGCTTTCAATAACTCAGAAAATGAAATATTTAAAAGTACAGGGGTCTCCCGTGGTCTAATGGCTAGCGCCTTGGATTCATAAGCGGGAGATGGTGGGTTCGATTCCCAAACTCCGGCAGGAATTTTATCATCCCACGGCTCGCTGGTAAAATTCCTCGCTGCACCCTGAATGTCGACTCTAATGACCTAGATGTAGATGCCCGGAAAAAAAAAAAAAAAAAAAATTAAAAGTACACGAAGGTAATGTACTTCATAATATCTTGATCTTTTAATTCCGAATAATGAATTCTCTATTATGTCACTCGAAAGCAGGCTGATATATTATCAGATTGATCACAGAAATGATTGCTGTTCTGCAGAAAGGAACTAGTTCAGCTTGCAAGCATGAACCAATATTAACAGGATCATTGGATTAGCGTCAAGGAGAAAATGGCTCGCCCCCCCCCCTTATTTTCTGGAGTAATAAGAACATAATTCCTTCAAGTGAAAATAAATTATACTTCATGTAATCCGAATCATGGGCCTTAATCCTGTTGGTCGTGTAATTTTCTCCTGATTGGCTTAGGGCGACTTGTAAACAGGCAAATGTACACTCAGCAGGAATAGGAAAATTCCGACTCAAGGGAACTGCGTCATTTCAGAGCGATTCCGTTTTTATCCTTAGTGTAATTTGGAAACTTTGAATATAAGCTATAAATACCTTGTTTTGATATTTTGTGAAAAATATAGACACCCCCCTGCAAAAAGATTTCCATGAAAAGAGAGATTTACACACCACAAAACGCAGAAAAAGGTGCTAAAATTTCGCGTTTTTTTTTGGCCTGCCAAAAGTTCTTCTCCCGGCTTTCGAGTTGGAAAAATTGATTTCAGCGTACTCCGAATTGGTCGGCCCTCCCGAATTACCTCATGAAGTCAAACTCATAAGTTAGTACTGTTTTTATGTATTGATGATGTGACATAAAATTGTGTTCTTTATTATTGGCCATCCGCCACATTTAAATGATTTGATCTATAATTATTATATAACAGATTCAAGGAAGGCCGGTGAAAAAGCGGTAAATAAAGTAATAACTGGGTTGATCTCCCCCATAGGGAGGAACCCCGCTTATAAGGTTGATACAATGAAACAATCCGAATGTGCCGACTAGAAAATTTCGCGTTTCAGAACCCCTAGAGACCGAAAATAACGGTGGTTCAAATTTGTATATATATATATATATATACATATATATATATATATATATATACATATATATATATATATATATATATATACATATATATATATATTTGTCTGTTCGCTCATTTCTGGCTTCCCTAATGGTCCGATTGTGATGAAATTTGGTACAAAAATCCGTCGTCCAATTTGAAAGGTCAAGTTCGTTAACCAGCAAAATCCCCTACTGGAAGAGGGCGTTTTGGGCAAAATTCGCGCAAACAAAATCGTAACGCTTACGTTTTTGAGTTCATAAGCTTCTACGTACTCGTATTATATGATTCCTGGGCTAGGAAAACGAACGAAACCATTTTCAAGGCGATAGCTTTAACCGTTTTCGAGAAAATTGGAAACATATTTTTTGAATACCGTATTTGTTTTGGGTACTTAGAATCATGGGATTCAGTTGAAACTTTTTCTGCATGTTCTACTTTCATCAAAACTAATATGTTGAAATTTTGGTTACGTTTGGAGTTAAGGAAGGGTTAGAATAAAATATTTTATGAACAGACATAAAAAGTTTTAGTAACTTTGTTTACTTTCCTTAATATCTCAAAAACGGTTGAGAATTTTGGTAAACGGAAGAATACCATTAGAAAGCTTATTAAATGCTCTAGAAAAAAGGTTCTAATAAAAGTTTTGATAAGGCGATGTCAATCGGAGAAATAAGAGCTTAAACCTTTAAAGTAATTGATTTCGCTTATTCGAACTGTTCTTTTTGACTGTTTTTTATTCCTTGTGATTTTTTAATTGCTTATTGTTGGATAATGTATTTGAAAATAAAACATATATAGCTTTTCAACTGCCTAGCGTCCTTCCTAGGGAGGGTTCTTTGTCTTTGATTTTGGTACTTAGAATTATGGGATACAGTTGAAACATTTTCTGCTTGTTCGAGTTTCATCAACACTAATATGTTGAAATTTGTGTTACATTTAGAGTAAAGGAAGGGTTAGAATAAAATATTTTATTAACAGACAAAAAAAAGTTTTGGTAACTTTGTATAATTTCGTTAGTATCTCGAAAACCGTTGACAATCTTGTGAAGCGGAAGGTTACCATTCGGAAGCTTACTAAATGCTCTACAAAAAAGGTTCTGAAGAAAGTTTTAATTAGGCGATGTCAATCGGAGAAAAAAGTGCTTAAAGCTTTAAATTAATTGATTTCGTTTATTCCAATGGTTCTTTTTGTCTGTTTTATTTCTTGTTATTTTTTAATTGCTTATAGTTGGATAGTGTATTTGACAATAAAACTGGTTAAGTAAAATAACAAAAACAATTTATTGTTAGAAGTATAGATTTCCAAGATTCCAAGACCTTGTCACTAGCGGGTCCGTTTTTACTGTAGCCGACCCTTCCAGGTAAGATTGTAAATCATGACCTTTCAAGACTTTACTACTCACAGGAATGGTGTTAGTAACCTTAAGGGTTGACACGCCATTATAATAATTAATTAAAAAAAAAAGACTGGTGGAACCAAAATACTAACTGCTTCTATTTTAATCTTTCCAAATTAGACTAGGGATATGAACGGAACCGCGCTAAGATGATGCAGTTCCTGCGAGACGGACTTTTTATTTATTTTTTCTGCTTCGACTGTCAGTGAAAAGCGCGGTGTGGCAGCTTATAACTCCTTCATTATTTTGCAGACCATTTACATGGGTTCTTCTGTTTATTTATTTATATTTCTTATAGAGATTGGCTCTTTTACAATTGTTAGTGGAAGAAACCACTGACAGTTTTAGGAAATTTGTAATGAAAAGTTAATAATTTTTTTTAACGTGAATTTAATTTAATTCTAGTGTCTTCGTTCATGGGTTGAATTCGGCCTCCCTGACCGTCCCTAGGCCAACCCAGCCTTTAATTAATTTAATTAATAATGGGTACCTTGGGTGCTAATGACTCTAGCAGTCGAAGCGGCCAAGGGGAAAATCAGGCGGCCGGAGCATAGTACTGACCACACTATCTCCCTAGTGTGCCGTATGGTCATGAATCAGATACCTCTATAGTATCTGCCCCTCAGGGCCCTCGTGGCCTGTTACGGGACTGATTTTTATGATACGCTAAATGAAATTGTAAATGTTAGTATGTTTGAAGTGGGTGATTATTGATTTTAGGTGTGGACTGTCATCTGTCAAGAGTTTGTTCATGTCGTATGGCAGGTTTAATGTGTCTCATTCTTAGCAGTCAGTTAGTATGTGTTTAATAGTCAATTGAGTGTTGCAGATGGCACAAGTTGGTCCGTCCTGTCTCGTAATTAAATAGCGATGTGTCAGCAACGAATGCCCAATGCGCAATCTGGCAATGACTACTTCTTCTCTTCTTTTCGATTGGTTGCTGGAGGGCCAAACAAAAACAGTTTTCTTTATTTCTTATTTCTAAACATATGCCAGAATTACCTTTAAACTTAAAACTGTAGCTAATCCTAAACATACAATATTATTTACACTCACTCAGTTATAATAACTGTTAGTAATATTACTGTTCAATCGCTATGAGGTTCAAACACCCTTAAACATATGCTGGGGAAATATCTTTAACGTTTTAAGCTCTCAAACAATGTTTTGCAGCAATATATAAGTTTCCATTCTCCTTTAAAAACTGTTTTGAAGGTTCCACGTGGCCGGGGTTTTCAGCATACACAAGCTCTGTAATTTATTTGCAATTAACATAACAAAACATTTTTCAAATGTAAAAGCCAGAAATAATTTATTATCTACAGACATTGAACGGGCTCTTAACTCAAAATACAATCCAGCCTATAGATTAATCTGTAATTTCTCACATCGAGAACCACCCAACTTTCTTCAATTTAATGTTAGTATTGACAAGTTAAAGCCCGTAAGCCAATTAAGAGTCTGCAATAGTGAATATACGAGAATATCCCTTAAAAATAAAACCATTATCATAAAATCTTATGAAATATGTAAGTTGTGCAATAGATACATTTACAATAGTTTGAAGCACCTAATGCTATACTGCCAAACGCATAAAATTTATAGACAACAATATTTACATTCATACATTTTGGAAAACAGTTTTGGAAAACTATCGTTAGAAAATGTGCTAAATATTGATAGTACTGTAAAGTTAAATAATTTATTTTTATTCTTAAAAAGTATTCTATAATTATTTTATTTACTTTCACATTTATTGCACATAGGTATACTCATATTTTTTAGGTTATTTTATTCAGGCTTTATTTATATTTCTAATTTTGTACTATTAGTCTTTATTCTTTATTTAAGACATTGAATTACTATTAGCATTATTATTATTATTATTATTAAATATTAAAACCATTAACACAAAATGGCCAGATCCTTGGCAATGTCAATGTACTTGTGCCAAATAAAAATTCTATTCTATTCATAATAAAAAATTTTTCCATCTCTTCCTCGCTGATAAAATGTTCTTATACTTTGAGATACTTCTGTAAAAAATCGCCAAAACATAAAATACCCTTAATGAATAAAGAAATAAAATAATGGCAAGCCTATAAAAAATAGAGGTACAAATTAAAATCAAAACAAAAACGCTTTATTGATTTAAACATTCTAATGCCAAATGCAAACGAAAAACAAATTAGGAGCCGTTAAAGGCTACTCAATCGGACTCTAGTTTTTTTTTTTTTTTTTTTTTTTTTTTTTTTTTTTTTTTTTTTTTTTTTTTTTTTTTTTTTTTTTTTTTTTTTTTACGGCGCATCGACATAATTCTTGGCCATTAGCGCCGAGATCCAGGGTGCATCCAGGAATTTTCTCAGCGAGCCCTGAGATGAGAAAATTTCTGGCGCCTGCGGGGATCGAACCCACCATCTCCCGCTTATGAATCAAGCGCGCTAGCCACTAGACCACGGGAGACCCCTCGGACTCTAGTTAAACTTACTTTTGCCCCAGCAAAAAGTAAATGAAACCGGTTTACACTAATAACTCATTCAATCATAATCTGGGTTAGTTGAAGAAATACTAGAAAAAACTTACAGTTATCTCCTGCAATTAGATTACCGCTTTACATTCCGTACACATACACTTGTCATCTCTTCTTCCTTTTAATTAATAATTGTCTTAATTGTTTTCTTTTTTCTTTATTATAGAAAATAAAACAAATTTTCTGTAAACGCTGCTTGCAGTGCAGTCGTTATCTGTTACTCACTGGGTCGCCATCTTCTATTTAAAATACAATGAATTATAATTCAAATAAGAATATTTTCAGACATAAAGAAATTTAATAAAATCTTTTTTTGCTTTGAGAAATTAATAATTTCCACTCTAAATTGCTATAATTTCCATTTTTATTTATTTGCTAATTAATTTTCTTTTTCAAATTTTGACGTTTCTGCCTCAGGTCCATCCTCATAAAACTAGAAGAAAAAACACATTACATGGATTAAATTACAATAAAAATACCCCCATATTTTTGCTAGGTAAATACAATAATTACCGCCCCCCCCCATTAAATTTCTTAAAATTACCTTTAGAACTAATATTACCTTCAATAATCTGTTCACATATCATTCACCCTGTTTCAAAAAGGGCTTGTCACCAATGTAATATTGCAGCTACAACCTTTAAATATGAGTTTCATTTGAACTAGCACCATTAATTAGCTTTTCACATATTCCAGAACTAAAAAACGTTCACTTTTCCACTATTTAAGCTACAATGCAGTCCATGTGGCCACAACATTCCACCATTTTAAGGCAAGCATTTCGACTACAAATTATTTTATAAGTAATTTCATTAATTATAATATTCATTTAATTAAGTTAATAAAAAGAAGAGATAATTTTTGAATATGTAAGCATATTTTAGCTTGGGAAATTCTTTCTAGTTTTGGACATCATAGTAATCTGTAGAACTGTTATTTTTTTTTATTTTTTTTTTTTATATTTATTTTATGAGCTTTTCGCAACTATAGCGACTTGCTCAGAACAAACATTACACATATATACATACATACACATCTACATGCATATATACATGGGTACAATTTGGTTATTACATATGTGAATACAAACACATTATTATATATATATATATATATATATATATATATATATATATATATATATACATCAACATCAACAATATATACATCATCATTATTATATATATATATATATATATACATCAAATTATACAAATATACATTACACTATGTTTATATAGTTTATTCTACTTATAGACATAGGATAGTACTATTCAGATTAAGATATAATAGAATAAATACCTTAATAAAGATATACTATCATAGAACATTAATAAAGATATAATAGAGAAAGATAAATAAAGATATAATATAATAGAGCGTTAATAAAGATATAATAGAATAAATACATTAATTAGGATATAGCGTAAATGACCCGATCGTTGACACTACTCCTTAAGTTGACACTTCAAATTTAAATTTAAAAAATAACAATTACGTTCAAGAGAATTTAATAAGTTTGCATTCAAATGAAAGAACAGTTGTTGAAGAATAATGTTGACTAACCCGATAACTATGCAACTCCGATAATAACATCTGCACCCATTTTAGTATGAAAAATCCTCGAGTCAACTCCTGCTGCTCTCTTCACTTAGTGAATTTGATAAGACATTAAGAACATTTCGTAAGACTTTTTTTTTGTAATGCGTGCATTAAATTGTTTTTTTGTGGTCTCCATGAACTCTATGATACTTAAATTATGCACTGTAAAAGGTTTGACTCAAGTTAAATAAACAAATCTTATGATTATGGCAGTGTCAACATTGGGAACACAATAAACAACCAGGGCTCCTTTTCTTGACACTAATGTCAACTTTAGGAAAACGGTTTTCAGTGATGAATACTAAAACATTTAGTGGAGATTTTCATTAGAAATTCATGTATCCTGATTTTATTAATTTCTTATGACTGGAACCTTAAGTTGACAACATATTTTCCTAAGTTGTCAACATTAGGATATTCTGTTCCTAATGTTGACAGACAACTTTTTATAGTAGTTTTCTGCAATTTGAAATGGTCACACAACTTCCTAATCTATTTGTGGTACAATGGTTATTAGTGGCGGTACCTCCAAATGCTTCTCACATTATCCAATCTATGGATGTGTCAGGTTTCCGAACATTTAAAGAAGGTTGGAAGCTAAAAGTTCATGAACGGAGCGTCAACCATATGGCAAGTCCTGTATTAAAAAAAAACCATCATCAATGTCAACAATTGAGGCAAGTCAAAACCACAAATAACGAGCATGAGAAGAGTGCAGATCAAAGTTTACACAAAAAGTTAAAGAAGAAGAGCGATTGTTCAAAAATGACCAAGGGATGAAAGATGAAAATAGCTGTAATAGGCAAGTTATAAACAAAGTCAACATTATAAGAGTAGGTGATTGTTGTATAGTTCTAGTTGAAGGAAAAACAGCACGGGAAATGACTGTAATAGGCAAGTTATAAACAACGTCAACATTATAAGAGTAGGTGATTATTGTATAGTTCTAGTTGAAGGAAAAACAGCACGGGAAATGGCTGTAATAGGCAAGTTATAAACAAAGTCAACATTATAAGAGTAGGTGATTATTGTATAGTTCTAGTTGAAGGAAAACAGCACGGGAAATGGCTTTAATAGGCAAGTTATAAACAAAGTCAACATTATAAGAGTAGGTGATTATTGTATAGTTCTAGTTGAAGGAAAAACAGCACGGGAAATGGCTGTAATAGGCAAGTTATAAACAAAGTCAACATTATAAGAGTAGGTGATTATTGTATAGTTCTAGTTGAAGGAAAAACAGCACGGGAAATGGCTTTAATAGGCAAGTTATAAACAAAGTCAACATTATAAGAGTAGGTGATTATTGTATAGTTCTAGTTGAAGGAAAAACAGCACGGGAAATGGCTGTAATAGGCAAGTTATAAACAAAGTCAACATTATAAGAGTAGGTGATTATTGTATAGTTCTAGTTGAAGGAAAAACAGCACGAGTGGTTGTTTGACAAATGGCGAGGTGGATTTCCGCCAATACAGTTGTCCCTTGTTGCTCACAATAGAATAAAAACTGTTTTTTCCGCTAATGGCATGATTTTCCAATATATACTAGCCAAATTACTTGTAAACTTACCAATCCTCTAGTATTTGGATAAAATACATTAATTTCCAGAACCACTGACTCTACATAGAAAAATTCGGAGGCACATTGCTATTCTTCCTAGTTATGATTTTCATTTAAAAATAATTGTTTTGCCTAATTGTTTGTTTTTCGAAAAGGATCTCTTTCGAATTAATTACATTTTTCATTGTTCCTGCTGTTTTCAATCCAATTTGGTGGTTTCTTTAAAGAATAATGTTGTATTATTTTCATTTTCCCTCACTGTCATCCTTAGGAACAGAAAAGTCAAACTAAGGCACTGACCTACTGCTGACGTGTCAACATTAGGACCAAAGTAAGACAGCATTTATTGATTTAGTTTACTAGAAATACTTATTGTATCTAAAATTGTTTTATGTGAATTTCATAGAGAATGAGCTGACGAATAATTTGATATATTCAAAATTTATTATTTCCAAAATCTAAGCGAAGAATTATTTTAAGTAAAATAATTCTTCCTTAAAGTGTCAACTATTGGGTCATTTACCCTAATAGAATATATAAAAAAAAGGCTTAGCTAGAATTTAATTTATACTTTTTGATATTTTAACTTTGCTAGTTTTGTTTTGTCACAAGATATATACATATATATATTCAATAATATATATATATATAATAATAATAATATATATATATATATATATATCTTGAATGAGAGGTTTAAACTTATATATATATATATATATATATATATATATATATATATATATATATATATATATCTTGAATGAGAGGTTTAAACTTATATATATATATATATATATATATATATATATATATATATATATGTATATATATATATATATATATAGAGAGAGAGAGAGAGAGAGAGAGAGAGAACTGTTGAAAAATGTATGACGCCTCAAAAATAGCTACAATCATTTTGAATGTTCTAAAATACATCTGGAATAAATCATTTAAACAATGTAATGTGCTAGTATAAAATAAAATGATTGGATGGAAATATGAGAGCAATTTCTTGATTTAATACAGGACTTAGAATCAAGTTCCATTTTGATAAGCTTTCACCCATATTTGTAGAAAGTTAATTAATTTTTTTTTTCATTGTCCTTCTTCTTCTTTTTCTTCTATAATCTCTTTTTTCCCAGGTAAAGATCTAACGGTTAGGTTCCGGAATGGCTGAGATTTCCGTTTCATTCCGAGAGGTTTAGTAGATTTCTCCGTTCTCGATTAGCATTCGAAGGCAGAAGAGGTTTAAACTTATATATATATATATATATATATATATATATATATATATATATATATATATATATATATATATATCTTGAATGAGAGGTTTAAACTTATATATATATATATATATATATATATATATATATATATATATGTATATATATATATATATATATAGAGAGAGAGAGAGAGAGAGAGAGAGAACTGTTGAAAAATGTATGACGCCTCAAAAATAGCTACAATCATTTTGAATGTTCTAAAATACATCTGGAATAAATCATTTAAACAATGTAATGTGCTAGTATAAAATAAAATGATTGGATGGAAATATGAGAGCAATTTCTTGATTTAATACAGGACTTAGAATCAAGTTCCATTTTGATAAGCTTTCACCCATATTTGTAGAAAGTTAATTAATTTTTTTTTTCATTGTCCTTCTTCTTCTTTTTCTTCTATAATCTCTTTTTTCCCAGGTAAAGATCTAACGGTTAGGTTCCGGAATGGCTGAGATTTCCGTTTCATTCCGAGAGGTTTAGTAGATTTCTCCGTTCTCGATTAGCATTCGAAGGCAGAAGAGGTTTAAACTTATATATATATATATATATATATATATATATATATATATATATATATATATATATATATATATATCTTGAATGAGAGGTTTAAACTTATATATATATATATATATATATATATATATATATATATATATGTATATATATATATATATATATAGAGAGAGAGAGAGAGAGAGAGAGAGAACTGTTGAAAAATGTATGACGCCTCAAAAATAGCTACAATCATTTTGAATGTTCTAAAATACATCTGGAATAAATCATTTAAACAATGTAATGTGCTAGTATAAAATAAAATGATTGGATGGAAATATGAGAGCAATTTCTTGATTTAATACAGGACTTAGAATCAAGTTCCATTTTGATAAGCTTTCACCCATATTTGTAGAAAGTTAATTAATTTTTTTTTTCATTGTCCTTCTTCTTCTTTTTCTTCTATAATCTCTTTTTTCCCAGGTAAAGATCTAACGGTTAGGTTCCGGAATGGCTGAGATTTCCGTTTCATTCCGAGAGGTTTAGTAGATTTCTCCGTTCTCGATTAGCATTCGAAGGCAGAAGAGGTTTAAACTTATATTCTCAAGTGGCACTTATCTTCAAATGTAAATAGCCTCCAGCTCATCCTTTCAAATCTAAATATATACGATTATAACTTCAGTTTAGTCTAGATTATATTGCAAATATACTTATAGGAACTGACCTTGGAAATTAGACGAAAGTTTTTTGTACTAAAATTCATCGAAATTGGACCCTTTTTAACCTTTAAGTACTGACGTATGGTCCCTGGGACCTTATGGTAGCCATTTCTAGAAATCCCCCCTAGCAGTTCCCTCTTGATTGCACACATTCAATGAATATATAATTTATTTCAAATTTCAGTAAACAAAAGGTCCCAGGGACCATACTTCAGTACTTAAAGGTTAAGCCTAGCAGACAGCGAAAAGACAAATATATATATATATATATATATATATATATATATATATATATATATATACATATATATATATATATACATATATATATATATATACACATATATATATATATATATATATATATATATATATATATATATATACATACATATATATTTGAACTACCGTTATTATTCGTGATCTATGGGTTCTCAAAAGTGACATTTTCTGGTCGGCACTCCCGGATTACATCAAGGGGTCAACCTCATTAGCGGGTTTCCTCCCTTTAAAGAGAGGAGGAACCGCGCTAAGAGCTAAATTGCAAGCAGCGATAATCAGGTATTTTCTTCTCATAAAATCTATAAAACAAACATACAGATGATTCTAGCCTTTTAGAAGTTAAAAATAAATAAATCAGTCCCGTAACAGGCCACATTGGTCCAGGGGGCAGATACTATAGAGGTATCTGATTCATGAACATACGGCACACTAGGGAGAAAGTGTAGTCAGTACTATGCTCCGACCGCCTGATTTTTCCCTTGCTGCTTCGACTACTCCGGTCATTAGCCCCAAGGTACCCATTAATAAATTAATTAAAGGCTGGGTTGGCCTAAGGACGGTCAGGGAGGCCGAATCCAACCCATGAACGAAGACACTGGAAGAAAAAATCTTTAGTGCTTACTCGGGATTTGGACTCAGGCCTCCAGCTTATTAGTCCAGTGCTCTACCACTGAGCTAACCTCGCCCCCCCCCTTTTAGAAGTTAACTTGTTGTTTTTCGAGACCCAAGTTTTGGGGCTGGAGTTTTAAAGGTTTAAAAATTTAGCATAAGAGACTTCACTTCCCTTATTTACAACTAAAAGTGAAGGTAAATTTTACATAATCGTCGAGTTTCTAATTAAAAACCAATCTGGCCGTCGTGTCCAATACGTATTTCTCAAATCCAGACCGCAGACCAGATGTATATGTTACACCATTTCTCAGAACCATTTCAAACGTCCCACCAGTAGTACGTGCCCTCGGAACGGAAACCCGTGAGTATATGAATTCTTAATTAACTTCCCCTTTAGACGAGTAGATGTTTCCACGTCTGCAGCCGTTGACTGATCGCGCCTGATTACTGTTATTAGTGAAATGGAAATTTATGAGGTGCCAAGCCGCGAGACTGATACTGCAATTATTTGCTACTCTCAGCAGCTCACATGCTCCGATGCTCGGAAGGGTCAAGATTAAGGCGGTCGAGGTGGTGCTCCAACCACGAATTTGAGAGAAAAATATTTCTAGCCAGGCTGGAATCTGAAACCGGAGTCTCGCGTTTTCACTCGAATCTGTTGCCAATTACGCTTTATCACAGCAAGCCAAGTTAATTCAACTAATGATGTCAGACTTCAGACAGACTGTATACTAAATTAATTTTCATGGATCCAAATTGATTAAGAACATTTCTTTAATATTTCAAGCTGTGATACGAAATCCGTTATCCCGATTAGCCAACCAAAACCCGGCGACGACAAATTGTGTTAATTAATTATTTAAACAGGTACTACTTTGTACCATTTTTAGTTTTCAGGGTCAGAACTATTATATATGCAGTAGAATATCCCTAATTCGGCGTCGTCGGGACCGGGGTACAGTCGGATGAGAGAAAACGCCGAATATGAGAAATTAGTTAGAAGCAGGGACTTATGTATTTAAAAAATACGTACAAACCTAGGGCATATTTATGTCAACTTTCGATGCCAAATTTTAAAATAAATTAGAAATATTTAAATCCTTGATTGTGAATTATTTACAAGTGCATATGCGTTCAAAATTAGGCCTTCTAGCCGCAGGTGTCTTTCTAGAAACATTAATGTTCTTAGTAGAAACACAAGTTATTGCCTTTAAAACAAAACATATATGCCTTATTTGACTTCCATTCAATGAAATACCACGAAACAAATGTTATGCTAGCTAGGAAGGGAAGGTTTTCTAGGAACCCTCGAGCAATCATTCCTCTCGGAGACAGCCGGATTAGAGAGAGCAACGGATAAGAGAACACCGGATAAGGGAGAGTCTACTGTGTGAATAATAATAACTAAATTATTATTAAATTGAGGTCTGAAGGGGTTCAGGTAAAATACCTAATGAGTAAAGTCCTAATGATGATCACATTTTGTAGAATAACGGAATTCATTTGTTTTGGTGATTTATTGTTAATATACACTAGTTTTTTTGTAAACCAATGGTTCATGGTACGCGTACATTTCTTGTAAGTACATTTGGAATGCGTCAAAGCTTGGACGCCATAGATTTTCTTTCCCCATAGATTGGGAAGAAACAAGCTAAAATAATCTTGATATTTTTAAATATTGTGCGCTAATAGATTCGTACATTGCGTCTATATTATTGGAGTTAGCTTGCGTGCGGCTACGTAATGTGCTGTATAAAACCAAGAACCTGAAAAGCATAGCGTTGTGTTTTAATCCTAAAGCAGGCTACACACGATTCAGGCAGGCCTGTCAGTTAGACCTGAGCAGTCCGACTGAAAGCCGGTCGCCTGAACGCCTGTATATTCAGGCCGCCTGAACAGTCTTAACTTCAGGCTTTCAGGCGGACTGTCCAGGTCTAACTGACCGTGTGTTGCCTGCTTAAGCAAAACTCTCCCAACCAGTTCTAGAATGAGACGATGGCAGGCTCAGTAAACGATACCAAACAGCTAAGCAGGGCAAAAAAGATAGCCGGAGAGAATGCTTCCTTGGTCACTAACCTCTCTTGTGGATAATGAGCCCAGGGGCTTAACCATCCTCTTGGAGGCAATCCTACGCTAATGCTCATCCAGAAGAGCCCGTCCAAGGATGGGATTAGAGAAACCACAACTTCCATTACTGGGCATTTCGACTCTGAGCTGTTTGCACTTCCCAGATTATCGGGAATTACGATCGAACAGTACTTGAGGACTGGTTCTTAAGAACTACTTCGAAAAACCAGTTATATTTAAATTAGCTTAAGCTAAACTTAAAGAAATCGCATAAATAGTAGAATTCATACGCGATTTCGGTGTCCTATTTGCTTCTGGAATTGAAATTCATATTAGCTTTACTTATTTTAATCCTGTTTTTCAGAACGAGGCTTGGAATTTTATGAACAGTTCAACTCCAAACTCATTCATATTCTCTTCTTCGCGTTCTTCCCTTCTTCGAATAGGCTCTTCCACTCTACTTCTAATACTGTTGAATTTTCATCATTCGCTTTTATTGAATCGCTTGCTACAAAAGGTGAGCACGTGTGAAAAATCTCTTCCTTAGTCTTCTTATCTGCCTGCAGTTGGAGCATTGATTCTTACAAAGAATGAAGTTCGGAAAACTACTAACTGACCAGGCCTTTCTTTATACCATCAAATTGACTAGTACAATTGCGTTGAACAAATTTGTTCATAGCACCTTGACAAATGTAAGGTTTTAACAGGCACCTTAGTTGAGTTGGTGCTCGACAGCCCGACACACTACCATGCGCCATGTCCCTCAAACCAAATGTAGACGGCGCCAACTCAAAATTCACTCTTAAAAAGTATTGGTATCCCCTAGAAAAACTAACGTTGAAAAAATGCCAAAAAAACATTTTTCCTATAAAAGTTAAGATATCATAGTATTCGGCCAAGTGATAGGCCCTTAATACCTTTTCAAGAACCCAATAATACCCTCTCGCGTATTGGTGCTTTTCCACCTAGGCCACTTTTCATCAGTATGTCATCAGAGAGTTTATATAACCCTGAAAAGTTACCCAAAGGGCCTGAATCTTATAATTAATTCGATCGTCATAGCGGCCATTATTTAATGAAGATAAATGTCAAGTTGGAAATGCACAAATAAGTGAGAGGGTATTATTAGGTTCCTGAAAAGATATTAATAATTACTAGTATATCATAACTTTCACAGGCAGAATGTTTTTGGAAGGAGCCTGGAGCTTGGGCTCTTTTTTTCAACGTTAGTTTTTTTGGAGGATACCTGGTTATATCCTTCAGAAAATGAGATTTGTGTATGTATCAAACATCTGAGCCAAATGTCACCTAGAGATAAGAGCTGGATGTCTGCTTACAAAAAATGAGACCTTATCTTGTACAAATAAATTCATTTTTAAGTAATGGATGACGGATTAAATCAAGCTAAGAAATCGGATTTTTACTAGAAGTCCCTAACTGTTACAAAGAATGTATTTATAACTTGCATCGATAGATCACTTCTTAAATCCTACTTATGTGTGGTGTTTTACGTCGTACCAACAGATCCGATTTTGACTTGTTCCTATGTATGAAGCTGTTAACCTTACAAATAATTTGGTAACAAATATATGAGTTATTACCTCTTATTAATTTATGACCACCAACGGATTTGATTTTGACCTTTTATAGTAGTTTACGTCTTATCTACGAGAATGAATTTTTAATAAATACCTTTTAAGCCATACCTCAAAGCCTACTAATACAAATAGCCTGCAGCGTAGCCTGTGTTTTCTCTGAATGATTTGGCTGAGGTAGAAGTGAAAATGGGGCCAGAGCGTGATTCGATAACAACATATCCTATCGTTCCTCCAGGCCCAGGGGTCAGTGTGTAATTAATGGTCGTTAACTGAACGGCTAGTCTCCCTGGGGGGAATCCATTCTAGTAGAGGAAAGAGGAGGCCTCGTGCCCTCCAGCTTTTCTAAATCCGGAATTTTTAAAAGTAATTCAGGAAGAAATGATTCTAATCTTATGGCTATGGAATGACTTATTTTAGCATAATTAAGCGTTAGAGATTACGAAGATCTTTTGAAATGCAAGTGTCATTTGGCTGGGGGTCTCCAAAGTTTGCGTTATGAAGAGTAGCAGAAGGGATGTCATCGGTCACTTGCAACTTCTTCCAACGAATGGCCGTTGAGCCATTCGACGTCATGATATCCAGTAAAGCCGTGCGTGTCTTTCTGTGGTGTCATCTACAGTGTCCGTCTGCAGATCTGAGCAATGTGAATGGTGATCCGCACAAGTAGGAGAATCTGCTAAACCTATCCTACGTTCATCTCAAACAAACTAACAATCTACAAAACTATTATTCGGCCGATTTGGACATACGGCATTGAACTATGGGGTACAACAAAACCTTCCAACATAAACCGAATCCAAACCTTCCAGTCCAAAGCCCTTCGCCGGATCCTTAATGCTCCCTTTTACGTCAACAATAATATCATCTACCGAGAATAAGCTAAAACCCGCTTCACCACTTTTTATTCAAAGCTATCCTTTCATCCCAATCCCCTTGCCCAATCCCTTTCCACAGATGCGATCCCTTCCAATCCCTCGAGACGCCTGAAAAGAAAGTGGCCTAGAGATCAACTATAACACCAAAATAAAGTATTCTTAATTCCTTAGGGAGTATCAGCAATGGCTGCCTTCTCCCCTCTGTTCTTCCTCCTATTATGTTTAATAGCTTAGGAGATATGTATTCACTTATTTTATTATATGTAAACATATGTATACAGATTGTAAATATTCAAAAATACATAAAAAAAAATGTTCATCTGGAATCCTGAGCGATTTGCTGGAGGTTTAGTGAACCAGTCTAAAGCAGAATGAGCCCCATTACAACGGTACAGGGTATAATACCAAAAGGCTGAATGTATATTTGTGGCGAGGATGGTCGTTTTGATGGGTTGCCCATCAGAGCATGTAGTTCGGGTCTTTGGAGAACCGCAGCTCTGTCATTACTAGACCATTCATTTCGTCACGCATGCTCATCTTTCAAGACTCCGCTCCTGGTGGCTAATAGAAAAAAGTCTCTCGGGACCTGCGTGAAGTGATCACATTTCTTAGCAGAACAACGCCTACAATAAATATATTTTATTATTTGTTTTACTAGTAATTTTTATAAACCATAATTATCAATAATAACTTATTTTTTATGTCGGTGGAATATAAATAAAGCAGAATTAACAAGTTGTTAATTTATTAAAACTGCGCTCCATTGTTAAAATTATTAGATACCTCTTCAGGAATAAGTACATTTTTTTTTTCTTTATTTTTAAGGCGTGCCAACCTTAGGGTCATTAACGCCATCGAATGAAAATTCTATAGGAAGATTAGATTCTAAATCAATAACGATTATATTATTATTACCTATAAATAATTTTATTTTATTCATTGTCAAAAAAATTGTTTTATATTTATTATATTTTAATTTATGCAGCAATATACATGCGTTTTACCTTTTGATAAGTTAAAAACAAATATAGCTTATTCATGGAAATGAAAAAAATGTAAACAAAATTCAAAGGAGAGGTGGAATGACATTAAAAAAAGTATAGTAAAACAACTTATTTTATTAGTAAACGAATAGCAGTTATGAAAAAATATATAAAAATAATTAAAAAACAAAACGATAGGTAAATTAACTCTATGGGGCAACTCCACGAGTATTTTATTTAATTTTTATACATACATATAAAAATGTAATAAAATCTATTTATGCCTTAAAATTTTAAAAAAATAAAATTATATAATATATTTTTGACATATTTTATCTCATGCCATCATGTTTTTTTGATCATTTTTTTTCGGATATGCAATATAGAAGAATAAGATATAATTTAATTGGGAAGAAATATTCAAACAAAAATTAAAAAAAAATAATAGGCAACAGTAATAAAATTGTGTTCTTAATTTAGTACCTAATCATACTCAAGATAATGGATTCTTATTTTTGTTGTTGTTGATGAATTTTGGCGTGGCCTACGTTACATTAGACTGTATTTTTTTGAACCCCTAAAGATATATCTAAGGGTGCATAACATGTAGAGCAGCTGTTTTTTTTTCTTACCCTCCTAAAGAACTTATAACTAACAATAAAACGTGCCGTGCCCAACAGGAATAAATTACCAACTTGTCAGAAAACATTTATATTATAGAGTGGAATAAGGGTTTGCTGTAATCCAACAATTACCGATTTTCCTTAGTTTTCAATATTTCTTGATATAATATAGCAGATTAGGAAATGTTATTTATTTAACAATAAAAGTAACTGGAGGAGATTATTATTCTGAGATATCTGACAGTAATTCATAGAAAAAAAACTATACCCATTGTAAGGATTAACTCCCACCTAGAGTGTGTTGTAGCTACGATAGAGGGCGCTGACTGCCCCTGACCAGTGGTCGGTCAGGATTGAGTAGTTCAGTAAGGACCAGTACCGTAGCATTATTAGAAGCACCTCACGATTTCTACCTCCATGGCTAGCTAGGTGTTATCCATCTTCACATCCATTCTCTGAATCCATCAACACAAATACCATATTCTTCCAGTCTAACACCATATATTTCGCTACCGCTTATTCAAGAATCTTTTTCGAAGAGTTTTAACTTCCATTACTTCTCTATTAAAATTGTCTATACAGGACGGAAAGGGACATTTACGAACAATCTTTTTTATACAATCTACTATATATTTGTCAAATACCACTCACTCACTAACCTATCGTCGCACAGCCCAAAACTATCAGACGAATATATACCCAGTATAGGTTTGTACCACTTTCAACACACTGTACTAATGCGACCACATTTCGTGGCACATCCGGATATCATCGCATCGACTTCATAAGCGGGTTTCCTCCCTATGAAAGGAGGGAGGAAATGCGCTCAAGTGCGCAACAACAAATGGAATACAGGAGATTATACGTTTTACTTATTCCTTTTTTTGCTAAAGGCCACGAGAACCAAGTCATTTCACACTAGGAACAGTTCGTGCCAAGAATAAAGCGCATAAGGACTTATTAGAACAGAATAAGAATAAATACTGTCATATATATGAATGAGTCAGTTCATATGACACGTCTCATTTATGATTCCTTCTTTTTTATCCTCTCGGATCATTCTGGTTCCTTATTGAATTACAAAGTTCTATATCCTTTATAAGGAACCCTTGCACTCTCCAGGATTGGAGTTATTTTGTTCCTATCAAGAATTCAAGGCTTTGTACTCTTTTCAAAGTTGTAGGTTGGTACCCTAAATTTGAACATTTTAGCCACAGATGGTTCACGAACCCAAAATATCAATGTAGACTAAATTTTATTTTTGAAAGGTTCATCCCATTGCTTCTTGCACCTAATGTATATTTTATTTATTTATTAAGGCTCTTCACAGCTTTGGTGTTACGATTTTTACATGTGATTAAATTTTACATAGATGATAGATCATTTTACATGGTTTTACATAGATATACTGTAAATATAATATTACATACCTGGCAATAGCCACCACATATAGAAAAAAAGTCCGTCACGCAGGAGCTGCATAACTAAGCACTTTCCTCAGAATTTGGGTAGTGTAGACTGCTTTCCAGAACAATTTGCTTAAAATATCCTACATAAATAAAATAAAAACATGAATAGTTCTCTTTTAAATTTGTAATGAGTAACTGATCAATTATTAATTTGCTTCCAGAGTTATGTTTACACATGGCACCTACTACACTACGTAATAAATACAAAAAACCTCATATTATCGTATTTTGATCTAACGCAGGAACAGGATACAGTACTCTAGTGGTAGAAAGCGCTCCTTGCGGCGGCTTTGTGAACCTACGTTTGGCGGGCTTTTCTATTGAAATATATTACAAATTAAACCCCCGCTTTACGATTGACCGATTCAGCTCATTTTTACAACACTTCTTTCTCATGAGTTACCCACGACGTATACCGCGTTTCGTTACAACACAGCAGAAATTACGACCGGCATGAGTATATTAGGAATTTGGGTCCGGAGTAACCCCCCCCCCCTTCTAATGAACCGATTTAGTTTATTTTTACAACACATATTTAACTGTAGATTACCACTACGAATACCGAGTTTCGTCGAAATATACCAAAAATCACGGCTGGTAGTGGCGAATTGGTATTGTGGGTCCGGAGTAAACCCCCCCTCCTAATGAACCGTTGTAGTTTATTTTTACAACACATATTTACCTGTGGATTACCACTACGAATACCGAGTTTCGTCGAAATATACCAAAAATACGGCTGGTAGTGGCGAATTGGTATTGTGGGTCCGGAGTAAACCCCCCCCCCTTCTAATGAACCGATTTAGTTCATTTTTATATCTCACTTTTCTCTCTATATTACCACTAACGAATACCGTGGAAATATAACAAATATTACGGCTGACATAGTCAAATTAGTGTTTTGGGTTCCGGGTAAACCCCCCCTTCCGGTGGACCGACTTTGGTGGTTAACGAACTCGTTCAATCGTTTGCTAATTGAATGCTATATACCAAGTTTCGTGACGAAAAAGCAAAAACTCTGGCCGCTATCGTGTTAACAGACACACACACATATATATATATATATATATATATATATATATATATATATATATATATATATATATGCATATATATACATATATATAGATATATATAAATTTTAACGGGGGTCATTTTCGGTGTCTACTTGGTAGGATCGATAAAGATTTGAAGAAATTTTTCAAAAATTCCGTCATGAGTCCAACCTCAATAGCTACTTTCCTTCGGAGGAAAGTGCTAAAAGGGTTTCTGAAAAGTGTTTACATTTAAATAAACGCTAAGCGTAGAATCCTGTTTATTTATTTTTTTTTTAAATATTAAATTACTCACGTGTTCATGATTTGTAAAAAAAAACTTAATCTATAATGAAGGATGAATTTCACTAAACAGAATAATTGGCCACAACAAAATCGCAACGTTTTGCGTTCATAGCCTTCCAAACACATTTTCTAGGTAAATCGACTCGGGCAAACAAACGAAATCTTTTTCAAAACGACATCTTGCTCCGGTTTTGAGGAAACTGTAGAAAACTTGAATTTTTGTTTCGGTTATAACCGCGACCTGATTAGAAAATTGCTTTCGGATGTTTGACATTCGTCCAAAAGTTATAAATGTTAGTAGCCCTTATTTTATTAACTGATTTCTCATACCTTTCACATATTTCACTACATTATAAGCATTTGACTATTTGTTCAAAATTACGTATTTTAAAAAATGGAAAATATATTATCTTTTGCTATTTTTAAAATACATTTAGAAAACTTGGTAACGTTTATACCTTGGTATAAGAACATTTCTTATTAGTTTTAGGCTATTCAAACACTTTATTATACCTATAAAAATTGTATGTTATACAAGAGATCTATTAAAAATCTGAATAAATTTCGTTGAAAAAAGACCGAGTAAATTTCGGTAGGATATTCTTAGCCGGAGGAAACAGTCCATAACATTTCAGAAGCGTTCATTCCACCGCATACAGGGTTTTTATCAATTTATTTTTCATTGGGTTTTCAGCAGTAACTGCGTTTAATTATAAATCAAGGCGCCAATGGCCTAAAAGTGTTCATTCCACCGCTTACAGGGTTTTTATCAATTTATTTTTCATTGCGTTTTCAGCAGTAACTGCGTTTAATTATAAATCAAGGAGCCAATGGCCTAAAAGTGTTCATTCCACCGCATACAGGGTTTTTATCAATTTATTTTTCATTGCGTTTTCAGCAGTAACTGCGTTTAATTATAAATCAAGGAGCCAATGGCCAAAAAGTGTTCATTCCACTGCATACAGGGTTTTTATCAATTTATTTTTTATTGCGTTTTCAGCAGTAACTGCGTTTAATTATAAATCAAGGATCCAATGGCCTAAAATTGTTCATTCCACCGCATACAGGGTTTTTATCAATTTATTTTTCATCGGGTTTTCATCAGTAACTGCGTTATTATAAATCAAGGAGCCAATGGCCTAAAAGTGTTCATTCCACCGCATACAGGGTTTTTATCAATTTTTTTTTCATTGCGTTTTCAGCAGTAACTGCGTTTAATTATAATTCAAGGCGCCAATGGCCTAAAAGTGTTCATTCCACCGCATACAGGGTTTTTATCAATTTATTTTTCATTGGGTTTTCAGCAGTAACTGCGTTTAATTGTAAATCAAGGCGCCAATAGCCTAAAAGTGTTCATTCCACCGCATACAGGGTTTTTATCAATTTATTTTTCATTGGGTTTTCAGTAGTAACTGCGTTTGATTATCAATCATGGCACCAATGGCCTAAAAGTCGGTGGGCCAAACACAAACACATTCTGACAGACTGCGAGGACAGGAACTACTTGGACATTCCAGATGTCATACATGGCTTACTGGCTGATGGAAGCCCACACATTTTTATTGAGAAAACTTAATACAATATTCAAAACAGTTCATTTTTTTTAGTCAAAAATCGATTAACACTATGATTAAATGTATCCAAAATATAGTATAATTAACTGTAGTATACTGGATACATATGTATAATTTCAATTAAAAGTATATGTAATAATTGTATTAGACAAGTCGCTTTTGTTGCGGAAGCTTAAAAATAAATAAATAAAAAAATAATTACCGGAACTCTGCTACCAGGTCGACAGTACTAAATTCCGACCTGAATTATACAGATAATACTGCGTCCAAAGAATTAAGCGGATTTTTATTATCTTTAATTTCCCGCTATTAAAACCTGCTCTATATTATACAACTGTGGGTTCGTGCTGTCATTAGTAGCAAGACCGTCTGAGTTTCGTTGTTTCTTGTGTACTATGGAACGATAACATAAAATCGCATAACATATTAAGTAATATGTAAATCAATATCAATGTTTATATCCCATGTTCAATGCTTGTTTGTATAGGCTTATTTGTACTTATTTCGATTGGGTTCACATGGCCCTATGTCCTTCCAGTATTCAAGGTGTAACGCAAGTTAATGACAATATTTCAGGTGGTGAAACTAGACAAAAAATTTAATTCAACACCACCAACCACTAATTTATATCTCACTCCGTTCCAGACATATGCCGTTCTAAAGGTTCTTTAGAAAAAACAATGCTCTTTTCATGCTCCAATGTTCTCTGCTTGTACACATTTGTTTTCAATGTTTCATTAATTTTTGTTTAAATCAGCATTATATGTTTTTCAAGGCAATATCAATTCAAAAAGTAGAAATTAATTAAAGCTTCTGGTTAGCGAGAACTTTGCGAAAATCTCTACTCTTCGAAAAAAAAAGAAGCCTGCTGCCTGCCATATCTCACAAAAATTGTAAAATTTAATTAGCTTTCCATCGGTATACTCAGAACTGAGATCATCATCATCAGTTTCATGATGTAATTGGAATGGACGACAATGTAAGCAACTAATATAATGTCTATTTTTGTGATAAAAAATAAATAAAAAGTATTCTTGATGGAATTTACATTTAATAATTAATGGAAGTCTTACATTTAAGTTGAATAAAAAAAAAAATCTAAAATTTATAAACTTTGCTGAAAGTGGCCTCCTTCTTACAGAAGACACCGACGAGATCTGTTCATCACCGCTGAAGTAGCCCTTCGAATCTCTTTATGGTTAGCTGCCATTCCTTTACATGATTCCCGAATCTTTTTGCTATCAGGTGGTTTATGTCCTGAATGCGTACTTTGTACAGTTCAGACTTTAGCCTACCACACACGTAATAATGAATCGGCGACGAATCAGGGCTTCGGGCCAATGTACAGGTCCAAATCTTCCAATCCATCTTACAGGATAATGTTCATAGAGGTAATTCGATAAAATTACGTCATGAGGTATGCCGCTTTCAGCGGGCTTACTCTCTATAGAGGGAGGGAGGAACGGCGCTAAAAGGCAGGAAACGTGTAGATAGTCCGGCGATAATAGCTCAGTAGTTGGTTAGCCGTAAAAGAAAGTCATAATTAAAAATTATGATCAATCAAAAAAAATGAAAACAAAAGCTGATCATTAAATTGCTAGAGAACATTTCTTACTCTGAGATATTTATGGCAAATTTTTTCTTAATGAAGTCTATATAAACTAATCAAATTGAAATAAAAATATGAACACTTCATATCAGAAACGATAACCTCTTTAGTGGCAAGGATGATTTCCCTCTTTACTAAGGAATATAAACTTTATCTGATTTCACAACTCTTCCTGTCGTAAAGGTGCCATTTGTGGGTTATATAGTGCAATAATTCATAAAAAAAGCCGGCATCCTAATGAAAGAGTCGGTGCATCTGTCGTAGGTGAAAGGTTACATTTAGGATTCAACGGTTCCTAATTATAGTTCCTAAAGGTGAAACTAATAGTTGATAAGTGATAGTTATCTGGTGTTGGAGAACTATAAATTCCACGATGCATATGTTCTTCCTTAGATAAAGTTTCTAAAGAATTCATAAATCTTTATTTTTCTAAAGGTTAAGAGACTGGAACCAAGAATCCCACTCTTTCGTTTTGCCAGTTAAGCTGTCGAGCTTTATATAACAAATTAATTAATCAAATTTAGGCATAGTTTGGGAGATAAGGCTGAAGTCAGACAATTTTCTGGTCAAGCGTTGTAAGTTGATGGTTCAATAAGATAAAGATTTGACAATAATCAATAACGGTGTTTAGCGTATTTTATATTACACAATAGCTTATTGAACTTTAGAATTTTATAGTTTCTCCTCTACGGCAACACTAGTTATCAGATGTTGGGATTCGAACCTTCATCTCTTTATAATCCTAGTGATTTGTCGGAAGGGAGTCGCGGTAGCACCGGGCGTGGGACAGCGCGTCCAGCAGACTCATCCGTCCGGAAAATCACCATTCAAGACGCCCAGGAAGAATTAGCTCTGTCGTCGTGTCTTATGGGTTGTCTACCTCCAGATACGGGACGAGGTGGGTCTGAATCTTCTTCCTATATCATAGATTATATTCATTGATTCGTTCAATAACACCGCTGATTTTGATCCACCCCTCCATCTTTACAAGTCTTTTTTCCATAGTAATTAGGCTATTCGTTATTGAGCGAAACTCTGAGCATACTTGGAGCTGTGTCGTCCAACTTCACTACAGCTATAGGCATTCCACAGGAAACGCCTGTTTTGTGATAGTGCGAAAACTATGATAACATGTGGAAAAGGTGCCTAAGTGGGACAGATATTCTGTAATTGTAATTTTGCATTACAAATAAGGACAATACAAATGATTGTTACAATCAACCATATTTGAATGAACATTTTGAAGTTCTTAATTTTTGTTTCACGTCATAATCAACCTACTATAACAATTTGTTACGGACAAAATTTACGAAAAAAAAGTCATTTAGCGATTTTGCGTTAATATGCTTCGAAAAAATAATTGGTATTTTGATGTGGAATATAGACTGAAAACACTTTATCTTATTTTAGGCTATATTTTGTACTATTTTCCAGATAACGGGTGGAAATTTGTTTACACATTTGATATTCATTCAAACCAGGATATTTAATAGGTATCGTGTTGAGTCGAGGAGATAATATACTTTTTTTTTTCTTTTTCTTTTTTTATTATTAGAAATGAAGAGTTTGGTATGGGCTTTTCGTACATTCGTCTTGATAACGGGTAAGAAATATTGCTAACTCAGTTGTGACAATTCGAAAGCTTAACACATTTTGCAACAAACGTTGCGATTCCTGCGAAGTGTTTAACACTTTAGTGGGTATGATCCCGTATGGGGATGCAGTTGAAAATTCTCCTACAGGCTCGCTATTGGATTCATGAAGTTCCAATAAGTTTACATAGGTACAGTAATTGTCCCAATAGTAATAATATCCCTTCAAGCCCACCCCACTACCTTTACTGGGGAATTCCACCAATTAGCATCCCCGTACGGGGATAATGCCCAACCCGAGGGCCCTTCCTGCCTCAGTTACCTGGTGACACCTTCAGCATTAGCACTCCTTATGACTCTCCGTGCATGATTCAAGTGATATTTGCACACATTATAAAGCCAACTTATACTCATAAGTGTTATGCGGGTTTAGTATCATTATTGCTGGGTCCTTACAGACACGTCGCTAAGGGGACGGGAAATAACATTTATCATTGGCTAATCTTACATAACACCAGTGTTCTTAGGAGAGTAAATTGGCAACATTTACAACACTAAATGTATTTAAACACAACTAGCGAATTTTGCCCTGTAAAGGGTTAGGTTGAATAGGACGTAAAAAATTACGAGTTTCTATTCTAAGGTTACTCTTTAAGTAGGTTTCTAAGGTTATTCTAGGATTACCTGGGATAAGCAATACATGAAAACACGCTTTGATGACGCAGTTAATCTTCATCATATTTTGCTTCTAAAGTCAATTATTCCAAAATAATTAATTATTCATCGTCAATAGAAATGTTTTTACAAAAAAAAAAAAAAAAAAAAAAAAAAAAGAAAAAAAAAAAGAAAAAAAAAAAGAAGAGATATAATTGACTAGAGTTGCGTAGAGTGTAATTCTAATCCCCAAAAAAACATAAATGTGAAATAGAGGCCAAGTTCCTGTCCCCACAAAGAAACGCTCCCTTCCTCAAAAATATGCCCCCCCTAAAACCCCCCAAAAACGCCTCACCATTCTACACTCCAAAAAAGTAGTATCAGTTGGTGTTTTTATTCAACCAAAAATATTTGCCAATACAAGAGATGATACAAGAAAGAAATGTCCAAGTTCATTACTTAGAAGCCCTCATAGTTACTTACTAAGAACAGTGAAGACACATCAACTGACCTTTAAAAACAACAATAAAAATACTTATATCCAGTTACTAAAATATCACTTTCCTCAACCAGGTATATTCTTAAACTTTGCAATGTTTAGTTTTTCTCTAAAGATAATTTCGGCACAAAAAAAACATTGCCAAGTTTAAGAATATACCTGGTTGAGGAAAGTGATGTTTTAGTAACTGGATATAAGTATTTTTATTGTTGTTTTTAAAGGTCAGTTGATGTGTCTTCACTGTTCTTAGTAAGTAACTATGAGGGCTTCTAAGTAATGAACTTGGACATTTCTTTCTTGTATCATCTCTTGTATTGGCAAATATTTTTGGTTGAATAAAAACACCAACTGATACTACTTTTTTGGAGTGTAGAATGGTGAGGCGTTTTTGGGGGGTTTTAGGGGGGGCATATTTTTGAGGAAGGGAGCGTTTCTTTGTGGGGACAGGAACTTGGCCTCTATTTCACATTTATGTTTTTTTGGGGATCTCATTTCTTTTTTCTAAGTATTAAATAGAATTTAGTTGCCGCATACCTACTGGCTTTTGTACTTCATATAAAACCAGGGTCTTTGGATTCTGCATAAGGTTCTCCTTACAGCTTGATATTTGATACCAATAATCAGCCTAGATACATCTAATCACTAGACTAGAAAAGTTAGAAGCTCTTCCAGATGACATTACTCTAGAGGACAAATTGATTGCTCTCTTAACTAAACTATTACACTGTAAAACACAGGAACCTTATCCCGAGGATAAAGATCACAATAGGGAAAGTGCAGAAGGCCTTCAAGAAAAATATAAGAACAAAGACGATACATTCTGGGTTTGTGATCCTAAACTTCGTAATTTAGATAGCTCGACTTTGAAAAACTTCACACACACATACATGTTGAGTATCTGCTTTGAAGTATATTTTGCAGTGAACCCCTACGACTTTATTTACTACATTTAAGAAAGAAGTCACAATTGTTTTTGTTAAGATGCGTCGAAATGTTTTTTAAAACATCAAATATAGGGTCTCCTTACCAACACGATTCATTTGATACCCCACATGATGGGTTTCAGAAGGAATGACGGCATTTCGATAGAACAAAAAGTAGAAAACGTCATAGGTAATATGACACTCCCGTATCAAGACCTACCTGCGTGCCAAGTTTGGTTAAAATAGGCCAAACGGTGTGAATTTGTATAAGGAACAAACATACAGACAGACAGCTGAAAGACCTTTTTTAACTAGCCTAGTGCATTCCCCGGACCAAGGCCTACATGTGTGCCAAGTTTGGTCAAAATAGGTCAAATGGTGTGAATTTGTGTAAGGTACAAACATGCAGAGAGACAGCTGATAGACGATTTTGACTAGCCTATGACACTACCCGGATAAAGACCGACATGTGTGTTAAATTTTATCAAAATCGGTCAAACGGTGTGTATTTGTATAAGGAACAAACAGACAGACAGACAGCTGATAGACAATTTAACCTAGCCTATGATTCTCCTCGTATCAAGACCCATCTGTGTCCCAAGTTTGGTCAAAATCGGTCAAACGGTACGGATTTGTAAGAAGAACAAACATACAGACAGACAGCTGGTATAAGATTTTTACCGAGCCTATATGCGTCTAATTGTTTCTTAAAACATCTAATAATGGTTCTTCATACCGAGACAATTCATTTGATGCCCCACATCATGGGTTTCGGATGGAATGATGGGTTTCCGAAGGAAGTACAAAACTGGTACGCCGCCGCCCCGGAAGCGGAGTCAAACACAACTTTTCGCGATTTTTCGATTTTTGCCTTTAATAACGTCCTCATATCTATCTTCATGCAAAATTGCAAGTCTCTAGCATCATGGGAAGTGCCTAATAATTTTGATGAGTCAGTGAGTGAGTGAGTGAGTGAGTGAGTCCTATAAATCCCGATTTTCGATCGCTTATATCTCAGAAACTATTCGATGTAGAATTATGAAAATTTCCAGTTTTACTCACATCTAGTAGTATAATACCTGTGTAAAATTTCATAACTTTATCTTTACCTGGTTGAAAGTTATGAGAGGGTAAAAATCGGCTCTAAGACCGCCTGTAATATACACACAGTATGCTTAGGCCGGAACTTGGCCTGGCGCACTACCGTGCGCCTAGATAGAGACACAAGAGAGTGGTTTATGATGCTTGTTGACAAGTATAGGATTGCTGATTCCCTACACACCATGTCTCCTTCCTATCCAAGGAATGGATTCTTCAGGACTCGTTCAATTACTTCAGCATCTTGTAGGTTTAAAGTCGGTAACTTTCTTTACATTCAACAATTATATCTTCTTCTATTAAGTTATTCATATGACGTGTTCATTTTCATTGCTGACCAATTTTTGAGAAAAAAATTATCATCTCTATACATTGGAAGATTGAACGATGTGAGAAAAAACTAACTCGCAAGAATACGCATTTCAATAACATGCTTTTACAACAAAAATAAATAAATAAAAAAAAAATTAAATAAAATAAAAAAATAAAATGGAAAGCTTATAATATCCAAAATTCAGGACTATCTCAATTCTTTGAGGGCTCTTATATAAGTGAAAAGTCAAAAACTCCTTTATGACTATAGAGTTGTCATGTTTTTTAACATGTCCACTTCGAGAATGGTGACCAAGATTAATCAACTTAATTTAGACGAGTGTGAAATGTAGTTTTTGAGTACTCAATACTAAAAGAAAATCTCGTCCAAGTGAAGATATGGCATAAAAGTTTTTCTCTATTAATTGTACCCGTCTTAACCAGTTATGGGTAACTCGTCACATGACGATATTGCGGTGGGGAAGGCTGCTAGGGGATTGCAAAGATGAGAAAAATATGATGACGTAAAATCATACTAAGATTCATGAAACGTTTTTGAGAAACACATATCATTGTACAATAATCATTGGAATTTGTCAGCTGGCTGCCCAGCGGTGGACTGATTGTCAGCTGGAGGTCTAAGTACGTCAATAAATAAGAAATACTCAGAACATTTTAAGATCTCTGGAATGTTGGTGGAGATTAACGAAAAAAAATTGTCAGCTGCTGTTGGTGGAATATTTGTCAGCTTACTATTTTCTATTTTTGAACCTATTGAGACCAACATTCATCAATTATTTTGAAAATCTCTACGTACTTTATAGTCCAAGAGCTGATAACCGCAGTTTTCATGAATTGTTTTATACACCTAGAAACTTTGCTATAGTGCATCTCTTGGGTAGATGAAAAGGTATATATGTGTTGGTTAGACTTACCAACTATCATTAATGTAAAAAAATTGCAAATTAAGGCAATTATACAATAAATAATAAATAAGGCAGACACTTTTAAGGGGGTAAATAAAAAAAAAAAAAAGGACTTAGTTTTTATTTTTAATATCAAACGAAGTGCTTTATTCACGCTGCGTTTTAAACAGCGTCTTCAAAACACTTTTGTGGGGTTTAATTATCAGGAAACATGAAAATAAATGTTGCCTATGATAGACTGCAATACACTGAGCGTAACCGTAAGAGTGTATGAGAACACCGGGCAGTTGTGGTTGTTCTCTGCGCTCTCATTGGTTCTTGCTCACATGATCTTGTGCAGATGTCCCTGTTTAAATGGCGGCCTTATTTATTGTTCATTGTAAAATTGTCTTAATTATACATTAAAGATAGTTGGCTTCTGAATAAAACTTTATTTTTGGGAAATATTTTTTTAAACCTTTTCCCTATGCGCAGTACCTGGTGTTCCACGGTAAGTCTAGCCAACACATATATAGCTTCTTCTCTAACCAAGAGCAATATTTCAAGGTGCATAAAGCACTTCATGGAACGTGCGGTTATTGGCTCTTGAACTATTAACAGAAATATTATTATTAAGAAAGATAAGCTGCCGAAAAGACATGAAGAAGAATGAAAGCAAAATATTAAGAATGTCTCTCCAAAGCTTTCGAAATCAAACCGGAGATTAGGATTGTATGGACGCAGTTCATGCGAATCAGACTTTATCTCTTGAAGGAAATATTTTTGAAAATGCCAAAATATTTACTAAGTATGCTGGCGATCTGGTTACCCCTTTACCTTTCAGACATTAAGAGTCTAAGAGGTGGAAATTAGACAGGGAAAATATGCTAAATGCCGACAGACATAATAATTATGAACTATACGAATGACAAATGGCGGATCATTAAACTCCTTCCAAAGGACTAATTAAATGCATATCTGCTCCGAAGAGATTTATATTCTTGAAAAATAGATCAGGAATCTGGTATTTTTAGTTGGCCTAATGCCTTCGCCATATTTATTACTGGGAAGAAACTCCCCTGAGGCCTTTCTCTTCAGACACCTCAGTATATGTATTTATCGATTTCCTTCTTATCATGATGGTATCATTTATTCAATACAGCCCATCATTATCCATCATTGCTCTTCTTCAAGCCTCCAGCCAACAATACAGGTTATATGCAACCATTTTTACATGATGTCACCAGTATTAGCGGTTTTAGTTTACCCCCTCCCCCTCATCATAAGGGAAGAAGATCACGTTGAAATTTGTATATACATATATGAAGCACTTGATCGTAAAACATGGTCATTAAAAAATCTAAATTTTTTTGGAAATCGATGGTGAAATTTTGTGGGCCTTTGCTTCAACAAAAATCAAATATCATTATAAATAGTGACCTAAAATCCCATTAATATTTACCGATCAGGCAAAAGATCATTTTCCTTTTATAAATTGGAGACATGATCCCCAATTTTGTGAATTCACCCCAATACATAACGCCTTAATTACTATATCACCTCAAAATCAACAAAAAGGTACGTTGATCCAATGGCGCTTTTTTTCTGCTCTTTAGAAAGCATCAGTTTTCTGTATTTTCCTCGTCTTCTTCTAAGTTAACGAAACACGGGCAACAAAAAAAAGTCCGTTTGCAGAAACTACGTCATCTTAGCGCGGCTCCGTTCATATCCCTAGTGTTATTAGCAAAGGAGTACAAGAAGTTATTGGTAGGTTTTGATCTTTCGTGAAAAATATAAAATGACGTCTGAAAGAAAAAGAAGATTTAAGGCGCCACAACATGAAACTCATAGTATTCTAAGCGGAAATAACTCCCCCACCTTCTCAGCGGTTTCCAAGAGAAACACTATTACCAATACGTTTTTAATTTTCATACCTTATTTTATTAAAATACTAATTCCATTATTAAATGCGATAAAAAAAAATAACAAATTAAAACGTTAGGTAAACAGTGAAAAAAAAACCCTGTTCGAAGAAACATAACTTACAATTTTGAAGTTTGAAGCGCTTAGTTTTCAGATTGACATCGCCCCATCAAACATTACATGTGGACCTTACTTGTAGGAGTAAACTTTCGAACGGTCACATTCCACTTACCATGATTTCACAACCGTTTTTGAGATATCTAGAAAATCCCAAAACTGTTCATGCCTGTTAATGAAATATTTTATTTCTAGTACTTCCTTAACTCCAAACGGAACCAAAGTTTACCTATCATAGATTAGATGAATATCAAAAGTCTGGAACGAATTCAAACTGAATTAATCGTTACCGAATAACCAAACTTATCCCAAAAACGGTTACAGATATTGCTTTAAAATTGGTTTCATTCGTTTTTCTACGTCAATAAATTTATAAAACGAGTAAATTCAAGCATGTGAACTTGAAAACGTAAGGGTTACGATTTTTTTCGCGCGAATTTCGCTCCAAAAAGCATAAAAATCGGATCATTCGTCTGGCACTTAGAAAGCGAACAGACAATCTTAATCTGAATATTTACCCTATTGGTTTCATAAAAGTAGTATTAATAATATGATATGACTCCCGTGGTCTAGTGGCTAGTGCGCTAGATTCATAAGCGGAAGGTGGTGGGTTCGATCCCCACCGGTGACAGGAATTTTCTCATCTCAGGGCTCGCTGAGAAAATTCCTGGCTGCACCCTGGATGTCGGCGCTAATGGCCAAGATTTGTCGATGCGCCGTAAAAAAAAAAATAAATAAATAAAAAAAAATAATATGATTACTAATAATAATTAATAATTAGTTACGTAACAATGTGTTGGGGATAAAAGGTAACTTGGTACAAAATAGTTATTATATATTATTAACATAATTGTTTTTAATTCTTGCGTTTCAAACATTATTTATTAAAAAGCGAACGCTTTGGTGGAATAAAGAACATAAATTCTCTATTTAATGTATATGAAAATTTTACAACGTTTCTTTGAATAATATGAAAAATTATTACCATCTAAATGAATAATTCTTCAATTTGTTTTTATCTATTACCCAATAATGGTTAATTGAAGTCATACGTCATCTAAGTAGAAATAATAACCAGTTGGAATTTTTCATCACTAAATCTATTGGTGGTAGGGGGGGGGGGGGGGTAAGGTTTGTGACCGCTAGTCGTTCGCGAGCGATTCATTCAATTTAATTGATATCGATAGAAGATTTGTGACGTCACGCGGCCTCCATTCAAGACCAGTTCCAAGCATTTCTAATAATTCTAGTCCAATCGACCAGGCCTTTCGGTATGAACAGTCATTAAACCACTCGTACTTCTGCCGAGTCGTATTTAATACAAGTACAACCTGCACGCCGCGTGTTCAAGCACGGATGTTCCAATAACAGGATTCCAAGTTGGTTGGGTGCAGGTGTATATGTAGAAGAAAACAACGCTGCATATGTAGAGTGTACGCTGCATATGTAGAGCGTATGCTGCATATGTAGATCCTATGCTGCATATGTAGAGCGTATTCTGCATATGTAGAGCGTATGCTGCATTCCTGGATTATTCGCTTAAAATACTCTATATAAAATATGATTATTAATTTATTTATTTAGGGCTTCAACACTGGTCATTCAGTCCAACCTCCACTTTGGTTGTTTTCTATCTGTATGATTAGTTTTATCGTTTACATTTGTAAACAGCTGACTAATATTTTAGGTAACGTTATCTCTAGGTTTTTCAAACAAAAAAATATTAATATTTAGGCCTTTAATAATACGAAACAACAGCAGGTAAAACTAGGCGGGACTGCGTGAGAAACGAAAGTATCCGAGAAAACCTAGGCTTGAGGCCGGTATAAGATACTCTCCAGGAACGCCAGCTAAGGTGGTTCGGTCATGTTAGCCTTATGAGAGATGACAGGAAAGTAAAGTGGCTGATGGAGGCAAGACCGTACGGTAACCGACCAGTAGGCAGGCCAAGACACACTTATGAAAGCCATATCGGGAAAATAATAAGAGATAAGTGCAGTTCTGTACCTGAAGCAAAAAGAATGGCACAGGATAGACAGCTATTCAAGAGATGGGTCGAGGCTAATCCACTCCACGCTTAAGGGCACAAAGGAGATAGAGAAAGAAGAAGAAGAAGAAGAAGAAGAATACGAAAGGAATAGTTCAGAAACTTCAAGCAGCGTTTTCATTGGCTGCGGTGGTTGTATTAACATTAAATGTTGGTACTTTTTTCTCGAAACATTATAGGGCTTCCAAGTAGTTTCAATTAAAATTACTAAAAATACTCAAATGTATTCAACATATTTTTAAAAATAGGGGTTTGCGCCCGATTCCTAGCTAGGAAGGCTAGTTTACGAGTCTCGCACCTAAGGGCTCACTAAAAAAAATCGATGCTCCAAAACGGATTTAAAAAGATTGGGAACCAATAGATAGCACGGTACTTATAAACACGGTTCAGATTCTCCGTAAGAAGAAAATAAACGAACAAAGTATAAAAATGTCCAAAACTGTTCTTGCCTGGTGGTCAATTTTTATTTTTTTCAAACAATTGTCGTAAATCCATCGTATTGGAGGCCCGAAACTGAAATTATCTTTCGACTTTTTATAATAACAGTTAAAGAATCTCTCTTACAAAGTATATCTCCTACGTCAAAGTACCTGTAACAATTGTACTTAGAAGCTTGTTAACACAAGATCGTAAGAGCAACGATTTTTCGAGAAAATATGTTGAAAAACAGTGTAGCATTGTAACAATTCTGCTGGTTAACGAACATGTCTTCACGTTTTGGGCAAAATACCATTGTATCAGGTCACTTTATTTATTATTTATGCCCTACTAGTTTCTTGCCTTTTCCCGCACATCTTCAGGTTCGCCTTTTGTTATGATTCCTCTCGTCGCCGTGGTCCTCTCGTGCCGTCTCGATAAGGCGACAGCCGTAGTACATGGAGTACGTATTTCGCCTGGCTTCGTAGAGGTTACATGGGACGAGAGGACTTCCTAACAAGATGGGACTGAAAACTTGTTTATAGAAGTTTTATTGTAAGTGTCATTATTTTATAGCTCTTAAATAGTTTTGGTTCGAATGTACAAAAAATAATGTCTTGTTATAGAAGTGCTCCTGAAGAGATGCGAAAACATGCACGAAACATGTCGGGCCTAATAAAAAAAAAGTAGTGCGAAGAAAGGATTACTGCTTTAACGACCCCTAGCCTCCTAAGATCTGAAAGAATTTAGTTATGAGGAGTCTTTTTGTGTTAATAAAACTACATTTTTTATAGGAAAATGGGTTTTATTGTTTGCCGATGATTCGGTTTGAAATTCAATCCTTCATCAGGACTGTAAAACAAGTAGGACGCAGTTAATACTAATTTATATGTATACAAAATGATTCAAAAAACAGAAAAACATTCTACAGTAAGTGTGTTATGTAGTAAGACCTTGAATTAGAGGTAGATAAAAACTGGTTTATGACCTAGGTGGGGTATGATGTTTTTAAGAAATGGAAAATGTTGGAGTAGATATTGGAGATGACTCCAATATCTACTCCAACATGAGATATATTTTGGTTCATCTGCAACATTAAATAAATAAATCTATATATATAAAAATCACGTGCCTGTCTGTTTTTCTGTTTGTATGTTTTTCGGTTTGTCTGTTTGTTCCTTATACAAATCTACACCGTGTGACCGATATTGACCAAACATGGCACACTGGTAGGTCTTGATACGAGAAATCTCCTAGGCTAGGTCAAAATAGTCAAATTTCGAAATTTGGTCAAAAGGAGCAAACATTTTGTTGAAGAAAAATTGGCTACACTGAACCATTCAGATTGTGACGGCCATTTTGAATCGGCTACTACTGGCCTCTGTCGGCTGTTAGATGAAGTGCTGTTATACTGGTCTCTGCCGATATCACGACTACTACTGGCCTCTGTCGGCTGTTAGATGAAGTGCTTTTGTGCTGGCCTCTGCCGGGTATCATTATGAACTAAAACAAATTCACATCGTTTGACCGATTTTCGTTACTGGGTATAGACAACTAGGTATCAAGTATATGATACGGGGAGAGTCATAGACAGAAATTAGGTGTAGCATGGCACACTGGGTAACAGCTAGTAAATAAAAGGAAAAGTTCTTCCCGAGCTCAAGATATATTTGTTTTACTCACCTCTAATGAACTGTACTTGTACATGTTTAACATGTTATTCTGTGTTTCGTTGAAATCAGACACCCTATGATTCTTTTCATCTTGATAGAACATCTTGTTTTTTTTTTTTTGCAATGAGAAAGGAATTTTTGTAGAAGGACTAAAAAAGGGGTACAATATGGTTGTAAAAGGGACCCACTCAACTCCGACATCCTAAAACGTAGTGAGTTACAAGATAGATTCTATAAATAGTCAGTTTGAATTAGCCAGGCTGCATAAAGAAGCTTTAAACAGCCAATAAACTAACTCGAATAGACTTAAAAAAACTATTAATAGACGGACTGGCTATTTAACGACATAATAAAGTAAGTAAGCTTCTCTTCTTAAAGAGACTTTACGTACTTAGGGAGAGATTTAAATCGTCGACATAATCCTTTATTGCTTTCTTCTTATTATCCTATTTTTTTAAAGCCACAATTCTCTGACAATGCTGAGCCTGGGAAATAGTTTATATTTATCATAATATATTTTTTTCTCCCCCAACTAGAACTAGCTCTGTTATGTTGGAAAGCCAAGCATGTGCATATAGCCTTAAACTGATTTACTGGTCGGTGCTCATGAATAATTCAACGAGGTCGGACAATTTCTGGTTGTAGTTGGTGTCTATAAGGTCTGGGTTCTTTTTTCTTTCATCCCTTCCTAGCGTTCAGTATGTGAAAGAAATGAACGCCTGTGCTTTCTGACCTATATTCCAACGAAATGTACACGAATGCTAGGGGATGCGTACATAAGGTCCTTGGTTCGATTTTCACTAGGTGTAGTGTTTTTTTTTTCTTCAAAATTTAGAAAAACAATAGACCTATCCTTTGAGCGTTAAACACTTTTCTCAAAACGGTTAAACGTTTTATTTGCCAACGCTATGTCGTTTTTATGTTGTTTCAAATAAATGTGTTTCATTTTGATTATAAGGCTAAATTTATTTTAGAAGGAATTCATTGGTAATAACCTCTTTATAACAAGTAATGTAAACATTTAGTAATACTCCTAACGATAAATCCGTGTGTAAAACAATTATTGTTTCAGTTCAATTTAGTCATATAAATATTTTATTAAGGTAATTGGTTGATACACTTTTTCTTGATCATTATCCTAGTCTCTTGTTTGTCCATTAGAAATTCGGAATTATAATGTGAATTTATAAATTAGGATTGTATTTCCATTTAAGATTTGTAAATATTATTAAAGCCGGCGCTAATGGCCAAGATTTATGTCGATACGCCGTAAAAAAAAAAAAAAAAAAAAAAAAAAAAAAAAAAAAAATTATTAAAGCAACTAACAATAGGAAACTTAGAAAATTATATAGTAACCCGTCCCCCATGCTAGAAGACCCAAATTATGTAAACATTAAATAAATATTTGGTAACGTTTAAATGCCAAGGTTTCTGGACGTATATTTACGTCAAACCATATGACCTACTGGGAATTGAACTGAGTTCAGATGAGTTTATTCTGCCTGATATAGATTTTGGCTTTTCTTTATAGATAGAGTTATTTAATTATAGTAAATTTCATCAAAATCGGAATATTATTCTGTCTGATAGTACGCGAACACACACATACATGTTATTTAGTACCGCTAAACCAAAATAATTGGAACCTAACCCTGTTCGGTTTAGCGGAAATTCCAATTAGGCAGAATTTTGTTATACAGTGCCATATATTGACTTTATGAAGCGTATTAAGTCTTTTTGTGTCAAAAATTAAAGGTAAGAAATTATGTGTTCAATTGAACATTCCTTAGGTATTGAAATTCATCAGTTAGATAATGGTTTGATTTTTAGTTTTTATGTAAATGCTGCTCAGAACATGGATTCTAGGTATATCATCAAATACTGTGTTCATATTGTCGTTGATTATAATTCAATTTTGGACACAGTATCCAAAAATTCCAACTTTCTTAAATGAACATATCCTAGAAAAAAAATTGGTTTGTTTACTTTTCTCAGTTCAGAAATTTTATAAGAAATATTTTCCCCCTAGTCCTCCTACTTTCGCATTAGCGAGACTATTTATATAAAAATAAAACTATGTCAATGATAAATCAAAATTTCTTGACTGACCTTCAGGAAGAAGAACGTGATATGAATCAAATTTTAGTTATTTCCTTGAAATTTTATTATTATGTCATGTGTGAATACAAGCAATAAATATTCCACATATAACCAAAAATTTTAATTTTTAATTTTTAACGTCCATTTATTATTAACTACGAATTTTCGGACGGGTTATCTATAGGTTACCACCCTTTTCTAGCCAGGATAGGGCTGAAGCCTTTTCTTTTTTCGAAAGAAAAGCCACCACCCCTAGTGGGAATCGAACCCACGACCTTTGGGTGGGTGTTAAGTGCTCACGCCTTAACCCTCACGGCCATCGGGTCTCCATAACCAAAAAGAAGAAAAAAAAAATACTATAAAAAGAGCCACCGCACTCCTCTTTCCTCGTCAATGGAGGAAAGGAAATGATTTTGAACATGTTCACGGTTCATTTAGATATGCAGCTCATGAATCCTAAATCACTCCAACACGCTCCGGTCGGATCTTCGCTACTAATGTATTCAAAATCAATGAACCACCCGCCATTCATGTTCGTATTCCTGACGCATTTCATCATGTCAGCTCATTAGGTATAATCCAACTTCCTCTGCATCACAAATAGATACTAAATTTCTGGGAGGTTAATGTTTGGCTCACTTTTAAATGGCACGATGTAAAAATCAGCACGCCCGTGTTCAAAACTAAGATTCTGTAGCACATAACTCGAATGCTCTACCACTAAGCCATAGTCTACCTACACAAATAATTTATATGATCAACAAATTTTATTCTGTTTCTACCGATGGAATGGTGCATTTATGAAACTTTCTCGATCTAATCTACCAGGGACCGAAAATAGCATCTATTAGCATTTACGTCTACTCATTCATCTGTTAAAACATGTTAGCGGTCACAATGTTAGCTATATTTCCCTGAAACTTAGCATAAACCATTCCCATAACAGACAACTGCAAGTGTTCGTTAATATGCAAATTCGACCCATTATGAGAAAAGGTTTGGTTGTAACCTACCATTCCAGACCAATTTATTAATGTTCGCTCAGCGGGGTTGGTATATTTTGTTCTATATAATATGCACACTATATAATATTCAGAGTTATTAACAGAAATATATTGTGTCGAATAATATAATAGGAGAAGTATATGTGGTGTTCGCCAAAAAAAGTAGATAGTTTGTCAAAATTGAGTTTTGACTAAACGATACTTTTGGACACTTGAAAACATGCTAGTTCAGGTCAATTTTGTCAAAATTATGAAAAAAAGTCTTTAACCCTTTATATATATATATATGTATATATATATATATATATATATATATATATATATATATATATATATATATATATACCTCTTCTTTTGGTAAAGGCCTTATAGGCCAATAAATTGTTTTAAGCTTCTTTTATACTATTTTATTTTATATTTGTCAACAAGTTTCTTTTGGCCTCTTTTCCCATGACACTTTTCTAAATAATTTTTTTAACAATTACAATTTTTAAATCTTAAACTAATAATTAATATAATTGTATTTTAGATTACTTTATAAATAGTAGCCTTAGTAGACGACATACTCTGTTAGGAGACCGTGCGATTTTTGGAAAAGAATGTTTCATGGTCAGAGTAAAAAATAGTTTATCCAAACCAAAAATCAAGTGAGAGCTTTAAGTAATAAGTATTACTGAAAACGTTTTTACTTTTTTTTCAGAATAACTTAACAAGAAGCTTAACGGTTGCGGCATCCTTTTCGAAACCTCGAAACCTGCCTATTATGCAGATTGTTCTTGATTAGTCTTCTCTCTTAAGCCGTCTTAGAACTTCCGCCTACGTTACACCTTTCTAGATCATTTTTAAGAAATTCGTTAAAAAATAATTTTATTTCATTATCATTCATTGGTTTAGTAGAACAAAGCGCTTAAGAACCAAATCTTAATTCACTCGAATGTTTTTCTACAAAGTTCTTGATTCCTAGTGGTCCACGGTTTAATTATTTTGCTCCCATAAACGGCTCTAGACGAACAATCCTGGGGGGGGGGCAAATTTAGTATTGGCTTACCGCCGTGCCTGGGGGTGTAGAATCAAATTTTAAAAACCAGACACCGGGAAAACGCTAAGGAAGTACGAGTATTTTCGAACGTATGACTATTAATTTACCGAAACAATTTATTTTTCTAACTTAATCGAAAAATATCGTGAATTTTCATTAGGGGTGGGCTTAGCCCCCCCCCCAAGCCCACCCCTTAGCCACCACTGGTTGCTACTCGCTTTTAAATGTGCTTTCAGTACATATAAGTACATGAGCTATATTTTGGACCTTTCTTCCATTACGTATCTACACATGGGCGGTTTTTACTTCTCTTTCTCTTACTATTATTTTATTTATTTTTATTTCGACAGAGAAATGTGAAAAAAAATCCATTCTTCTCTAAAGATCACATTCTTTTAGAACAGGTGATTTTTGAGCTTGTACTGAGAACTCCCTTGAAATATTTCAGTTCCAAACAGTCTACAATCTTCATCGAAATCATTGTACGGGAATCAAACAAAATGACCACCAAAACCTTCGGTTTATTCTCTCGTGGCATTGTTTTAAATATTCTCAGGGTAAATCACAGCTCCGGGAAATATTACCTTCCTTATCGGACCTTTTCAGTAAGAATAGTTACCAGTCCAACATAGATATAGTCCATACTCTGTGGAGTCCCGCAAGGATCTATAATTACCACCAAAACCTTCGGTTTATTCTCTCGTGGCATTGTTTTAAATATTCTCAGGGTAAATCACAGCTCCGGGAAATATTACCTTCCTTATCGGACCTTTTCAGTAAGAATAGTTACCAGTCCAACATAGATATAGTCCATACTCTGTGGAGTCCCGCAAGGATCTATAATTACCACCAAAACCTTCGGTTTATTCTCTCGTGGCATTGTTTTAAATATTCTCAGGGTAAATCACAGGTCCGGGAAATATTACCTTCCTTATCGGACCTTTTCAGTAAGAATAGTTACCAGTCCAACATAGATATAGTCCATACTCTCTGGAGTCCCGCAAAGATCTATAATTACCACCAAAACCTTCGGTTTATTCTCTCGTGGCATTGTTTTAAATATTCTCAGGGTAAATCACAGGTCCGGGAAATATTACCTTCCTTATCGGACCTTTTCAGTAGGAATAGTTACCAGTCCAACATAGATATAGTCCATACTCTCTGGAGTCCCGCAAGGATCTATAATTTGTCCCACACTATTTAGCATTTAGACTCACGGTATTCTCGTTCAGAAGTTCCAAAACTTCCAAATCGCCACTTACAAGAACGGTATCGCTGCCAAGCTACCAACATATCCATGATTGAATCAAAGACCAATGGATCATCACCATCATCAACAATATTTGTTTCGGGAAAACTGATCTGATATTAATTCATATTTTTAAGTTAAGGCTCACAACGTTTTAGCTCAAGATATGAATACATAATAAGCGAACCAGGACGCCTTTTAAGAACGAATCTATGTCATATCGTCGATACAAATTGCAAAGTAAAGAATGTGAAAAAATGCATCTTTCATTGTCAGTCTTTACTGATTTCTGCTGGACTTATGTACGGCAAATTCTTGAATCTTAGATCACTCTATTAGAGGGAAAGTATTCCACTATCAAAAGGTCAAATCTGCCGAATATATGACTGTCCAAAAAAAATTTATGAATAAATGCTTTTCCACTCTGAAAAGTGGTGATTTTCACAATCGATTTGTAACGATGATATTAATTCGTAAACTAACGTTTAAAACGCCAATGAAACAAAATGCATTATCACATTTTAATGCCAATATCGAATATAAATCATTGGGATAATGCTCTTTAAAGTAGAAAAATATAACAAAGGAATACCTCCGCCTATTATTTAGGTTAGACAAAAAAATGAGACAATAACGGGCTAGCTATACAATATAATAGGAGAAAAGGCATTATGACGTAGAATACTGAACCTTTCTCCGCTCCGAGGTTATAATTACAACATGTGTCCTCAAGACGAGTCTTACCTCTTTGGGGAAACAATAAAACCTTAATTCGATCCTTTCTCTTCATTAACTTCCTATGCCTTTCCCGGAGCTAATATTATTTTTAAGAACCCTGATTCCTCATTTTATAAATATTATATTTCGATCTACGTTATACATGTTATATATTTACCGGACTTTGTGTGTCAGCTTATTACCAATTAACACCAGTCAAGTTGGAGAAATTCCTGAGTTTTGTATTGCGAATTTATGAAAATAGTTTATTTTAATGTGAGTAATGATAATTTTATAAGTGGAAGATAGGGATGAGAGAACATACGCCTGCTTGTATACTACATCTCATTTGTAGTTCAGGGGCGCAGAAATGAGCGTCCTACCTCAACATGTAGCAGAGCTATTCAAACTTTTGTCAATTTTCATTACTACTGGGGTTTTTCGTGAAACACTGTGTTTTCCGGATTTCTGGTTAAACTATCGTAAATAACGGCCACACTTTTAGAATCCACATTAAATTTCCAATAAGAAACACTCGTTATTGAATTGTTGTCATGTAAATTAAGAGCTATATTCAAAGCCATATAGTTGTGAACTATTGTTATTATTCTTTTCTTAAATGATTCAATAATTTCCTAATCAGCTATTTATAGACTTAGAGGTTTGCCTCCGCCTCAAAAGCATTATTTAATAAGCTTTATAATGGTACCTCGTTCTATAAGGAAAAAATATAGTTGTGTCCATTTTTTTCTGACCATGGTCAAAACCAATAAATGTGCTTTAGCGTGAAGGATCCATTCTGAACATATTGTTTAATTTCTCACAATAATGGTGATGTCCCATCCATGCTACACTAGGTACACGCCCTTTCTGCTCTGATTAAGGGGTAGGGGAACACTTCGGAATCAAGGGTAAATGCAGACAGTTGAACATATTGGAAAACATTACAATTATGATATATATATATATATATCAAGTCAACCTTATAAGCGGGGTTCCTCGTGTTTGAGTTGTCTTAGTTCTTGAAGCAAGTCTTTTATTTTTTATTATTTTTTATTGGCAATAATAAGACGCTAACATGTCTGCAACTTAATTAATTTGAACTTTACTTTCAGACCTGTACCCCAAATAGCTACTTCTGAGAGCCTCGATAGTAGAGTGAGGTATGCGGAGGTGATTTCTAGGCCGCGGCTATAGGACGGAACAAGAGTTCCGTTGCTTCAATTCAAACTCGTCATCAGCCGACCGAACAAAGAGATATGAGAACAATCATCTTTGTAATGACCCCTTCTATCGGAGCGCTATTTCGGCCATACAGCTCCTCCTGTGTACACTCGTGTCTTTCGATGTTTTAGATTTTTTCCTCCCTCCGTAGAGGAGGAAAATGCGGTTACGACGTCGAACAGATCGCCCAATCAGGAAGCCCAGGTGAAAAATGGCAACCTTTCAAGATACATGTTTTGTACAACCCGGACTTATATATATATATATATATATATATATATATATATATATATATATATATATATATATACACACGGGTAGATACTGTGAAGTTATCTGATTCTTGACCATACGGCACACTAGGGAGTTCAGTTTTATTCTCCGGCCGCTTGCTATTCGCCTTTGCACGTACCCTTTAATAAATTAATTAATTTTTAACAAAACTTAACTGTAGCTGTTATATGTTGGATATTATGTGGGACTATCACTTGAAATGGTTAGAGCAACAGGATTAAGTAGCATACAGAGCACTTTGTAGTCATATCTTAGTAGCATCATCATAGAATGGATAGTCCCACATAATATCCAACATACAGCAGCTACAGTTAAGTTCTGTTAAAAATGTTGCTTGGCACTATTTTGCCCCAACCCCTTCAATTTACGCCTTATCAATTGCTGGGCTATATATAGCTTGCCAACATTTTTTAATTTCTGCAGCACGTGGTTGTTCTTAGACTCATCTATGTATTTCAGTGGATTTTTCTTTACTACGGAGATCGGCAGCAACCGTTCTATTCAAAATGGTATGGTCTGTATTGAAGAATGTATTCGTACATGTTTTCACTAATACTTTTGTCGAGTAGTATTAAATATTTGTAAATGTAAATAGAATTCACAGCATAGTGGAAAATATAAGTATAGCAGAAAAACTGGCAGTTTACAATTGGACAATTTGTTGGATTGCTGGAGAACTCCCCGTCTCCATAAATATGCAAATATGACTCTTGAAATCGTCAAATAAAGTTACTTTAATTTACATTTTCGACTTTCATTCAATGTTTCAATGTTTAATTAATAGAAAACGGATACCATACCTTTCACCAATTTGGGAAGTTTTGATAGAGACAAGACCCTGTTGTATGTTGTCTGGTTGGCCATATCTTCCTAACCTTTGCCCCCCTCACCAAGTGCATGCCGTCCAGGTACATTGAGGCTTGACATAAATTTAAGTTCCACATCTTACGTCGATTTCCCCGATGAAATAATTTATTAGAATTATTCTAACTTTCCTTATGAAATCCTAGATCTATCATGCTTCAAGATAAAACTCTACCTAGAATTCCGAATGTATCTTGCTCAATAAATAATTATGCCTTCGACTGCATACCAGGTGCACTCTCTCATGAATTATGGGTTAAGATTTTCAGTTTGTCATGTCACGTCAAAATTGACGAGTACTTCAGCCTTTGGTTTCCGAAACACATATTGCAGAAATGTCAGATGCGAGACCTAAACTAACTTATGTTTAGGTATCTTGAATCAATTATGGATTTTAAACCATTAAACCATGGCTAGTGGTTTGCGTCAGTGATTTTAATGAAAACGTTAGAAGAGAGATAAAAAGAATAGGCAGACTCATACAACATTGATTCTTATCTTTGTCCTCTTTCTGTCGAATATTTATAGATTATTTTGAAATGTCTTATTCTCTTGAAGAAATTCCGCACTGAATAGAGCTTTCTTCAGAGCTCTGATATTTCCAGGCCTGATTTGCAAACAATGGACGCATTCTATTCAAGTAGGTTGCAATTCTTATCGGTTCGAAGATACACTAAATTAATTACACATTCCAATATTGTTGGCTGATATTGGTAGATATGTCTTTGCAATTGAAACTAGTTTTAAGACTATAATGTACTCAGTTTTATAACCTTCACTAAATGAAGGAAGTTAGGACTTAAGACTTAAGCTGCGATATTTACAAACTATAATCCATGCTCTTTATATCGAAATAAAAAAACTAAACGGCCTAAGAGGTTTCGATAAACATGAAACACTAAGGTGCCTACTAGGAAACAAAACCTTTGCGAAAGTCCGAGTCGCAGGAACTGTGTCATCATGAACTGTGTAATTATATAGTAGCAGTTATTGGTAGGTTTTGATCATTCCTGAAAATCATAAAATACTAACTCAAAGAGAAGGAAGATTTTAGGTGCCAAAACAGGAAAATGACAGTCTAAGCGGAAACGACTCAGCCCATCATCTCAACGTTGGCCCTAGGAAAACACCATTACCAATACGTTTCTCATTGTCTTACCTTTTTTTTAATTTATTTTACCGTTAAATGAAATTTAAAACAAAAACAACCAATTAATAATTGAGTTAAACAGAGACAAAACATGTTCAAAAGAACAAAACTAACACTTTTGAAGATTCAGGCACTTATTTCTGCGATGGACATCGCCCCATCGAAAATTGCCTCAGAACATTTTTCTTAGAGAATTGAGTAAGCTTTCGAATGGCCACGATCCATTTACCAAGATATTCTAACCGTTTTCGAGATATTTAGTATAATGTAAGAAAATCCCATGTATATTTATAAAAAAAAATGTTTCTAATCCTGCCTCAACTCTAAACGTACCTAACAAAAATTTAAACATCATTGTTTATATGAATTTTAAACAAGTCGAAAATATTTTACCTAAATCTCATGATTCTAAGTACCAAACCCAAAAACGTTCTTCATCAACTATTTTTCCTTTTTTCTCAAAAATGGTTAAAGCTATCGCATTGAAAATGGTTTTATTCGTTTTCCTGAGCCAAAAAGCCTATGAAACGAGAACTTGCAAGCATATTATGTAAGCGTAACGATTTTTTTTGCGCTAATTTCGCCCCCAAAAAAAATGTTCCGGTGGACGGATTCTGCTAGTTAACGAACTTGCCCTTTCAGATGAAACGACATATTTTTGTACCTAATGTCATCAAAATGGGACCATTTTTGAGCCCAGGAGAGTGCGAAGAGACCAGTATATATATGTCTGTGTGTGTGTGTGTATATATATGTTCCTTTATATATATATATATATATATATATATATATATATATATATATATATATATGTATGTGTGTGTGTGTGTGTGTGTGTGTGTGTGCAAATTTGAACCACCATCATTTTCGTTACCAAGGGGTTCTGAAACGTAAACTTTTCTAGTTGGCACTTTCGGATTGCATCAAGAGGTCAACCTTATAAGCGGGGAGGGAGTGGGGCCGCGCTAAAATTACACTAGTTTTAGAAATGAAATTTCACATGATACAGATAATGAAATTTGAGCCTTACTCCTATGAGTGTTCCATTTCCTCGAGGACTCTTCTCTTTCTAATTGCTCAATGATCTGTGAGGTCGGATCATGTTCTTCAACTGGTCTTCTAATGACCTTTCACCCAGCTGAAGGTCAGAGATGGGCCATCTTTCTCTGCATTCCCACGGTTAACTCTATCAAGAAGCATTCCCCGGGACGACCGCGATTCCCTCTTATGGACTTGAATATCCTTCGGCGTCCGTCCTCCCGGAAAATGGACCCGGGTGCAGTAAATCAGCAGCCGTACTCTAAGGAAGTGCTCGTTACTCGAGTCCATAAAGAGAAGAGGATCTCCGAAAGGCAAGAGGCAGAGAAGTCTCTATTATGACTTGACTTAATGTACGAATTACTTTACCATATTTGACGGTACTGAATATAAATGTTATGAAAACTTAGCATGGAGATTATAGCATCACTAAATCAAGAAACCGTATTAAATTTAAGTGTTACAAATAAAATTTGCAATTTTAATGCGTCAGCCCTCTTGAAGATATTTAAGGCAGCAGTACATTTTATATGAATCAGGTTTATGCATACTTTTTCCGGAATAAAGAACGTGTCATTTTAGCAAGTCAAAACAAATAAAAATAAATATTTGAATTGTGATAATAATTCTCAAAAATAATTTTTGTTTACCTATATAAGAAGTCAGAGAATAGTTTTGATTCGTTTAAGAACAACAATCAGATTTTCGTGAAAATCTATATTTCGAACGTTTCATCATGCACTTCGGCAGCCTTCTTCAGCAATGAATGACTAGGAGATGGAGGAAGACCAAAGCATGCAGCTAATATTTTTACCGTGGTCACTAACTGCTGTCTTCGGTTTTCCTCCTTCCCCTAGACCAGGACTTCCCAGCCGGGGAGCACGCCCCACCAGCGGCGTCAGAGAAATGTCAGAGGGTGCGTTTGGAAAACTTCAGAAAAATAAAGTAAGTGCTGAAAATGAATTTCCTTTTTGACGGCTATCTGAAGCAATTAATAATAAAAAAATGGATAAAGATTTAAAATCTGAAATAGAAACTCATTTATAAGCGTTGGAACACGTATTTCACCGATACTGTCGAGTTGTTAAATCCGAGTCTCCAGTATAGCACAAGAAACCCATTTGTAAGATGTCTTACAATTGCCCGAAGAAGTTTTCTAAAAATGAAGGCTGACTCGACCATCAAAGATGACTTTCAACTCTTGCCAGAAGATAAGATTTGGATCAAACGATTCCTTGTTAATCCTAAAGTTGCTTCTCTAGCTTTAAATAAATACTTATTCCATTTTCAACCACATATTTATGCGACACAGGTTTTTCAGATCTAGCTTTAATAAAAACTAAACAGCGCAGTCGTCTTGTCGTCAATAGCGATTTAATCATTGCTCTAGCAAAGACAGAACCCAGAATCTACCAACTGGTAGAGAGCATGCAAGGTCAAGTATCTCATTAGTACTTCATTAGTGATTTTCAAGTGTACTTTTCTGTTAAAATCCATAATAAATGCATGAATTGTATCTGTATTTGAAATTCAAATAAAAGAGATGGTTGATAAAAAAATGTGTTTCTTATTTTTGTTGTGAAACTTAAGGGGGCATATAAAATATTATTTTTGGTTTAGGCAGGCTCGGCGAAATGAAGGTTGGGAAACCCTGCCCAAGAAGGCTGCCAAAGAGCATGCCAAAAGAAAAATAGATTTTCACGAAAGTCTGATTGTTGTTCTTAACCGAATCCCAATTTCGTTGTTTTATAAGCGAGGTTCTTTAAATACACAAAAACTTCAATTTTTGTTTATTGTTTGTGATGAATAATAAAAGATTCGACTTGTGTAATGAGAACAAACGCAGGAGCCGGATGAAGTTCACCTGTTGAGCGTCATTAGTGCAAAAGTAACAGCCAATCCCGAGATTGAACATAATACCGTAAACACCAATTTATAATGGACTTATTCACTTTATTTTTTAAATACATCTTTCTCTTTAGATACCCACGACGAATAGCGAGTTTCCTTAAAATGCAACGGAAATTACGACCGGTATGAGGGAAATTAATAATTTGAGGGCGGGGAAGTCATCTTTATATTTAAAAACACCCGAGATATACCGAGTATCGTTGCAATATAACAAAATTTACGGCCGATATAGACGAATTAGTAATTTGAATCTGGAGTACCACCTCATTTCTTTGGAGAGTGCTAGAAAGGTCTGAACAGTCGATAAAAATGGACATATAACAGACAATTTCTTAAAGAAGGGAACCTTTCGATAAGTTATTCAGGATATGTGATATCTCCATATAGTGGGAACATAAATATTTAGCGATGTAGAACGGAGCATAGGAACGTGAGAGGAGGAAGGCGTGGGGCGTGGACTCCTACATTATTCACCTGTGTACATTGTGACACCTTTTTATAGCGAGGAAACTGCACTTATTAGAAAGCAAGTCCGTGCATCATCCCCTTTAGTTTCAGAATGACATTACATTAGTTTTTTTTCTTTGTTTGTAATAGATGCATGGAATAAGTAAAAAGAAAAATGTCTTGTGGATCCTTTCAGAGGACTCGCCGGATGTCCATAGCTGTCAAATGTCGAAAGAAACACGACAGAAAGAAAATAAAAGATCCAAAGAGAGGTGAGAGAAACCTCATAAATCATTTTCTCCCATAAATGGATGAAATAAGGATAGCGACCTCTTTCACCATGAAAAGTTCTTGGTTTCATTCTTTTATTTGCGGAATGGGGTCTTTTTGCGAAGTACCACATCCAGTTACTTTAAAGTATCTGTCGTAAGTTTAAACAATAATTTTGGTACTTACGGATTAGTTAACAGGTTCTTTGCAGGTTATTTATTACTTCTTTACAGGTTATCTAAGGTTACAAACCATATTATATAAATATAGCAATCCAAAGTTAATATATTAATGACAAGTATTTAAAATCAGTTCAATCACTACTATATTAACTACTACTACTATATTGACTACTATATTAATATAATATGGTTTCTAACTAGCCCTTAACCTTTATTTGTGAGTAATACATTTAGGATTGTAAAGCATAAATGAAAATAAGCAGAATTTATTTCAGTAAGCAATATTTATTAATAAAAAGGTTAATATTATAAAAATCAATGGTAATTATAAAGTTCAGGGGCCTCCTCACCGATTTTTTTGTTCGGTGGTTATATAATGTATTTATTTATTTTTTTAATATTTATTTTGCATTATGGGCATACGTGCTTTGCGTTTTCGCTCGCTCAAGAAGATATTAAAACTGTAGTCAATCCAACTCGCTAAAATTAATAGAATTCTATTAATTTTTGCGAGTTGGATTGACTAGAGTGTTAAAGACTACTGTACTAACCGCAACAACAATATGCGCATGCGCTGAATCACTGTTATAATCACTCCAGATACTTCAAAAGTAACTGGATTTGGTCTTTGCAAGAAGGCCTGCGGAATGTTCCTTGATATAATATTCTTGGATGGCTACCCAATATTCATACGTTAACCTTTATTTTATATAGGTATCACTTTACTGTTGAATTTTACTATTGTAATTAATTAAAATTTAATAATAATTATATAATATCCCAGGGCCTCCGAGCGTAATTACGGGCCCCTGTCCAAATAACTTCACGGGGTCCCTTAACATTACTATTAACAAAATTAAATACATTCTTAATTGACCGGAGTAGAAAATTTACGTATTGTCTAAGAAACACAGACCAAGTGCCCCTGACTAATTGTCCAACCCCACCCCCTAATGGAGGCCAAAAATAGATTTTTAATTTTTTAATAAGCCTGTCTTTTACATAGAAGGTATATGGCGACAAGAGCGCTTCCAAACAAGAAGTTCCTCTGAAGAGGCGCTAAAAATAGCACGAAACATGCAGGCCATAAATGATAAATGAAGTAATTTAATGAAGAAGGTTAGAGCTATGACGACCTCAAGCCTCCAAAAGATCCAAAACTACTCAGAAATTCTTGAAGTAACTAGCAGAAGTTGTTCCCAAAAATTGTTATAAAGGTTATAATTGTGACGTTTCTTCAGGCAAAGTCTTGGTTTTATTTTATTTATGTAGATGACTGATGATGAACCTAAACAGGTTCGGAACGTCGCAGTTATAAGTTAATCATTTAAACAATTTTTGGGAAGTATTCCTGCCAGTTACTTCAAGAATCTATTGACCCTTCCCCACCCTCACCTTCAACTTATCTATTCAGATATATTTTGGGTCATCCTCAAAAAAAAAAAAAAATATATATATATATATATTTTTTTTTTTTTTTGAGGATGACCCAAAATATATATACGTGTGTGTATATTTATGACTTGACATCGGTAAAATAAAATTTATGATAAATTAATTGCCAATAAAATGCCCCGGAAGCTAGAATCAGTAGGCTGGAAGTTGTTTAATCTTAATTGGATCTGCCATTATCGTAAAGAACAAGGAGCTATAACAGAAACCCCTCCTGATACACACGATCCTACAACGGACAGAACACAACTTCCTGCTGAGAACGGATTAATGCTTTTTGATCAGGAGATGGCTGAAATATCATATCTGTTGCATTTCTTCTGGAAATTCTGATAGTCATAACTTCTGATGTAATAAATATTTTGAATTGAGAACAAACCGTTAACGTGTGTGTGTACAAATGATTTTTATATTTGGTTTCTATGCGGATCAAATACCAGAAAAACCCGTAAGTACTGTTAACTGTGGAAGGAATATCGCACAGAATGGTTACACAAGAGTCACATTTCAATATTTATTTTCAATATAATTCTCGACTGTCGACTATTTTCGAAAGCTTGGAATACAAATACTTATCCTTGAATACTTCGAAAAATCGAATCTTTAAGCACCGGTTTTTTTATGGGTGGTCCTATCAACATTTAAGATTGAACCAGGTTTCAATGAAATTTATTGGATTTTGAAATGATTAGTTTTCCCTTTTCACGAATTCACTGCCGTTTCAGAATATACGAAATGACGGTATACGAAATGACGATCAGCCAAAAATGTTCAACAGGTAGTTGATAGAACATTTTTTTTTTGCAGTAACAGCAACAAATGTCAGACATTTAATAATTATTCAACTCCAGCCATCGTTATAGAGTACCGGAAACTGAAATTCCATTTTTTCAGCTGTTAAGGATATCGCTTTTAAAGAAGTATTATTATATGTATGATTTGATTCTGCTGGTTAACGACGTTGACATTTCGTGTTTCAAAAAAGGCTACAGCCTTTAGAAGAACTTTGTCGAGCCAGATTTTTCATTTGGTGTCCCATTTTTATATAATTACTTGTAAATAATTCACGAATTTTTACAATTGAACATTAAATAATATTTTATTTTCATCAAACATAATATCAGCACTGATATCGTTAGAATTAAACATTCAAATCCTGTTTGGACATGGAAAAAATCAAATGGATTTTTTTAATTAATCTCATTGTTAAATTAAAATAGAGTTTTGAAGATTTCTGTCTGATTTTTTCCAAGGCTAATGAGCATTTGAATGTTTAATTCCAACGATATCAGTGCTGATATTATGTTTGATGAAAAATAAAATATTATTTTATGTTCAATTGTAAAAATTCGCGAATTATTTACATTTTCATATAGTATTTGTAAAAGTTCTTGAATTATTTACATGTAATTTAATAAAAAGAGGTAACAAAAAACAAAAATCTGGCCAGACATATAAAAAATCATGCGTTGAAATCGGTTAAGATTTAGAGGCTGTAGCCTTTTTTTAAACACGAAATGTTGTTTGGTCCCACTATGCGTCGTGTCATATTACATCAAAACATGAACGTTTTTGTATATTGGAGTGAGCAGAAGAATATATATATATATATATATATATATATATATATATATATATATATATATATATATATACACAAACATTCTCACACACACACACACACAAATGTATATATATTTGCCTGTTCGCGATCTACAACTTTAAGAAATTGTCTGATTTTGATGTAATTTGGTAGGTACTAAAATGTTTTGTCTAAATCAAAAATAAAGGGAAGAATACATACATATATATATATATATATATATATATATATATATATATATATATATATATATATGCCTAAATTCGTGAACCTCTTGGGATTGCTATATAGGGTCGACATCATAAGCACTTTCCCTCTCTATAGGGAGGGGGAAAACATGATGGATAAGCTTTATTTACATAAAACTATTTACAATGGATGATACAGTAAGGCAAAATTGTCCTAACATTAGTTGATAATTGTAAGGAATGAAAACAAATCCTAGGCATTCTTTGTAGCTCTGTCGAAGGAAAAATAATAACTTCCAGGTACTCAATAGTAAAAGGTAGGTTTTGACTTTAATGTACTATTCCATATTTTCCAATCAAATCGGACAGAACGCCTTGTAATCAACTTTCAGTTTTTGCTTTATAAATTACATTACTCGAAACAAAACTTAATTCCCAGAAAAAGAACAAGTATATTTAAATATATTTTAACTATTACTTTTCCAATTTTATTGAATACCCACAAGAATAAAAAATAAATGCTAATTTCTTGTATAAATTCTATTTATCAGGTTTAAAACGTAGACTAGGTAAGTTCCGTTTATACATTAACATATCTGCCTGTGTGTATACAGAAGTCTGTCCATTTGCTTCAAATAGGCGATTTGGATGAACCATGCGTTGACACTTGTCTATACAGGTGTATAGTCCTTTCAGTGCCCTTGGTATTAAACCTATCGTTCGCATAACGGTACTTCGGACTCTAAAGTTCATGGGCGTCCTATGCAGATCCAGGCGATCGTGTGGCCGGTTACCTTTTGTGGACACGTACTCTTCGTATCAATTCCAGCTGTCAGCTCCATTCAAGAGGGGGAGCTTTTTATCGTGGAAGCCGTGTGACAGCGGCACGTATGCAGATTGTACCTTTTTACCGCCTAGCCGTGACATTTTGACAAGCTACCGCGGTGGAGGCTGTATCTTTGTTGTTCACGTGACATTGACTCGTTCTCTTTTGAGAAGCTTTGCTCAAGGATCGACAAGCTTTATGGAACCCTATTATAGACTAGGCATTCTTGTAAACTCTTTTTTTCTTTAGCTCTTCGAAAGTCTCATTCTTGTGATTTTGGTGTTGCTTTAAAACGTTCAGGTAAATCTTGCAATCTGTCATTGCACGAGCATTATATTGACTTCTGAAATTATATCTAAATTTACAATCCTCTGTAAAGGATAGTGCATGCCTGCTGAAAACTATTATAATTCAAAATCAACGTACTTAAATTTACAATGACTTTGATTAAAATAAAATTGAATTTTAGTACCCTTCAGATGAACTTCTCCTTTTTTTCTGAGCGTATACCTTTATTTTTATTGCATTATAATAATTTCAATTAATAATTACCTCATAATAGCGACAATATTAGCTTATTTAATGTACCTATTTTGTTTCAGGTAAGCTACAAAAAATATCTGTTTCCTTCTAAAACTTGAATGTAATCTCCTAAAGGTAACAATTTTCCAATAACATGATTTTATTATTTAATAAGCAGAAGTTAAAAAAAAAAAGAAAAAGAAAGAAGAAAAAAAATGAAAATATCTGAATCACTGCAATTGCAGAAGCTAAGTGAATTCTTCACTAATAAACGTGCATATATATATATATATATATATATATATATATATATATATATATATATATATATATATATATATATTATGTGCGTGAATTATTTGTGTTTTTCTTACGGCATTCTCCAGCGGTCTATAGAATATGTATAAGGGGAAAACAACTTATATGGAAAAATAAGTAAGTGCCATCTATTTCGTTTCTAGAAACCTCTGTAAGTGCCTTACTAAGTTCTGAAAAGTAAGTCAAGGGTATTGCCACCAACTAAAGCAAGTGTGTAGCTGTGGCACTTACATCATGGCGGTGGCACTTACATCCCTTCCCATCTCAGCCCCGTTGGCACTTGCACAGTGTCGCTATCTTCGAATTGCTCTTGAAACTAGTAAGCGATTTTCTGGCACTTGCAACCTTTCTCGTTTCATTACGATTGGCTTATACAACCCTTTTCACTATAGAAGTCATTTTTGTAATTGTTGGCACTTATATCCTTTCCATTTGTTATATTCAATTGTTCTTAGACATTGACATACCCCGCAAGTGGGTCTCTCAAGTAGTACGAATGGGTAAGATGGTTGTGTACATTCAATTGGTTTTATTTTATTTATTAAATTTAGTTATTTAATTTAGTTTAGTTAATTTGCTTATTTTATATATTTATTTTTGTTTGACAGTAAAATGATTCAAGCGATTTGTAGTTTTCTTTAGAGATAACACGTGTGGGTCCGTTGAAAAAGAAAAAAAAAAATTATCGAACTATTATACAAATACAAAAAAATATCCAATTTTAAAACTTTCCAACACAACCATTCCGAATATATGACACCATCACGTCATTCCAAATGACATACACTGTCATTCAGAATTAACAAACTAGAAAGATAGAAAGCAGACATTCGGAAGAGTTCATCTATCTAACTAGTTAGAGATGCTGTGACAGGAGACCGATTCCACAACCAGATTCTCTCGTTTAGACTTAGTATACAGTTAACAGAAGTCCTTAAACCAGACAAGGGAGGAATATCTTTGTATTTTTTATTACAAACAAACAAGGTACTGTAAATAACATTCCCACGAAAATTAGGTAGAGCTGTGGCGTTAAAAAGAAATCGACTCCTATTATTCTGGTTGCTATCTGTCAACTAGCTTTGTTGGAGTTCTTCGTTTAATTAATACTTGTTCGTATTTAATAAATACTTTTTTCTCCACGGTTTTCCACGAAGAAAGCGTATTTTTTCAACTTTATTCTAGAAAATACAACCAATCAATGACACCATATGAAGATTTGAACTTTGGTTCTCCAGAAAGTTATATGTATGTGAATTAATAAATACACACACACGCACACACACACACACACACACACACACACACACACACACACACACACACACACAGAGAGATATCAAATAATTGTTCTTAGGTAATCCTATGAACTGTAAATGTTTATTACTTTTGTAATACCAAAGATTAGTTGCTCTAAAAATGTAAAAGTTACGATAAAAAATTCATTTGATGAACCCAAACTCGTTTTAAAAAACAAATATAAAATAAAAACCTGAACCTACACGCAAGAAATAATCCCATTGCGCTTAAAAAATGTACTTATTAAACAAAAACAGCTAGTCTCCTCCAAAAAAAAAAAAAAATCTAACACCTTAAACATTGTTAGTTTTATTTTTATTTTTAAAGGTGGTAGTCGCCTCATGCCTGGTGAGATAGTGAGAAGCGATATGCCCCTCCCGTTCCATGCGTGGGTGGAGACCTCCTACAAATCTTCTTCTTTCTAATGCCTCCTTATAGCCACAGTTTCTTATAAAATACAACCTCCTAGGGCACTTGACTTTCTCTAAAGGAGTCTCAGATATGTTTCTAAAAAGGTAACTTGGTTTCTATACATTTTTTTGGCTTGGGCTGACTTTTGAATGCACAAGGAGTGGTATTTTTTTTTTTTTTTTGTCCTTTTCTTTTGGTGCATCTACTGCTGAGGTCATTAGCACCATCGAAAGGAGTTGTATTATCATAGTTTAAGGTCCTGTTGTCCTCCTCATGACCCTGTGGCCAACGCCCAGCGGGTGATGGGGGTTCGAATCCCGCCAGCATCAGGGGTTTTTTTTTTTTTTTTTATTTCAGGGCCCGTTGAAAGAATTTCCTTCTCCGCAATGTATGTTTAGGAAGAGTGGCAACCAATAGGTAGCCCGGTGCTCATGGCCTAGATGTAGCTGTGCCCCCCCAAAAAATAATATATATATATATATATTACTATTACTACATTACATATGAAACCTTCCCTGAGTATTACAGATGAAAAAATTAATGTAAAATATTAGGTACTGGTTGAATACCCGTGCTTCGTCACGGCAGATATTTAGTTACTTTATTGCGTTAAATAATGTATCATCTAACTTAATGCTACTACATAATTTTGTGCAGTTTCTTATAGCATGGTTCCTATATAATATTCATCAATTGATAAGTAATCAAAATATAATGTTTCTTGACACTGGGACGCTCCAGACCATTGTCAGGAAACAGGTAACCAAGAGGTAATCCGTTATCTACAGGTTACCAGTAATAGGAGTTTAACCATTACAGGTTAAAAATCATTGACAATAATAAATGTACTTTAAAATTTAAAAATTCGTGTTTCCAAGATGTCATTTGGAAACACCCATTATGTTTGCGAGCATTACCAAGAAGTGTTCTGACTGGGGATGCTGATGGGTGAGGAGGCTGAGCTAGAGGGTCCGGGATATTATTACCTCGGAGGGACCATCACCAGGGATAGCGTAAACTCTATAAGGTACAACATTGCAGTTTATTTCTAGTAATTCAAGGTCTGCCATCATAGTTGAAATGAACCGCAAATAAAAATAATAATATGAAACAGCTGACCTGTCATTATCCTAGCAAAGCATGCTGCTTAGGCTTCCCTCCTCTAACCAACTAAAAATTCAAACCCCTCTAAAAATACTTAAAAATTTGAATATCAAAACATCCTCTCTTAGCGAGTACAATTTCAAAATTATCTGTCGAGTGGTTTGGGCTGGGAAATGATAGGTCAGTAAGTGAGTTGTATTTGACAAATATATAGTAGATATGCAAAACATGTACAATTTATTACGAGAAAAGAATAACTGTTTTCTATTCACTTCCCAACTGACATTTTCATGATCAAAATTATTATTGGAAATGGGCCATTCCTAGGCCAAACACCAAAAACTATTCTTAGAAATTAACTTGCAACAAAAGTCTGTTCCTTAACGATTCTCCCTTATCAATTCTAGTCAATTCTACCATCCTTTTTCCCATAGTCGCAAGAATGTTTTTCGCTGTCTAAATCGTCGACATCGAGCAAACGAAACAGAAAACCGATAATGTACTTCGACTTCGACGCTAGGAAAACTCGCGTAATTTACCTACTGAGAATAGCAATTTATCGTCTGTAAAACGAGAAAAATGATACGTAAGTCTTTATTTACTACGATGAACAACATAATTTCGTTCTCAAAACTGGTCCGGGTTATCCGGACGTCCGAGTTAAAGAGGTCCGGGTTAAAGAGATTTTACTGTACAAATGTATTATATTATATGAAGAAAAACATAATTATTGCCACGTAAAAATAATAAAAATAAAATCTAATCAAACGTCCATGTTAATATCTAACATTTCTGAGTATGTGTGGGTGTCTGTTTACGACTCTACCTACTGGAGCAATGAAAAACTTCTTCTCTCGCTATGTTAATCCAGCATTTAAATATAGGAATGTTTTACTGCCAATCTCCCGGGATAGACTATGAGCCAGACATTTGTATGTTAAAAAATGGTGATGTACAAGTAGAAAATATTCAATCTCGCCGGATACGCCAGGCATATATTCATAGAAACTAAAAATGAATAACTTAAAAACCTGACGACATTCTAAGAGGGACAGCTGAGGAAATGCAAGAGAAATATGTTTCACCAGGGAGAACGTTCTGTATAAATAAAATATAAAATAACAGTAGTTGAATTAGACTTGAATAAATTAATATTTTAATGCCTAATGCAAAAACAGGTTTAGCGAAACGTTTGTCCGTTCTTGAGAAGATGTGATAGTTTCTCTATCTCCGGATCAACAAAAACAACCCTTCAGCTGATGTGTGATCCTATCAGGAGCTTTTATAGACGGACAACTCGTCATCATTGTCTTCCTACTGTTTCAGTTGGCAAACCTGAATAATGCTTTAGCTCGCTTCAATACTATTCAATACTAGAAGAAATTTGCCCAAAAAAAATCGTAAAGCTTACGATGTAAGCGTTACTAGGCTTCCATGTAAACTTATTATAAGTAATTGGAAGTGGAGAATCTACCAAGGCCATCAGTTCCAATGTCATATATATGGCCTTGGTCGAGGAAAAAAGAAAGACTTTGGACTTGGGATTTTGGGATATATACTTCGAAACCCCATATATAAGGGATATATATATTTCGGAACCGCTTGGAAAATCGTAACAAAAGTAAGGCATCTATTCAAAGGCTTATTTGAAGAATTATTCATCATTTTTGAAAAAATTAATATTTCTACCAAATCCTACATAGGTATGTTACAAGATTTAAACTACTTTTCTTTTTTTTTTACTTAAAATAATTTTAGTTTTTTTTTTTAGATTAAAAATTGCCACCTGCAAACTATCGCCCGTGGAAAAAGAGGGTTTCCGCTCTTTAGACAAAGTGCCGCCATTATGTTTCCAACGAATTAAAACTTTTTTTTTTTGTTTAGTGTATCATGCCTTATAATACTTATGCCAGAATGAATTGAAAAATATTGATTTATTTGAGTATTATAAATTGGAGGAAATTACTTCCATTTTGTTTGCGCACGTTTTGCCAAAAGAAACTCGACAAGTCTAATTTCGGTAAGAGTGTTTTTGTAATTTCACTGATTGTTTTGTATATATATGACAATATATAGACACCTTCTCATCCCAGAAAAAGGATATCTGGTCAAGACGAAATATTAGGTCAAAATTTACATCCATGGTGAAACATTTAAAATAATTTTCCACTTATACGGTGCTTTAAGTGTCAAAAATACGACCTCGCCCAGGAAGAGCCACCCATAATATAGGTAGCATTAGGGAGCGGACTGGTTGAACTCCAAAGAAAACTAATGGTATATAAAACATTTATTGGAGATGTTGCTATAAAATAGGAAGGACACCACCCCCGAGCTTTGGGATTTCATGTGGATTCATGGGCCATCAATTCCCTCCTCAAGGCACTAATACGCACCTCGAAAGCATAGGTCGTGGGGAGAAAAAAATAAGTGGCACAAGTGATAAAAAATATTATAAAAAACTTGGAAAACTATAAATCACAGATTTTATATAAAAGTAGCGTGAGCGATGTTTTTTATGGATTTTAGCTTTAATGTGGTCTTGCTGGTTCGAAACCCACTTGTGACGATGGCTCAAATATCCCAACCGATATATTTCAGGGCGATTTCGTTATCTTTTGTCCGAGCTGTTTTTTAATTGTAGATAACAATGTTATTGTTATCTCTTTCTCTCTCCCTTTCTGTATATATATATATATATATATATATATATATATATATATATATATATTCTTGCAGATGATCTAAAATATTGAAATTGGTTTAAATCTTTGGAGGTTTCGGGTCGGTAAAGCAGTACACATTTGTTCAAACTGTTTTATTTATTAATCATATTAAGTGATAAGATGACTTCCTAACAAGAAGTACCCCTGAAGAAGTACCCCTGAGGAGGATTAAGAAATAAAGTAGTTTGTACGAATGATGGAAATTAGGATTCATTTAAAACGATATCCAAAGAACTTGTAAATTAATATCGTTATAAACGGACATCGCCATGCCCAAAACGGATTAAATGTACATCCTCAGTTTTTCTTTATTTGCATATTTATTTATTCTGTAGAAATTTTTAGGTTAGTGATCGTGATGTGCTCGCAGCTTCATCACTGGTCTTTGGAAAAAAAATATTTTGACGTTTTCGAGAGCGAGTAATCCAACAGAGAGATAGTTTGGATCTACTGTAAGAAGGATATTGAAATTAGGTGTGGTCTTATATGATAAACATCTCCGAAGATTATATTAAAGATTTGTTGTATATTTTAACTTGTTTAAGTAAATAAAGTAATCAGTTAATAATTAAAAGTGAAAAATGTTTAAACACCAATAGTGAAAATGAATAAAATACATTTTTGAATAATTTTACCTGATTGCAGGTGTCATTCAAATAATATAAACTAATATGACATTTGTAGAAACCTTCTTTTATCCAAAACCCAAACGATATAAGGTAAATACGAAATATTGGGTTAAAATAAACAAAGGTGGTAAAAAATTTCAAATAATTCTACACTTATACGATTTTCACCTGCCCTTTAGCAATTGTTATAAAACTAAAAAAAAGAGAAAAAAAATCATTCATTCATACAAAGTCGATACATTTAGATAACACTTTTAGTTTAATTCAATTGTTATCAAACTAAAAAAAAAGAAGAAGAAAAAAGTACATTATTCATCACTAAAATGTCATTTAGATAACACTTTTAGTTTAATTCAATTGTTATCAAACTAAAAAAAAAGAAGAAGAAAAAAGTACATTATTCATCACTAAAATGTCATTTAGATAACACTTTTAGTTTAATTCAATTATTATCAAACTAAAAAAAAGAAGAAGAAAAAAGTACATTATTCATCACTAAAATTTCATTTAGATAACACTTTTAGTTTAATTCAATTGTTATCAAACTAAAAAAAAGAAGAAGAAAAAAGTACATTATTCGTCATTAAAATGTCATTTAGATAACACTTTTAGTTTAATTCAATTGTTATCAAACTAAAAAAAAGAAGAAGAAAAAAGTACATTATTCATCACTAAAATGTCATTTAGATAACACTTTTAGTTTAATTCAATTGTTATCAAACTAAAAAAAAGAAGAAGAAAAAAGTACATTATTCATCACTAAAATGTCATTTAGATAACACTTTTAGTTTAATTCAATTGTTATCAAACTAAAAAAAAGAAGAAGAAAAAAGTACATTATTCATCACTAAAATGTCATTTAGATAACACTTTTAGTTTAATTCAATTGTTATCAAACTAAAAAAAAGAAGAAGAAAAAAGTTCATTATTCATCACTAAAATGTCATTTAGATAAAACTTTTAGTTTAATTCAATTGTTATCAAACTAAAAAAAAAGAAGAAGAAAAAAGTACATTATTCATCACTAAAATGTCATTTAGATAACACTTTTAGTTTAATTCAATTGTTATCAAACTAAAAAAAAGAAGAAGAAAAAAGTACATTATTCATCACTAAAATGTCATTTAGATAACACTTTTAGTTTAATTCAATTGTTATCAAACTAAAAAAAGAAGAAGAAAAAAGTACATTATTCATCACTAAAATGTCATTTAGATAACACTTTTAGTTTAATTCAATTGTTATCAAACTAAAAAAAAGAAGAAGAAAAAAGTACATTATTCATCACTAAAATGTCATTTAGATAACACTCGTTATTTTTGTAATTTACAAAAAAGGAAAGAAGTTACCTAAGTGAATTGTATTTCCTAAGTCTAATTTTGAACTAGAAATCTCAATTTTTTTTTGTGTTTTTAGAAACACAATTCAATTATAGCATTGCTGTACATGAGGAGTTAATACATTGTGCTTCTTGTGGCTTGCTGTACTAATACTTTTCAAATTTTAATCTAAACCTTAAAAAACCTGTTCCGTTTCATAACATACATCATTGTACTATGTAACTTACAAATCAAATCTGGCCATGAAATGACCGTAAGATTGGGCTGAAATAAGATTTCCTTACCAGCTATTGCTCTTTGGTATATCTTACTAATATAATTCTGCGTGCATATTTATTGCACTCAAATACATCAGAGAGAACACTACACTTGTGAAATATGTAACCCCTAAAATATAGCAAGCCCAAAGAAAATATTTATGGAACGTTTTATCAAACCGTTTAAGCGAGCAAGAAATATTAATAAAATATTTTGGTTTATTTCAGAAGGAATAATTCAACACGGTCTGGTTTAATTCGTGCCAGAGCAAATTGTTATGTATATTATATTTGTTACTGAAGATATTACTCTTGCGTATAATGAAGAGTTATGGTGATTTTAAATCAACCATCCTCGGCCGGTATGATTTTAAATCAACCATCCTCGGCCGGTATGATTTTAAATCAACCATCCTCGGCCGGTATGATTTCTAATTTGCAAGAAAAGTTGTTCCACTATAAATTTAATTTCAAGATTTATTATTCGCTTACCATTTTGGGAAATAATTGTAGACCGTAGATCGAATGTTATACAATTTTATTACGTTTTCTCTTATTTTTATTGATCTATTTATTACTCTTCTGTGATTTTACATTAATTTGGAAATTATAGGGTTCGTATTTATTTTAATAGTACGTGTCATAGTTCACCAGTTTACATTGACAGTAAATTTTGAATGGTTTCGTACTTGGCACGAAGATATTAAGACTGTACTCATCAAAGAATTTTTTACAAATCTTTATCGACCCTATTTGCTAAAACATTTACTAATTGGTTATGAAAAGTTATCGTATCGACAGTATAAGAGGATATAAGAGGACACAAACACACGCGTTTCGGGAACTGCTTTCGTGATCGGTGCTTGCATGAGAACTCTGATGAAGACAGATCCCTATATGCTTCTACTTCTTTCTGCCTCTCTTTTATATATATATATATATATATATATATATATATATATATATATATATATATATATATATATATACAACTTATCTTGGTATAAAACGTATCCTTAAAAAGAACCTGATGAATTCGTTAATAACCGATGCCATCCGATTACGAGTAAATATTTATCTGAAATACGCCCCCCCCCCCTCTCAGGTGAATTTATAACTATGTTTTAGCTGCCGTAATTCCTTCTTATTCCAATGAAACGCGCTGACCATATCTACAGCAAATGTCAGAGATGTTTTGTGAATATATGAAACGTTTCTGCTCGCAATATAATGGCAACGGTTGAACATTTTGGGCCACATCATATTAGATATCAGAAAGATCCGTATTCTATAGGAGCCGTTTAAATTCTAAAAAGCTCTCTGATGGGACGTGTACATATAGGGTGAATGTATATTTTTAATTTGGGAATGTTCTATTATCACAGGCAAAAATTATGGAAACCAATCGCTAACTCCTATTAGCCCCGTCAGAGCGTGCTGAGCTATAAATCCAAAGAGGATTAATAATACATCTCCTTTCATGGAGGTATAATTGGATCAAGAGACCTAGAGGATGCAAATACGCTCTGGTTTTAAGGTGTTCAGCACCTGAGAAAAATGACCAATTTATGCTTTATAGCAACAGCTGGCATGCATATGACAGGTATAAGTAACTGATGATTTATCTCTGAATATTTGTGGAGCAATAAAATTTAAATACTAATTGTTAATATTGTTTATGGGTGCTTCTCTCTTGTTGAAGGTTTAGTTACTTAGGTCTATTTCGGAAAATGGGTGCCACTGATTTTATCAGTAACTGTGATTATTTTAATTAAATAAAATAACTTCTACCCTATAAAATATGTAAACATTTTTTATTTAAATTTATTATGGACTTCGCATTTTAGGACGGGTTATTTATAGGTTACCACCCTTTTCTAGCCAGGGTAGGACTGAAGCTTTTTTTTTTCAGAAAAGCCACCACACCTAATGGGAATCTAACCCACGACCTTAGGCACTGAGTACACACGCCTTAGCACTCACTGTCACCGGCCTACATGTATACATACGGTTACGGCTCCAAGAAAATGCCCCATCCAAGTGGTTTTGTTGCAATACCAACTTCGGTGGAGAACATCGTCAAATTCCGTCCAGTGATTTAACTTGTTTTTATCAATATGTTGATGTTTTGAGGTACTAATTTATAAAATAAATATGTTTCCAAAAATATATTTTCTTTAATATATAACAGTTATTAAACAAAATCACTTGTACCCCCTTTCCTAAATTGACCGGTTTATTTATATTTTGGAGCAGGAAAAACAGTTCTTTTGAAAATCGTCTGAATGTAGAAACTCTTTAATCTTCTCGTGTTTCCAAATAATGATTTTCCTTTCTGTGATTTACAAGCCTCGGAATAAAGCTCTTAATATTTCACTTTTAATTGAATAAAAGCAACAATTTGGAACCTTCCTTTTGTCCGATTGAATTGATCCTTTCAAAATGTACGCCTGATTCTGTTTCATAGAAAATTTATTCCAATAACCACAACTCTACTCAAAAAGACTAAAACTACTCAAAATTTGTTTTGCCTAACATCTCTTGACCTGATTAAAAATGACAATGAAAAGGTCATTTGTACTCTAAGTGAATGGAGTAAGCGGTCGAATGGAAAAAGTATTGAAGAAATGACGTTAAAACAGCATTCATCACCAACAAGATGATGCGCAACCTGTTTCCGAATTTCAGGTATTATCTGGGCTTAAGGACACCAGGTATATACTGCATGGCATGTTTGTGTGGGAAGGAATGATTAGGAAAAACGGGGAGATTGGAGGTACACATCAAAAGACACTAACAAACAAAATTTACTTGCGGGCGTGGACGTCACGAGATGCAACTAATAAAGTGCTGCATTTATTTATAGCTGCTGTTGTTTTAGCAATTTTCGTTGTTTGCTAATTTTTTTTTTATTAATTTATTTATTTTAAATCTGTACAAATTATTATAAATACAATGATCAAGTTAGTTGTTACAGATATATGCTATATATAAATTTAACAAAATTTGGAAGAAGCTAACCATTGTTGGCACTTCCGGGGATGAATAAATAAATATTTGAATGGCCATGATAAGGTCAGGCGAGTAAAATGTCTCGTGGCCACTGTCCCTTGAACCGCCAAGAAGGATTGTCTGGGTGGGATCGGGAAGATAAGGATAGACCTTCGGGATTAAGATGGTTGGAAAATTTGGATTGAAACATTTGGAAACGGGTTTTAGCAAGGTCAAGGACAAATGGGATGTTAAGGTCATTGTGAAGGTTGTTGTTGGAGACATAGAAAGGGGCGTTAACAATTTTCCGGAGAACTTTGGACTGGAATGCCTGTATCTGTTGATGTTGGATGGTTTTGCGGATCCCCAGAGTTCAAGTCTGTTTGGCCATATTGGTCGAATAATTGTTTTCTATATCGTTAGTTTGTTCTCTGTCGATAATTTAGATGAAAGTCGAAGGAGTCGTCTAAGTAGTCCGTATCTTTAGTTCAGTTCTTGTCTTTTCAGTCTCGTGTTTGTTGGGTTCCATGTCAGTCGGCTCTCAAGGTATAATCTTAGATATTGAACCTCGTTTGATTCTGGTAGTTTGCTAATTGGTTTGCTAAAGTGTTCCAGAAAGTCGGGACTGTTTACGACAGATTTACCCGTAAATTCCAAACCTGGAAACACCGTAAATTCGATCTCCAGTTTTTGCTGGTTTCCAGCTAAAAACAGGAAAGGATATCTTCATTAGCCTTATATAGGAGCAACGCTACGCATCAAAGCCACGAATCCTTGCCTTTCTCAGTTTAGATCGGCTGTTAATTTTTAATTGGAAAACATAAATTGGAATTTATTATACATTTTCTGCGAACATTGATTTTAACTCATATTAACGATTATTTTTCGTTAAGAGCTGTTTTTGCAGCCTACATGCTGGTATTTTTGTTATAGCACTACTGATAGTTAAAGAAAGGGATTTTCCTAGGTATGTTTAAATGTTTCCTCTAGATCAGTGTTTCTCCAACTTCTGCACGCTTTAGAAAAAATTAAATATCCAACGCCCCCAGAACTTCTTTATCTAAGTGTGTAAAGAAATACGTCGGTAAATAATTAATAACGGTATAGTTATTCTGTTTATTCAAAAAGTAACACCAAATACTTCGTTATATAATTTATTTATTTATAAGTGATTCGCAACTACTGCCATTTCACTCATTCAAGATTGTACCTGTATGGTCTAATATATGTATGTATGAATGGGGTTTAAGGACGAAGAACGTCAAAGGTTACCATCGTCCTGTAAAGTGTTTTTCATTGAAAATTATTTTGTACTATAAAGGTATGCACTACATATATTGTCGAGAATGCTCTTAAGTTGTAATGTTATATAATGTTCAAAAAGGGTTTTTAAAAATGGTTCTGAAACTGCTATGGCTAATATAATTGTTTTACATGGATACTGCTAAAATAATAATTATGGTGATATGAGCTTGGTCCTTTACGGCATATTATTTAAAACTATACGCAATCAATGCATCTGCGTTCAAGGTATAGAATATATACAGAAATTATTTATTTTATTAATATATTTATTTTATTTTTTATTATTTATTATTTTTTTATTTATTTTTTTTTTTTTTTTTTTTTTTTTTTTTTTTTTTTTGCTATATTTCTGTGTATAATTTTGATTTTTTAAGAAAATTTAATGCTAATTTAATTTAATAATATGGTCTAATGAACCAGCATCAAGATGAATATTTGATTCAATTATTTCCATAACCAGAGGTTTGAAAATGTCTGTAATATACCTGGAAGCGTCTCGTTATTCAGCAGATGTCTTCAAATATTAGTGTATAGTTTAGTGTCCTGCAAGTAAGAAACTATTGTCTTTAAGCATATTTTTCCTTTGTTTATGACAAATTGACCAAAAATTTAAAGTCCTGGTGTGTTTGTACCAATTTATTAACGTTTGGTTACACTTTTGTTAATTAAATTCTCAAATCTACAAGTTTAATCATCTGCGGCTAATATATATATATATATATATATATATATATATATATATATATATATATATATATATATATATATATATGAAACAACGAGACATTTTTGTTCCATGAGACATTACAAAGTTGAGATTCGTTAGCTCTTCAATTTGGAGATTTTCCTGAAATTTCACTGTATAAGGGATTTGGTCAGATATGGCTGAATTTCCCCCGTCCCAATTTTCTTCCTTCCTTTCCAATGAACGTAAACTCATCAAGTTATATTGATTTTTTTATTTCGCCCCCTCTAATATTTCTTGAGGTTTCTATCGGTCCCCTCAAATAGCTTTAGCGCCCTCTGGACGGCGGTACCGACCACTTTGAGAACCTCTGTTCAAGAAGATCTACTGTTCTTGAGGTTTCTATCGGTCCCCTCAAATAGCTTTAGCGCCCTCTGGACGGCGGTACCGACCACTTTGAGAACCTCTGTTCAAGAAGATCTACTGTTCTTGAGGTTTCTATCGGTCCCCTAAATAGCTTTAGCGCCCTCTGGACGGCGGTACCGACCACTTTGAGAACCTCTGTTCAAGAAGATCTACTGTTCTTGAGGTTTCTATCGGTCCCCTAAATAGCTTTAGCGCCCTCTGGACGGCGGAACCGACCACTTTGAGAACCTCTGTTCAAGAAGATCTACTGTTCTTTATGAGCAAATCACATAAAATGGTTTCAATTTAAGAATATTATGCTTGGCAAGTCAAAAACGTTTAAATTCAGTTGAACAGTGCGTTAGAAAACTATAAAACATGAAGACAAAACTTACTTATTACTGTCATGATCACGTGTATGCAATGTCTGTTCTCATACGAATCTAACTTTTTCTCAGCTTATCAAGGAAATCTATGTAAAAAAAAGTAATATGTTTTACCCATGGGAATCTGCCAAAATAGCTAATGAACGTTTTTTATTTTTACTTTGATTTCCACATTCACACTTTCTTCGGCCGAGAGGTATTTATATTTTTTATTGAAGTACAGTAGGGTTCCGTTTAACCGAGTCGATGGGGGCCAAGGTTACCTCGGTTAATCGAAATAATCGGTTAATCGGAACCCTACCAATAGCAATTGGAAATGTAGGTTGTTTTTGAATAAAAACTACTTATATGCTAAAAAAAACTAATATTGAATAATTTATAATAATGCATAATAATAATAATATGTAGTAATAACAATAATAACAGAAACCGTGACATTATTTTTTAAAAAAGAAATCTTTAATTGTGGCTTGCCTAAATGAACTTTTTCTGTCGGCAGCATTTTTTCTGTGTCCCTCCATTTTCTTAGAATCATGAGTTCATTTGGCGGTACATCGATTCTGCTTTATAAATAGAGAAGGGATCTGTGAAGCAGATTGAAACCCTCTTCATGGCTTATTTTAGGGGGAATGGTTTCCACGTCTTCTTCAACATCTTCTTCGGGATTGGACATCATTACCTCATTTATAATTTCATCTTCCGTAAGGACTGTCGCTCTGTTTATTGTGTCGTCGTTTACCTCTCTACAACTTCGGAATCCATTATATCCGGGGAGTTGAGGTCTTTTAAAAAATCGCACAACTGCTGATTTATTGGAGGTTCGTTTGGCTATCATGGATAATTCGAGGCCACAGGTTTTCCAGGCTTTATTTACTGTGCTTTTTGTTACAGAATGCCAAGAATCAGCAGCCATATAAATCACATCCTTAATAGATATTTTCTTTAATTTTTGAATTAACCCTTCCTCTTCTGCTAATAGAATTTCAGACAAAAGCTTCATTTTTTAGTATCCTTTGAAGGCCGAAATTACTCCTTGGTCCATAGGCTGGATTATTGATGTGACATTTGCAGGAAAAAACATCGATTTTATTTCGCCACCCCCTCCGCCCCTCAGGCTTGACACCTCGGTTAATCGGGATCTCCGTTGACCGGACCTCGGTTAATCGGGATCTCCGTTGACCGGACCTCGGTTAATTGGAACCCTACTGTAATTGCTTCCCAAAATTGTTTAAAACATTAACTTATATTTTCGACATTTCGAACCTTTTTAGGTTCATCAGTTTTTAATGTCACCACCAAATTCACTTGTCACCGCTATAATTCTTAAAACCGTTCAGAAGAATCTTAACCGGATTTAACGTTCACTCTGAAAATTTAAAATATATGTACCTTAATATGAAATTTAAAATTTATAACAGACCTTAACACAACTTTATATAAGGTACCTAACACTATTGTATCAATATATACCTCATTTATTGTTTTCGTAGTGATATTAGTGAGATAGGAGAAGTTTCCTCCTTATTATTCATTTTACTTTTATTTTATGTAGATGCCTCATGATGAACCATAAAAAATTCGAAACGTCACAAATATAAGTTAATGATTTAAAAAATTTTGGGAAACAACTCCTGCCAGTTTCTTCAAGCATCCTTTGATCCTTCTCCGACCTAAACTTCAACACATATTTTTTTATAAGAATCCTCTTATGTTAAAGACACTAAAAAATTGTTATAAATGAGTTTAGACTTGCTTTTGGGGAATAGATTGTCAGAATTCGTTTTTTTTTTCTTTGATATGCATCTCAGAGTAATTAGGTAAGCAGCAGAAAAATATGTATAAGGCTTATAAAAATATTCCCAAAAACCGTTCACCTAAAAATGAAACATAAAAAAGAAATAATGACAGACTCAATATCAGACCACCCATTTTCATAAGAGGTCTAAATCACACAGTTCAGCTATATATCAAAGAGGCTTTTAGTCCTCGATGTCAGTTCTGGAGATAGTAGGCCTCGATAAGGTGGAAGCATCGCTGTATCCACCCACCAGAAGGGTTATCCCAGCTATATATTATACTCAGGATTAGGGTCGACATTAAAGTTATATTATATTGTAATAAAAATATGCTCGACAGACTCGGAATTAGGTATATTAATTTTGTTCTGCTTTTACAGCTGACTCACAATATATAGGTCACGTTTGGAAATATTATTGGTGAAAAACGTTATATATTGTCCGCACGCAGGAGGTGCTTAAACCGAGCACGGTCCTAATATATAGCGTACACTACAGTAAATAATAAAGTAGTTTATTTACTATTCAACGACCTGACGACTATAATCATTTTCTCTAGGACACAGTACAGTACCGTAAGATAGGAACATATTAGTACAGTATGGTTAAATTTGACAAACCTATACCGCTTATATTTTGTCTGAGAGCGAACATACAAATATATAGGTTTATATTTGTATGTTCGCACTCTTTGGGCAATGTTTGACGTTTTGGTATCGGTTAAATGAAAATATCCTGCCAATATAGGGTTGTACCAATTAAACCACACTGCACTAATATGACCCCATTTAAGGTAATGTATTTTTCTGTATACAATTATTTTTATGCGAAGTAGTATATTTAACTAAAAATAACTATTTCTTATGTTTAGGCAGAAGGTCAATGAACAAAATTCGAAATTAACATAATATTCGCCAACGGCCATAGCCACGTTGAATGCACCGGTTCCCGTTGATCACCGAAGTTAAGCAACGTCGGGCGTGGTCAGTACCTGAATGGGTGACCGACCACGTGCTGTCGGCATTATAAAAGGGCGGCAACCTATAGATAGAGCCCGGCGTTAATATCCCAAATGTTGATACGCCGTTAAACCTTAAAAAAACAACAACATAATATTCAATTTATTAAAATAGTTCTACACGTTTCGCATCATCTGCGAGTCCAACAACAGAGATGGGGAAATAAGGAATTTTCGCTTGGAGTTTAATACTGTCAGTATCCTGAGACTTCAACTGTCGCTTTTCATCGGAGTAATTGTTTAGTTATACCTCATATTATTAATAATATGAAAACAAAACATTTTCTGATTCTATTGAAAGCTATAAAAATGGCACTAGGGATAAGAACGGAAACAGCCACCTAAGGCCTCGGGTACGATACGAGTGAAGAGAGATGAACGATAAGCGAAAAGCGTCAGAGCGACGTCACTCACATTAATTTTAAGCTGGAGTGCAGTAGGAAGGAGGGAGGACTGGCTACAATAGGAATAGGTCGCTTGCAGGTCCCGGGATGTCACTCATCGCTGAGCCTAGACATTAAAATTGTTCTTGTCGCTCACCTCAGAGATTATACTTTACGCTCGGTCGCTCTGTCGTTCTGCTGCTTGTCGCTCATCGCTCGTATTGTACCCGAGGCCTAAATCGCCTAAGTCGTGTTGGATGAGCAGGTTGTCTCATTTACTGCAGCCTGTCACCGCGACCATTTTAGTTACCTGCACGTTACACTTGGTGCAGATTGAGTTTTCCTCTGCCTCCATTAAATTTAAGTGCGGAAGGAACTAATGAACCCCAAGCCTTGACAACATCTTAATCTTATGAGGCCAGGCCTTGACAGAAGATATTTTTGAACTACTTTATTGTCAGTCTGATTGCATTTCCATTATTAGTGATTCTAACAACACTTTTGTATTTGAGATCAGTTTATAGATGACTACTTGTGTTTTTATGATATGGAGGCTTCAGAGTACAACTAGACCAAGTCTATTTTTGACATTTTATGCTGTAATGGCATTAAAGAGTACTAAAATGGCTCTTTTCAGTGCTACAAGAGACTAAGTCCTAACTTCAATTTTTTGCCACTTTTAGCAGTTCTTGCTAAACATCTGGAAGAAATTCTTATTGGTTGTCAGAGCACAAGTAAGCCAAGTCCAAGTTGTATCTATTTTATGAACAGATTTTTTTTGACAGTTGTATCTATTTAAAACTGAGAACAGTTTTTAAGGTCAATGGGATTTATACAACGTCTCTACAATTAAAACACATAATACTCATTTTCTGTATCACAGGGACTTGGTCTAGCTCTGCTCCGAACCCTCCATATGATTTAAATGAATCGGGACAATTTCCTTACATATCTCTTTAGTCACCTCGGAAGATTATTTAGAAAGTCTTGATGGCAGACCTAACAAGTCCCAATATTTACATGATTGCTTTACGAGACGATCGATTTGTTGACTCGGACAGGCTTTGAGGTAATACAAATTGCCGCCACTCCTAACGGTACCTGAATTAGAACAGAAGCAGGACTCGTTGAAGGAATTCGTTCCAAAGAACCGTGTACCTTGAGGATGGTGATGGAGGAGAGCAGGCAGGTCCTCACAGGTACCCGATCATTAGGAGGACCTAACCACATGTTCCCTTTAATTGTACAAGCCTACCCAGCTGATGAGTGGTCATCCTCTCTCTTCTGGCTCGAGGATGATGCATCATCCCTTTAAATGATCTTCTGGGTGGGTTTCGGGGTCGATACAATTTGCCATATCCTTGAAATTGGGAGGTGTGATGCCCATGATCGATGGTAAATGTGGTTAGAGGTTTCTAGATATATGTATATATATATATATATATATATATATATATATATATACACATATACACACATATATATATATATATATAGGGGGCGAGGTTAGCTCAGTGGTAGAGCACTGGACTAATAAGTAGGAGGACCTGAGTTCAAATCCCGAGCAAATACTAAAGATTTTTTCTTCTAGTGTCTTCGTTCATGGGTTGAATTCGGCCTCCCTGACCGTCCCTACGCCATCCCAGCCTTTAATTAATTTAATAATGGGTACCTTGGGTGCTAATGACTCTAGCGCAGTCGAAGCAGCCAAGGGGAAAATCATGGCCTGTTACGGGACTGATTTTTTTTTTTTTTTTCATATATATATATATATATATATATATATATATATATATATATATATATATATATATATATATGGCATTCAAGGCATGCAAGTCTACATAAATCAAGAATATGTAGGAAACGACATACTCGGGGATAAATAAGCGATCTTGACTCTTGTTTGTGTGAATTCGTGTGGAGGAGGAGTTACGAAAAAAATGACCTTTTTTGGGGCAATTTTAAAATCAATTAAGTCTTATAGCCCCCCCATAATGAAGTTTGGTCCTATGTTAAAAATACTTACATTTTAAATACATGTTTTTGTATATAACCTTTTAATTTCACTTTTTTCTTTTAAAATAGACATATGTTATAACAGAATGATAAATCACTGATAACATTAAAAATTAACTGGTGTACCTAAAGTAAAAAGGACCCAAACTTCCTGCAAGTGAGGTAAGCGCAAGAATGTTGTATACCTACCATGAAAACGGATCATGTTTGCTCGGAAGAAATTCGACTTACCCCACCTTGTATGCAGGAAAATGTGCAACAACATTCCAACCAGCATGGGCTACAACGTTGTTGCAAACATTTATTGTCGCTTTTCAGTTCTCCTTTAGCACAGGCACTTAATTTGGCTAAAATGTCTTACACGATGACTTTTATAGATATATATAAAAACAACTAAATTAATTTCTATGAATAAAAAAAAAACAACTAGCAGATTCAGAACATTTGCTCTTCTAAAAAAATGTTGTTTTTGTTGGTTACAACGTTGTTGAGGTGACACATTCAATTTATCAAAATTATGATAATTCGCTAATAAAAAATCAACAAAACCCCTAGGTACTTAAACCAAATCCATTCCTAACCCTCATATTAACATTAGATGATATATCACCTTTTTTTCTATACGACATTCACAATCTCTTTTCTTCAGGCTGTCAGATGTTAATCTACTATATATTTGTCACATACCACTCACTCACTCACTCACTCATCTATCAACGCCCAGCCCAAACCGCTCGACAGAAAATTTTGAAATTTTGCATGGACACTCCCTATATAACGTAGGCGCTCGCTAAGAAAGGATTTTTTGATACTCGTATTTTTAAGCATTTTTAGGGGGGTTTAAAGTTTGAGTTGGTTAGAGAAGGCAAGCCTAGGCAGCCTGCGTTGCTAGGACGATAAAGAACAGCTGTTACCTTACATTATCTATCTCATAGTTTTATTTCTAATTGAGGTTAATTTCAACTATGATGGCAGACCTTGAATTACTAGAAATTAACTGTCCCTCATAGAGTTTTAATTGCGTTTCTTTTCTGCCTGTCCCCGTCAGATAGGCTTGCCATATTTTTGGAGAGTTAAACCGAGACACATTAATATAGGATGGGGATACCAGGGGGAGGGGATAAAAAGAGTACAAATTATAAGCAAAATGGTTGGTGAGTTTTAAGCCTAGCAACTAACGGGAAGGGGGAATCCTAAACTGTTAGTCTACCCTAACCTTAAAAATAAGAACGGAACTTTTTTTGCTACTTGATTTTCTTAAAACAATCTCTCAGCCAAATAGTAGTGTCTGGCAGCTGGCAGCGCTGTTCAGGTAGTTCCAGCGTTTTACAGTTAGATTACTTCTGATTTCTTTGACACTGAGCAGTAGTAACAATGTTAATTGTAGAAAAGTAACCGATTTAAAAAAAGATTCTTATAAACATGAATTCATTACTTTTTACATCTTACAGCCTTTTCCGGGACATTGATAAAACTGGGCGGGACACCGAAACAATTGCAAAATACCGGGACAGTTCCGGTCAAACCGTGATGTATGGCATATCCTTAGGTTTTCCAGGCGAGGTAATAATATCCGGAACCCTTGCACAGCCTCCTCGCCTATAACCTTGGTAATACTCGTAAATATATTGGGTGTTACCATATGACTTCTTGGAAACATAAACTTTTAAATTTTAACGCCCATTGAATAAAATATAGTATGACGGGAACCGTGCTGTAATAAACTGCACAGAATTGTATAGTAACGTAATTTTAATGAAACATTATTTAACGCAATAAAATAATTACTTATCTGCCGTGACGAAGCACGGGCATTCAGCTAGTACTAAGATACTTTCAGAAGATTAAACGCTCGTTTAATGTGTTTCAAAAAAATTAAAATATAATAAAATTGAAATATTATTCAACATTAGTAGAAAGGTGAAATCAAAATTCAGCAATTCTATACTCTTGAAGTAATAAGGTTGATTTTTAGTTCTCATTAGTGTCTTCCGTAGGACATTAGATAATGAAGGGGCCAATCTAACAAACAGGTTTAGAAATAACTGTAAGCTTTCAAAACAAAAAAAAATCTTGTTTTCTTTTAGTTTTTTTTTTCAATATATATTTATTCTGAACGCTTAAATCAATCCAATTATTGTTTTTAATGTAGGGCGAAATCTTTTATCTTAATTGTTTATGTCATAGGGAACAGTCCTGGCCGGAAATTCTCATGGGACCGGGATTCATTAGGGAGTATAGATTTTGATAAAAATTATGCAATTTTAAATCATTAATTCCAGTAATACTATTTCGAAAAGTCGAAAAGTGGTAAACCTTGCTTAGCATCGACGACTTATTCAACTAGCAGATATCACCTTAATGAAGCCAATGTAAACCAATATTCAGAGAACATCATTTGCATAGGAACAGCGGTATATCTGACGCAAGTCTTTTTTAATATCTTTGAAATCGGTTCGTCTATGATGAGTACCTTTTCATCCCATTCTTCTGTTATTTCCATTACTACGTTAGTTAAACTCAAAACTTTATGGGCGATTCTACAGAAAAGTAGCACTTTTTGGTTTTTGTCAATTATTCAGTCCGTATTGAAAATACAAAACTATTTTGAATCATATCTAGCACTGGATGATCTGTAACAACCTTTGATCTGGAGCTGGAGCTTTGTAAAGCCCTAATTCTCACTCCCCTACCCTGTCACACTACCCGGGTTTGTAACTTTCGTTGA